>VWPW01013353.1:835380-864333 GCA_013389825.1 Crypturellus undulatus
CGTCAGAGCGCGGCCCCGCCAAGGCCGCCGCTTAGTTTTGATTTCCCACGCCGCCGAGCGGGAGGCACAGAAAGTGAAACTGCGCCGCCCGCTCCGCCGCCGCCGCTGGGGGGAGCCGGGCCGCCGCCTCGCACCTGGGCAGCCCGGCGGCAGCTCCCCTCGCCGCGAGGAGCTGCGCGGCTGCCGGCCCGGGAGAGGCGCCGCCGCGCGGCCCTTGCGCGCTGGTCAACGGCCGCGGCCAACGGTCACTGCGCCCCGCCCGCCGCAGCCTGTCCTCGCCGGGTGTCTCTCTGCTGGGGACAGAAGTGAGCTTGAAGCGCAGGGGTGAGAAAGTAAAGGAGGTTTGGGGAAAAAGTGAAAAAAGAAATCAATCACACAAATCCCACCTTTTCTCAGGTGGTTTTGCTACCTCCGGAGACTGGCTGTGCCAGAATTTAACGTTTGTTTTTTACTATGCAAAAGTAAGCATTTTTTAGGCATAGTATCTACTGTAGTCTTGGGGAAAAAAAATGCTAACAACAACCTGCTTGGAAGTAAGTTAGGATGCTTAGAATAATTCCAAATAAATACGTGGCTCAGATTATTATTTTTTAAAGCAGCTACATGGTAGATTAGAAGTCTAAGCAATTACTCGTTTGATGGTGCAGTTTTGAAACGTCATCTGCAACAGGATATATGCATTACTCAAAAGCGAAAGACAAATTCCCCAGCTACGTCATAGGGCAGCTCAACACGAGCCAGTACAGTGTGATTTCTGGCCTCATGAGTCAGGTGCTCCCTGAGGAATAAAACTGCATTGGGCAGGCATCCCTCCCACATGTACACCAGGTTTCCAGACTTTCCAGAATTTCCCCTGTTGTTCCTGTGCTTCAGGAGGAGGAAGGGATGTGGGCAGAACCCTGACAGGAGTGCCGCTTGTTGGGAGATGCCCCAGGCTCAGCTCTGCTCTGGTGGAGGTCAGAGGCGCAAGAGATCAGCAGTTCTGTCCTACTCCCCACTCTACTGCAGAGCACCGCTGACTGGGGAGCAATATGGGAGAGCAAGTAGGGAGTCCTCCTAGGCAGGTCAAATGCTGAGTCCCTGGCGCTCAGGCAATGAGAGGCACATCTGTCTACATTTATCTAGGAGCTCCAGATGGGTCTGAGACAGCCCTTCCTTGCCCAGCAACAGCCTCCAGGCGGTCACTAGAGGTCAGGTCTTTCCATTTTCTTCCATCACTGTTCTCTTCACCATCCTCCTCCTTGCTCTCTCTACCCGTAAGATCAGGTTGGCAGGATAGAGAAGGGGAAAGACTTGGCTCATTTCCACGGGCCGTCCAGGGTTCCAGGTGGCTCTTCCCAATTTCCTTTTTCTTGCTTCCCGCAACCTCATTGGTGTCTTCAGCGTGCCCGCTCAGTGCACCTGTGAGCTGAACTCCACGTATGCTGAGCCTTCAGCTCTTGCCTCACAGTTATTAAGTTCTGTGGATGTTAGAGAAAAATATATGTGGGGAGGAAAAACATGGCTACATAGCCAGAACTTGTAGGCTCCATCTCGCCTGCACTTTTAGCAGCTATAGAGGGAATGTAGGCGTTGAATGTAGGAGTCCTTTTATAAAATTTCTGCAGCAAAGATGCTTTCAAAAGCCTTAAGTGTCATATTTGCCCTTAGTAGTAGTATCCTGTGCCTGTTACACCTTGAACTAAAGAGGCAGACCTTTGGTTTTAGGGGTGGTAGACAGAAGACCTTTGTCTTCAGAGGAGGCTTTTGATGATGAAGGTAACCCTTATGATGATGATAGAGGACATATACTGCCCCTCCTCTGCCATGTACACTTTGTCAACACATTTTGGCTGCTTCTTCCAGGGATGGGGCTATACTAGCATGGATTTATTCTGGGGAGAGGCTAAGCTGTCTTAGCTTAGCCTTAGATTTCTTTCACTACAACAGGCTGGGTAGCATGGACTCCCAGCTCCCGATAGATGTGGAGGCACATCTGTTCAGCCCCCACCATGCCTCACTGAACACTGGAAGGAGACAGGTGCATATGAGGCTTCCAAAGGGACTGTGTAGAGCCATCAGTGCTGTTGGTGTTGCAGTACTCACAAAGGAGATCACCGTGCCTTCCCCTCCTAGCACCTTACATGGTGCCTGCTTATGGAGCATTGTTCTGTTGGAGGCAATGCAGTTGCTTGGCAGCCAGAGCTCTTCAGGTAAAGCAGAAGCAGCAGCAAAGAGCTTCCTGGACTATCACCTGGATGTATGTGAATATCTGCAGAGGCTTGTGAGCAGGTAAGTACAAATAGTTTAGTATCTTTATAGAGGTTAAGCCTATCTCTGGCAAGCCTTGTGGCAATGTTTTAGATTTAGTGATGTAAGGTTCCTCTTGATGGCTAGCTTGTATAGTGACTACTTGATAAAAGTGAGGAAGAGTTAAAAAAGAACTGTTAAGCCGTGGATTGCCTAGAACTGGTTAAATTGTCTGAATAGAGTGCAGATTGGCATGGAAGATTAAATAGGAGCTAGGTCTGACAGGTCTATGGAAGCTAGTAAAGCAGTGTGCAGCTGAGGTGGCTTTTGGAAGCCTATGAAAGCCAGGATACTCAAGACCACACTATGTTGATATAAGAATACTGTAAGGCTTTAATATTGCTTGGCTGGTTTACATTGTTTTCTAAAAGTAGACTGTAAATCTTATCATGCCCACTAGGCACAGAAGCCTCAATATGAAGACTGTATCTTTTGAAGCAGAGAATGCCAAAGATGTAAGTATGAGGGCTGGATAAGGCAATAAAGAACAGAGAATGGAATTCAGAGGACCCGTGCTAAAGAGCTGGTTGTGACGCAGAATAGCAGCAGAAAGCAGCCCAACTCCAAAGCCAAACAAAGCTGTTCTCAGAAAATGACAACACAAAATGCAGGGTTTTTGGAGGCCTGTTAGAGTGAATTGTGGCATGTCACACAATCTAAGAAATCCAAGCCCAGAAAGTAAGCTCAGATAAGGGATGCCTAAAAGGAAAGGATTGGGTATTTAGGTCCAAATATATTGCCTGCTGAGAGCTCAGGGGTCACTCTGACCAAAGCTGTTAGCTTCTAATGACTACCCCTAATCACTAGCCCCTTTAAAGTTCTCTCCAATGCATTCCAAAGAGTGACTTGACTACTGTGAGATATGGGATTCTTGATTTGTAAATGTCTTCGCAACTAAAATGATCAAGGTGACATCTAAAATATCCAGTGAGTTAGGCACTGTACTCACAGTGATTCAGAACCCATACATTACTCCACAATGGATAAACAACTTCCTCATTGCATCTCTTTCAGCAAATTATCAAGGAACAGAACAAGTACTTTATCTGCCATTTTTGTCACTTTTTATTATATATCTTTTTGCAAAATTTATTCACACAAACCTAAAAGATTTAAAAGTTTAAATCACAAGATCGGTGAACAAGTTACGATTTGCCACAGTTCTTTTAATGTAGCTGTTACATGTTTGAAGTTTTCTCTGTTTCTGATTTTTGCTTGTAAGTCAGGGCAGAACTGTGAGGGAACTTTTTAAGACCTTAAATCCTATTAGACTGAATAATACTTATTCATATTCTTTCAATTAAAATACGTAATCAATTCTATGCTGAATAGGTAAGTTTTCCTAAACAAAGGCATTTCAGATACTCCATAAATACATGATCTAGTGTTTTACTAATTTGGATAGCCAAATGTCTATAATACATACAACATATACAATTTGAATGTGATATTGTACTGGGAACTGTAACTGCCAATAGAGGTGCAAACCTCTCCCTGGAGAAGATCTAGATAAAATGATACTGAGGGAGTTTCTAGGAGAGAATGTTTTTTTTCCCTAACAAATTGTGAATCCTATAAATCCCTGAGCTTTGCTTACTACTTGAATTATTTTTGAATGTACTTTGAAATACCTGTATTGCATATTCACTTGCAGGTAGTCCACTAAATAAAGATTGCCACAGACAACACAGGGGCCTGCGGAATAAAGCAAAGGTTGTTACTTGCAGAGGAAGAGCCATTCAGGTAGAATAAGGATCTGTGAAAAATTTAAATTAATTAGGGATGATGCCATTTTTTGTTTGTTTGTTTATTTTTGGTAACAGAACTTTCTAATTTAAGCAATTTCATAGAGACACAGAAAAAAAAATCTTGAACCCACTACAGCTGTGTAAGTTTTGGACCCATCAAAAAATGTTACTTATATTCACAACACAGGTATATTTCTTGTATGTGGGAAAATGGTACTGCTTACCATTTCTGAGGGAAAAGTCTATTCTATCAGAAATAGACATCTTACAGAAGAATTAAATGTCAATTTTAGGACATTCTGGGTCACTTAGTTCACTGAGGGGATCATAAACCACTTCTGTGGACCCATTTCTGTGGGTTGATGTGAACAAGCAAAAGAAGAAGGCAAATCAAATTTGAACTTTTAAAACTAAGCTGTTTCACTCTGCTCCATTATAAGCTTTTATGCAGTGGTTTTAGTGTGTGTTTAGAGCTTGAAGAGGCTTACATCAAATGTGGAAGCAAAGAGATAGAGTCCTCGTTGCATTACTAGGAGTGGTGGGCCATTACTTCAATTAATAATATCTTACAGAAAAATTGACATGCAATATATGAAACAAAAATGGCCAGGTATGACCCCTCTAAATTTCTGTATATTACACACAAAGGGTATTGCAGACATTGTGCACACACAATGTTCCTGATGATGGACACTTGCAATAAAACAAGGCAGAGACAATTCTGTGCTCACTAGGGGACAAAGTGTATTTTAAAATTACTCCCCATCATTTTCATCTTCAAAGGAGTCAGTTCCCACTTCCTCATAGTCTTTCTCCAGGGCAGCCAGGTCTTCCCGAGCCTCTGCAAATTCTCCTTCTTCCATGCCTTCCCCCACATACCAGTGCACAAAGGCTCTCTTGGCGTACATCAGATCAAACTTGTGGTCAAGCCTTGCCCAAGCTTCTGCAATGGCTGTGGTGTTGCTCAGCATGCAGACTGCTCGCTGAACCTGAGCCAGATCTCCTCCAGGAACTACTGTAGGAGGTTGATAGTTGATACCAACCTGTAACAGGAATGTGAGAGGATGAACAAGGCAAGAGCAGAAAGCAGAAGTCAAAGGGTGGAAAAATATGATAGGTACTGAGTAGAGTTGTACAGAAGCTAACAAAATTACCAGATGACAAATGCCAGTATGATATATGGTGGTTATATTTGTCTATTATTTTTCTGTTTAGTGTATAGAAGTAACTTCCTACCTTTCTGGACAGCTACTAAGCACTAGACATAAAATTTCATCAAGACATTCCATATAAGCCAGTGCACAAAATTGTTTTCCAGGTAGAAATAGTCAGATGTCTTAAAACATCTTCTGTATGTTTTCTACTGCTAATGCCCATATTACTGTAGAAATGATGCCTCCCAACACTGCTGTACAAACAGAAGAGGGAGGCAGGATAATGTTCTATCTGTTGAGTTAACTGAAAGCTTCCTTAATACCAGCACTTTCTATATTGAATATGTTTAAGCAGTATTTCCTTACTTTCTGTCAGTACTTCTGAGCGGACTCACACTGCCTTTTTCAAAACTCGATTGAAGTTAATACTTGTTCAGATTTTAGATTCCACTTAGATATATATTTAGGAGTCTTGACTGAATGACATGTCCAAAGGAGAAAGGGCACATTTTACACACAAATATTCCTAACATTCATTTTTCTGACAAGTGGAAAATATACAAGACCTAAAATTTTATATGCAAGTTTTCAGCTAGACTGAACTTTAAACATCACAGGGAATCACACTCACCTTGAAGCCTGTTGGACACCAGTCCACAAACTGGATAGCTCTCTTGGTCTTGATGGCAGCAATTGCTACGTTGACGTCTTTGGGAACTACGTCGCCACGATAGAGCATGCAGCAAGCCATGTACTTGCCGTGGCGCGGGTCACACTTCACCATCTGGTTGTTGGGCTCGAAGCAGGAGCTGGTGATTTCTGCCACCGAGAGCTGCTCGTGATAGGCTCTCTCAGAAGAGATGATGGGGGCATAAGTCACTAAGGGGAAGTGGATGCGTGGGTAGGGCACCAGGTTTGTTTGGAACTCGGTGAGGTCCACATTGAGGGCCCCATCGAAGCGCAGCGAGGCGGTGATGGAGGAGACAATCTGGCTGATGAGGCGGTTGAGGTTGGTGTAAGTTGGGCGCTCAATGTCCAAGTTTCGTCGGCAAATATCATAGATGGCCTCATTGTCAACCATGAAGGCGCAGTCCGAGTGCTCCAGGGTGGTGTGTGTGGTCAGGATGGAATTGTAGGGCTCCACAACAGCAGTGGAGACCTGGGGAGCAGGGTAGATGGCAAACTCTAGCTTGGACTTCTTTCCATAGTCCAGAGAGAGGCGTTCCATCAGTAAGGAGGTAAAACCAGAGCCAGTGCCCCCGCCAAAGCTGTGGAAAATCAGGAATCCCTGTAGCCCTGAGCAGGCATCAGTCTAGAAAACAAAAGAGAAAGGCCAAACATGAACATAAACATCACCTTTCAGAGGTAACCTTGAGCTTATTTTGAGGTAGGGAGAAGCAGTCAGCAGTAATATACAGAAGAGTTTTCTTGTGGAATGTCTAATGATCTTGCATCCTTGAGATCAACTCAGGACATAAAAAATTGGCTTTATCCGTGCAGCTATCTCTGAACCTCACTTATCTTCTTAGCCTAGCTGAAAACAAAGATAAGGAACTACCTAACTGCCCTTACCGTATCTGTATTGGTGCTTTAGTGCTGTGCTAAAATGAAAAATTACATATTCAAACTGCCTTTTTAGAATACCTATAGTCATAAAACTGGTAAGTAAACTGTATGGCTTTTCTCAAAGTAGTAATGATGTTTCTGTATGTCTTGCAGTCTCTTTTCTGAACCATTAACAAACTCCTACTTCAAAATTACTGGAACTTACCAGTTTACGAATACGATCGAGTACTATATCGATGCTTTCTTTTCCAACAGTGTAGTGGCCACGGGCGTAGTTATTTGCTGCATCTTCCTTTCCAGTGATCAGTTGTTCTGGATGGAATAGCTGCCGGAAAGTCCCAGCCCGTACTTCATCTGCTCAAGAAAGAGAAATTACAATAAGCTGCATGGCTTTGCTCCAGTGTCATTGCTGCTGGAATTGATGCAAGCTTTCAGGCCATGGGGTGACCCCAAAAACAGATGCTGAAGAAGGAAAAGCTGAAAAGATTTATTGTTCCAGAGGAAACTGGTGACACATCAGTGACATTGGGAAGAGTAAGTTCTTTTCCATTTTCCATGTTTTTTTCTATACTGACCTACTACAGTTGGTTCCAAATCCACCATTACAGCCCGTGGCACATGCTTCCCATTGATTGTTTCACTGAAGAATGTGGTAAAAGAGTCATCGTAGTTGACATTATTGGGCAGATCCTTGAAGGTGCCATCTGGCTGAATGCCATGTTCCAGACAGAAGAGTTCCCAGCAAGCATTTCCTATCTGAACTCCAGCCTGACCAACATGAATAGAGATGCATTCACGCTATGGGGAGAAAGCAGAGAGACAGAAAAAAACACACCTACATCACTTCTCCTTCTTTATTCCTAACAGTTACTTTTGTCACATGTATTGCTTTTAAAAATATATATATAAAATAGTAGCTAGCAACATTTAATTTGGCTTTTTCAACCCCATGGACTACTGTCAGACTATACAAGTACAGGCCAGAGACTGGGACAATTCTTAAAAAAAAAAGTGGAGTTCTCCCTGTTATTACATATGGGTATATTAAAAAGGAGGGGAAAACCAGTTACACAGAACCCTGTTTGCCTGCTGTGGATTGTCCCAGCTGAGAAACACATCCCAGTTTAATTTATTTTTATTCCTGGCAGGAACCTGACACAGCCATGTGGTATTTTTCAACCTTATGTAACCCGAGAAGGGTGATGTCTTTCAATCTTTTTACCCTCTGTTAGTGGGTTAAGTTGGAAGGATTGCTTTAAGCAATGTTCATCTCAGGAAATGATTTCAGGTTTTCTCAGTTGAAACAAATATTCTTGCAAGCTCCTAAACAGTCTTGGATTTTACTTTGCAGGTCCACTGTTTTTTCAGACAATGTCATTGCAATATAATGAAATAGAATTATAAAGCAGTAACTTCTGAGTTAGTCCTTACAGTTTTCGCTTAAATTGAAGTGAAAAGTAGGTTTGTGACTGAAAACAGTTTCAGATCACATGGAGTTTTTCAACTTCAGGTTCTGTTTTGGAAGAATTATACTTACAGTCTTCTGAATTCCATCTCTGAGATCATGAAGGCCTTGTCTATACTCATGAGTAAGGAAGAGTTTTGTCATAACACTGAACACTGGCCTGCAGTCGTCTAAACTGACTAAAATTCAGCACACTCTCTGGTGTAGTTTGACTTGTGCCAGCTAACCCTTTCCCAGATAATACTTGGGCACCATTCAGAGCGTGCCAAGTGCATGCCAAGGGTGGTTCATGACTGTCATGATTTGGAGAGGGAAAAAGAGTTCAGGTGTGTAAATATGGAGCAAGCTGTGCTACCTGGCCTCAAGGTCAGAAAAGAGTCCCCAGACATATTCAGCAATTTAATATCAGATTTTGACACTTTTTTTTCTTTATTCTGCAGCTGCCTAGCCTCCAAAATCATCTTCTGACCTAAGAGTCACACACATCTTCCCCAAAAACTACATCCTCAGGTAAAATTGTGCTCAAAATCACCCCTGGAACAGTTTTCTGCTTAAATTGATATATATTTACATTTTGAAAGCAACACAAAGATATTTTTTCAAAACTAGTTGAATTTTAGAAGTCACCTTTGCCACAGTTAGTTGTCTTCAAAAATATAAATGAAGACAGAAAATAAGTTTAAATAAATCATTCCAGAAAATATATTACTTCTGTTCAATAAACATTTTTAAGTTGATAACTGCAAATTCATATGCAGCAGCCTGTGTCACACACTCTCAGGTGTACTTGCATAACCCTGCTTTTCTCAGCTAAATTGTGCAAATTTATCTTGAGTATTTGAGTGATGGTGAGGCTTCATAAATTATGTTGTGGCTGAGCTACAAGCTGCAGGATTACTTAGGAAACACTGAGTGGGATATTTGGGATTACAGAATGTAATTACTGATGATTTTGCACAATTCAGGCTCTTGCTTTTCTTTTAGACCTCAGTGTGAATCTGTGAAGGTGTAAAGTGTTGTAAGGAAAAAAAAAACTTTCTTTTTAATCCAGCAATGAAGCAAAGTGACATTTTCACAGAATATCTTTTATTGCAGAACCACAGTTAAAACCAAGTATTATTCAGAAACTACAGAGCTGCTTTGCTCTCTACCTGAAATAAATAGATTAATCAATCTTTCATTTTTTTTCACAGTTGGAGCAAATAAATGTTGCTTAAAAAGGTAATATAGGAAATTTCAATGTAGGATTACAATTAATACAGGACTGTAGTTGAACACTACAGAGCCGGTTCCTTTCCTTTAAGGCTGTGCTTTCCATTCCACTTGTTTGTAACAGTATCCATTTCACTGGATTATCTCAACTCTGCTTTTTGAGACAGTCGTTTTAGAGTGACTTCTGTTTCCACTCCCACCATTACCTACCCAACTATCATTTGGAAATGTTCTGACAAGGAAAGAAAACAGCAAGTAACAGGAGATTTCTAATTTTGTATAATAAATGACTTGAAAATAGATATTAAAGTTTTAGTAGGGAAAAGTGTCAGCCTTTTTCAGAGTTACAGGCAGAATAAACTGATCTCTACATGATATTTAAATTTCTAGCCTGCTCCAAACTGTCATTTCACATCCCATCACTAACTAATCCACTAGGACCTATCTTACAAATTTGGGACCTGATCCTTCCCACATCAAGGTCCGTAGAAAGACGCTTATGTATTTCAGTGGGCCAGGTCCTTTGTCCACAGTCTTCTATTATCATATTAAACCTGGGAAGTCTATTATTAGTCTATATTATTTAACTCTATATTAAAAAAGAAAATGTATAGTATATTACCTGGCTTAGGTATTTTCCCTATGAAAGCAGATCTTAATCTTCTGGTTATTAACAGCTCTTTTTGAAACATACTCCCAACCCTAAGTTCTGAGGGCTCAGTCTGCCTTAGGACATTGCAAATCGGTGGAAGTCTGTATCTTGCCCGTGAAATGAGTGCTCTCTTTTGGACCTCCCAGTCTACTGGTAGCAAATTATATAATATTCTACCCCAAAATAAGACTCACAGCTAGACATGAAGTGGAGAACAGGGTAAAGCATCTTTCACCTTCTAAGAGGTTTTGTGACTTTTTTGCATATTTACAAAAGATCTCAAAAATGGTCTTATTTATCTACGTACATACGGGTGGAAAAAGCTTCATACACTCCAGAAACATATGTGTGTGTATATATATACACATATATATACACATATATATACACACACACTGTAGAGTATGAATAGTACAGCAATCAGGCTATCAGGGCTAAATTAATTTAAAACAGCCACAAAAGTAACTGTCTTTTTTCTTTGTTTGTTTTGTTTCTAAAAAACCTCTGTGAATGTTACATTACTGCAGAACCTTATGTTATCTCATGTGAAAAACAGTCTGTGTTGATAAAATATATTCACAAGCAGAGAGTACTAAAAAGCTAAGGCCCAAGATCAAATTTATCTTACAATTTCACTGATTAGAGGCTCTCTGAAAAGAATTTTGGTTTACTGTGACTTACCAGCTCAAGTGAAATATTGTCACTCATTTCTCATCCCTTTTCTTAGTAATCTATGACCAAGTTCAGGGGTCTGTGACCCAAATCACTATACTAAGCTGGACTTAAACACTGTAACTGGTGCTAGAGAACCCTTCAGGACTGGACTGGAGTGGATTGCATGTATAGGGAATGCATATATGTTTTTTAAGCATAAGGTGATTGGATTATCTATACCTTTCCTGGGTGTGTCACATATTTCTAACCATGCTGGCAAGCAGTTAATACAATTTACAAAGACAGAGTTTCTTTTCGCTAGCTTGAAAGTCTGTATTTTAGTCAAGTTTTATTGCTGTTGTGACAGTCAAAGGCACGGTCTATTGGAAGAAGGGGACAAGTGTCAGTTAACACAGAAGCTGTGCAAAACTCAAATTAATCTGTTGTGATCATTTTCATGACAATGCTTTTATAACATGTTCCCAAGTAACTTCATTAGCTTAGGGATCTGTGTTTGTTTTTATTTGTTTAGAATAAAGGAAAGAATTGGAGGACAGAGTTGGTAGCTTCACTCACTCCTTTAGAAGTGAGATCCATACCATCTATCAGTTCCCATGTTTAGGCTTGCAAACTTGCCTTTGAGGACTAAAGAAAAATGTAAACATCCACTTAGAGCAACTGTCCAGAAGCAGCAGAGCTACCATGTTGCAAGGTCTGGGCCAAGACCACTGAGGACTCCCCCTCATAAGGGGAGCCCTGACCAAACCCATTTGCCTCACTCCCCGTCCCTCTTGACCACTAACTGCAATGCTGACACAGCTGATGGAGTCGTCTCCCTCGCTGAGTGCCTTATCACACCAGATGGCAGATCCCCTTAACTGCCTTAACTTACTTTTTACCTGGTCACTCATAATCCTCCGGGTCCCTGGATGATCATGGTCTCCCCACAACCCCTCTTACCATGTTATCTCCAGTGTCTTTCTTTCCTTTT
The DNA here is from genome assembly GCA_013389825.1 of Crypturellus undulatus. Classification (NCBI taxonomy): domain Eukaryota; kingdom Metazoa; phylum Chordata; class Aves; order Tinamiformes; family Tinamidae; genus Crypturellus; species Crypturellus undulatus. The sequence goes on from VWPW01013353.1 coordinate 847,112, forward strand.
CTGATCAGCGGTGGCAGGCTCTGGTGCTGCTGTCTTTGCTGGAGTGTCGGTCTGAGTGGTAGGGCAGGAGGCAGCCTGGGCTGAGAACCAGGCACCTGCTGCTGCACTTCAGTGTCACAATGCGGTGAGGAATAGGTCACAGGCTACCCAGCTCTGCCTGTTGCATCACTGCCCCCTGCCCTCCCAGCCACACCACGTGCGCAAGCTCATCCATACAGGCACCACTCAGACACTAAATTTTGCATTTAGTGCACTCTGGTTCTGTATGCTTATTAAATTCGAATGTGGCTGTGCAGCTCCCCATACGCTATCCCCATACTTTCTAACACCTGAGCTATATACACATACCACAGAAACATACAGTCCCAGTTCCACATACACATGTGGACAAGAATCATGCCTAAATTCCATTACAGAAGACCAAGAGAGCATGAGAGTGCAAATGAATGAGAAAGGAGAAGATGATAGAAGGAAAAGTCAAAAATAAAGAATTGAAAAGTAAATGTAGTTACTATTTTGAAGTATGCTATGTCAGAGTGGTCTTAAATGCTGACTTCCCACGTACAGTCACTGGGGCTGTCAGCAGTATGGGGCAGCATATACTAACTTGAGCCCAGCTTATCTGTCCAAACACTTAAAGCCCTTTGCTTCCCATTGCAATGCTTGTGGCAAGAAATAGCTGGAGGCATCCCACATACTTTCTTATCCACCAAATTAGGGCAGTTCCTCTACCACTTTGTTGTTTGCTCCTTCTGTATTAGCTTACTGTTGGAGAGAAATTTCCCTCAGTAGGGAAATGCTCACTTGCAGCAATTTTAGCTTACGAAGATGATGGCAAACTTAACTGCTTGAATCTGAGCATTTTTCATCCCTTCTTTAGAAAAGTACAGTTTATTATGATGATTAATCAGCAGAAATGTAAAGATGCAGCTGCTAAATTTTAGGTTAATTAATCTATTTGACAAGATAAAATTAACAAATTGTTCTGTCCCTGCTGGCAACCAGTATCTGAGTCCCGTCCTTTAACACTTGTGTTTTAACAGTGTGAAATAGTTCATATTGGCTTTTAATAGCTGACATTTACCTGGGTATATTCCTTGTTTGGTGATGTTTACTAGGATGAAAGCCAAACACAGACCTAAAAGTGCTTAGGAAGACCTGGACACACTGCCTTTTTCACCTGAGCAGTGTATTTCTGTACGTTGTTCTGTCCACCTGCTTTATCAAGTGGACCCTTGATCTTGATTTAGGGAACCTGAAAGCACAGCATGGGACTCTGTTCCCAACCGCTGGTGAGTTTTGCTCATGACACCTCTAGGCTTCCTGTACAGAGAGGTCAGGCAGATATCCCCTGGGACCTGACTTCTTGGAAATGAAGTCAGCTTGCTCTGTGCTGACATTTTAGCCTGTGGGGGAAAATGGTGAGCTTTTAGGGGCAGTCACTCTGTCTCTCTGCCACACAGCCAACAGGCACAAGAAATCCTGGGCAGGGGGAAGGCTAGCAGCCTGAAGCTCTGGTGTAGGTCTGTCCAGTTCAGTTTTTCCTTGGGACACTGGTTGGTGATGACAAGGGCTAAATAGGACTGATGAAAAAAATCTGCCATGGAGTCCAGAAGTGTAAAAATAAGTGAATCTAGCGTGAGTGCTAGTTGCTTTCCTGGTACACTGCAGGGCTTGTGAACAGCTAGTGTTACCCAAGGTGATATGCAGTCCAGATACAACTGTAATGTGTATATCATATTCATAGAATCATAGAATGCTTAAGGTAGGAAGGGACTTCAAGACATCTTCTAGTCTAGCCCCCCTGCACGCGCAGGTCCACCTACAGCACATGGCACAGGGGTGCATTCAAGGGGGTTTTGAAGAGCTCCAGAGAAGGAGGCTCTACACCCTCTCTGGGCAGCCTGTTCCAGGGCTCTGTCACCCTCACTGTTAAGAAATTTTTCCTTAAGTTCCTGTGGAACTTTTGATGCTTAGGTCTGTGTTCATTCCCTCTTGTCCTGTTGGTGGCCACCACTGAAAAGAGGCCAGCCCCATCCTCCTCACTGCCTCCCTTGAGGTACTTGTACACACTGATCAGGTCCCCTCTCAGCCTTCTCTTCTCCAGGCTGAACAGGCCCAGATCCCTCAGCCTCTCCTCATAGGGCAGATGTTCCAGGCCCCTGATCATCCTCATGGCTCTGCGCTGGACTCTCTCCAGCAGCTCCACATCCCTCTTGTACTGGGGGGCCCAGAACTGGACACAATACTCCAGGCATGGCCTCACCAGGGCTGAGTAGAGGGACAGGATCACCTCCTCCTCGAACTGCTAGAGTCGCTCCTTTTAATGCACCTCAGGATCCCAATGCCTTCTTCCAGTGCCCCGGCACCTCCCTGTTCTCCAGGATCTTTCAAAGATGATGGAGAGTGTCTTGGCTACAACGTCCACAAGCTCACGCAGCACTCTGGAGTGCATCCCACCAGGGCCCACGGATTTGTGGGTATTGAGTTTCCTTAGATGCTCTCTGACCCAATCTTCCTCTACTCAGGGCAAGTGTTGCTCTCTCCCTGCTTCTTCTGTTGTCGCGAGGGCCTGAGACTCTACAGGGCTGCCCTTGGTAATCACCGATGCAAAGCAGGCATTCAGCAGCTCTGCTTTTTCTGTGTTATTCATAACCAGGGTGCCCATCCCATTCACCAGCGGACCCACATTTCCCCTAATCTTCCTTCTGCTGTTTATATATTTGAAGAAGTTTTTCTTGTTGTTCTTAACATCCCTTGCCAGCTTGCATTCCAAATGCGCCTTAGCTTTCCTCGTCATAACTTTGCATTCCCTGACTACGCTCCTGTATTTTTCCCAAGGGGCCTGTCCTTTTTTCCACATTCTGTATACCAATCTGTCAGTTTTATTCTGAAGAGATATAAAAACCCATTAGCTGGCACATGAAAGGGAATAACTTATTTATCACATGAAGGACACCTCCTCTATCAAATGTACATCATTGCCTGCATATCAGCTATCCAGGTGACATAACAGTAGTGGCAAAACTTAGAACAATGTTGTGCGCAGATCTTAGAAAATTTATTCCTATAAGGTTGTTCAGTGATTATATAAGTCCATTTAACTTTTGATTTGATGCTTATATAGACAGCATATGATTTACAAAAGTCTTTGCATTTTCCACATAGTATATGTGTTAATTTACCTTTGTAAATTAAGTGAATGATGTAAATGCTTCAGTGCATCCACTATAAAACTCCATTCTGTCGTCTGTTGCCACCTACTGGGAGACTTGAGAATATCTCATTGCCAGTATTTCTAAAAATCTAAATTCTAGTACTTTAGTATCCTCACAGAACTCTGCTGTATTAATAAAAGACTGGCTTTCAGCCATTGTACCTGGAACAGATAACTGCACTGCCTTATTTTTAATGACTTCATTTTTAACAGTTTCATTTTTTAATGATTTGTTATTGATTTAAAGTTTCAGAAGAGTTACTTCCTTTTAGGTTAGAATTTTTATGCACAAAATGTGTGTACATATGTAAAAAATATGTAGAAGTAGATGTGGACTTGCAGAATTACCTACCCTAATAAAACACATTGAGAACTATAATTTATAATGCGAAGACCAGCCATTCATTTTGTGGGTAAAAAGCAGGGCATCTTTCATCTATTAGTCAAGTTTCTGGATGTATCCATACAAACTGAGCTACCAGCAAACAGTCCCCTGCAGTTAAAGAAAAAGTATAGGGCATTTCTGTAGCACAGCTGGAATAGGTATTTGATGCCTGTATGCATCAGTGAAGACACTGTTTTTCTTAAAGAAATTTACTTATGAAAAAAATCAACAATGTATCCAGTGCTAAATGGATATATAGAGCTATATAATAAGGAGGTTTAGTCTATCTTCTATGCCCCCCGGATGTCTTCTCTTCCATGTCAAGATAAACCTTTCAGCTAACCCTGACCACATAAGCAAGCCAGACTGGCAAGATCAGAAAAATAGGTTCAATGTCTTGTTCAGGCATTGGGGCTACCCACAAACAGAACCTATTGCATGATTTACTTTGCCTTATATTACCATTTTCGTGTTTCCACCTCCCTCTCAAAAAAGCACACACTCCACCTTCTTCTCCCACTGCCCCCCCTTTTTTATTTTTTTATTTTACACTCTCTTTCTAGAAATTTTAGCCCTAGTGACCTTAGCAAGCCAGCACCCTCTTCAGTTTCTGTTGACATCTTTCACCCAAGGAGTGCCTCTAAAACTCCCTTTTCACTATGTGTAATTTCTCCTGCCATTCTCTTACTAGTTCAGACCCAGCCTGGTGTTGGCCAGCCACTCTTCCCCTACCACAGACAGAAGGGAGATTTCTGAGAACAGTCTAATGAGAAGGAATAAATAAAAAAAAAATAGTTGGGGATGTGGGAAAGTACAAGAAATAGTGAGACCCATGTTAAAAAATTAAGGAGAGAGAGATTTGGCAAGATCAAGCCAATGGAATGAGACAATTGAAAGAATCAAATATTTTTTCTTAAAAAAGCTTCAATAGCATACCTTTCAGAAGCATTGAAGGAGCAGATAAACTTAGAACTGAGACCTCTCACTGCTTCTTAAAGCTTTTCTAATGTTATGTTTTGAATGAGTATGAAAAGGACTGAACGTTGTGTATAATGTCTCTTCATTTAGTGTTTCTAGCACAATTGTATGTGACATTCTGAAGCAGCGGAATTTCTCAAATCACAAGGCTGGTAGGAGATATGATTGATGAAACAAGTTGGTATATTTGTACTGGGTAAGTGACAATATATAATACAGATGGACCCTCAGCTCCGGAAGTAACTTGTGTGCAAGATACACTGGCAAAAAAAATGAGGCCTGTTGCCCTCTGAGGAACAGTGGGCATGTTTAATGATTAGCTGGCCCTATATCCTGTACTGATTGTGTTGCAGTCTCATAGTGGAGATGGTATTTTTGAAGTGCATAATGGTTGCACCCTACTAAAATCCTTTGCAGACCTGGTATGTGTGAAACATGGGAAAATACAGCTATGTGAAATAAAGAGACATAGAGGCAATCTTATGCACAGAAGAGGGCAAAGTGAATTTTAAGATTTTTAAGATTCCCCCCCATCATTTTCATCTTCGAAGGAGTCAGTTGCCACTTCCTCGTAGTCCTTCTCCAGGGCAGATAGGTCTTCCCGGGCCTCTGCAAATTCTCCTTCTTCCATGCCTTCCCCCACATACCAGTGCACAAAGGCTCTCTTGGCGTACATCAGATCAAACTTGTGGTCAAGCCTTGCCCAAGCTTCTGCAATGGCTGTGGTGTTGCTCAGCATGCAGACTGCTCGCTGAACCTGGGCTAGATCTCCTCCTGGGGTAACTGTGGGAGGCTGGTAGTTAATCCCAACCTGCAAGGAAAAATAGAAAGATGGTAGAATACAAAGTGCTATGAGAAAAAGAATTAAAAGACACAACACAGAGGGTGAGAAAAATGTAAAACCATTGGTTTGGAAGAAAAAGAGGTGAGGAAAAACTCAAATAATATCAGCAAAATCCCTCATGAAGCTAATGGCATTCAAACTATTTACAGCACAAGTCCATTCCTATCTATTATTGAGAAAAAAAAAGTGCAACTGGAACTGGATTCTAAATGAAGAGAAGCTTAAAAAATACAGTCTTACATTTTGCAAAATTGGGTACAGAAAAAAAAATAGTTCTCACAGAGACACAATCATGTTTCACTTGGCAACAATGTTATTGCTTTTTTTTGATATTATGATGGACGGGGTCAATAGTGTCTTTAAAATATAGGCCTTACCTTGATCCTGCCTCTGGAATGTAATTTCTCAACATCTGAATTACTACAGATTTGCATTCTCCAATAACTAAAAACACAGTGCATATAATACAATACTTCTATATGAGAAATGTACTTAACTATTTAAAAACCTGTGTCAGTGGGATGCCTGAGGGTACATTTTATGTGCACCTGCATTTTATTGCTTTAAATGCAAGTTTTCAGCTGGACTGAACTTGCCCTTTAAACATCACAGGGAAGCACACTCACCTTGAAGCCTGTTGGACACCAGTCCACAAACTGGATAGCTCTCTTGGTCTTGATGGCAGCAATTGCTACGTTGACGTCTTTGGGAACTACGTCGCCACGATAGAGCATGCAGCAAGCCATGTACTTGCCGTGGCGCGGGTCACACTTCACCATCTGGTTGTTGGGCTCGAAGCAGGAGCTGGTGATTTCTGCCACCGAGAGCTGCTCGTGATAGGCTCTCTCAGAAGAGATGATGGGGGCATAAGTCACTAAGGGGAAGTGGATGCGTGGGTAGGGCACCAGGTTTGTTTGGAACTCGGTGAGGTCCACATTGAGGGCCCCATCGAAGCGCAGGGAGGCGGTGATGGAGGACACGATCTGGCCGATCAACCTGTTGAGGTTGGTGTAAGTTGGGCGCTCAATATCCAAGTTTTGGCGGCAGATATCATAGATGGCCTCATTGTCAACCATGAAGGCGCAGTCCGAGTGCTCCAGGGTGGTGTGTGTGGTCAGGATGGAATTGTAGGGCTCCACAACAGCAGTGGAGACCTGGGGAGCAGGGTAGATGGCAAACTCTAGCTTGGACTTCTTTCCATAGTCCAGAGAGAGGCGTTCCATCAGTAAGGAGGTAAAACCAGAGCCAGTGCCCCCGCCAAAGCTGTGGAAAATCAGGAATCCCTGTAGCCCTGAGCAGGCATCAGCCTGAAAGGCGAGAGGAGAAGTGAAAGAATAAGTGAATATACCTTTGAATTCCACCTTGACACAGAAACAGCAACATCCACACTCAGTACACAGCGGAGATCAGCAGAACATTCTCACAGTCTTTTCTTCCCCCCTGTAATTCTAAGCTATTCTTTAGAAGGTTACTGGATTTCTCTTGCAACAATTATGTCACAGTAATATTTTAAGTTTTCCTGTCTTAAGACTGCCAGGATCTGTGTTTTCCCTATACCAAACCTACAACAGTAAAACAAACAAGAGTTGCTACCAAAAACATACGTATATGCTGTTTTACTTCCTTTACCACCCACCGAAGTTCTGCTTCCAACATACGCGTACATACCAGCTTGCGTATACGATCTAATGCCATGTCAATTTTGTCTTTTCCAATGGAGTAGTGGCCACGGGCATAGTTATTTGCTGCATCTTCCTTTCCAGTGATCAGTTGTTCTGGGTGGAAAAGCTGACGGTAGGTACCAGTCCGCACCTCATCTGAACAAAAGAAAAGAAGCATAAGTTTGGCTGACCATGTTAGCAAATCCAATTGCTAAGGTTCAGCTTTCTACACTGGCAGACAAATGGAATGGAAGATCTGAGGGCTGAGAGCCTAAATACAGGCCTAAGTAATATCTGAGACATTTTCCATTCAGGAAAAGAAAGAAGGAAGGCAAGGAGGAAGGCAAGGAGGAAGGCAAGGAGGAAGGCAAGGAGGAAGGCAAGAAGGAGAAAGAGAGAAGAGAAAGAGAGAAAGGTAGAAGAGAAAGGGAGAAGAGAGAAGAGAAAGAGAAAAGAGAGAAAAAAGAGAGAACAAAAGAGAATGAAAAAATGAAAAAGAAAGAAAACAGAGAAAGAGAGAGAAAGAAGAAACAGACACTAGTCTGTAATGCTTCTCTTAAGTTACTCTGCTTAAACGGAGGTCATTTTTCAAATGATATTTGTGCATGCTGTGGGAAAATGCCATCTCTCTATACTCTTGATATCCATAATATCCATGAGAACCTTCAGGAGAATTACTGGAAGAGATTTGCAGGAGTAAAATGGAGGTTTCCCCCCAAAATTCTTTCAGATCACCACTGTTATCAGATTGTTCACGCTCCTGTCTCTAATCTGAACGGAAGAAAAGTATTTTCCATCAGTTGTCAAAGGAAAATATCACCACAAGAATACCAGGTGAAGATTCTCATGAAGAAAGGTAAATTATAACCAAGAGGGGAGTGAACAGTGGTAAAATTTCCATCTGCTGGCACCCACAAGAGTTAATTCATTTCCATTTTCTGGGGATTAGTTCTATACTGACCTACTACAGTTTGTTCCAGGTCCACCATAATAGCCCGTGGCACATATTTTCTAGTGCTTGTCTCTCTGAAAAATGTTGCAAAAGAGTCATCATCGCTGGGTTGGTCCTTGAAGGTGCCATCGGGCTGAATGCCGTGTTCAAGGCAGAAGAGTTCCCAACACGCATTGCCAATCTGAACTCCAGCTTGACCAACGTGAACAGAGATGCACTCACGCTAAAGGGGGAGATCAGGGAAAAGGTGAGACAAACCAGTGAATATCCTGAGAGTCTATAAACTGATCTTACCAGAACACCCAAATCAACCACTGTTTTTTGTTTGTTTGTTTTCATACAAATATGAGGCAAAAAATTTGCACAATTTTTCACATGATTGGAATTAATGTAAAATATTGTACACTAATTTACAAATAGGAAGATGACTGCAGTGCATGTACATTCATTCAGAAGGAAAAACTGCATGATAACACAAAATGTACAGTAGATCTCAGCTAAGGAATGTGAGCTAAGTCTATCTGCCTGGGAAAAAACATAACTATGCAGCCTTACTGATCTGTAGGTAAAATAGTAAATGATTTATCTTCTGATCTCTCAATATTCTTTTGAACATATGGGTTGGAGAGGTAGAAATGGGTTTGTACAAATTAAATGAAAATAAGTAGAATTAAAGTACCTTTAACACCTAAAATCTCAGCCACTGATTGTTCTAGTCCATTCTCTGGGTATTTTGATTTACTTTAACATGTGAAGAGTTACCTTGATACTCAAGAGAACTTCTCAAAATACTCTTCAGATGTTAAATTAAATTCATCTCCTGAGAAAAATTCTAATAAATACACTTTTATAGTCAATGCTACATTGCTGTAGTCAGTTTCTCAAATGCATATTAATGCAAACATAGTTTAGTATCAGAAATCTGAAACAAAGAATACAGTATCACGTTCCAAGAGAAAAATAAATATTTCTCCTTCTGTAGGTTGTATGCAGACACTCTGTAGCTCTGCTACACTTTCAACTTTGTGTTCTCTATATTCCTGTTATAAAGTTAAGCAAGAATAGAACAAGGAATCTTCTTCCTTTCAACAGCCACAGATCTGCAGAAATCTGGAAGCCATTTAAAGACCCTAGGAAATTTAATGAAGTATCACAATTTATTGATAAAATTGCCCATCTGCACCAAAGACCATCAACATAAACAGTAGGCATTACAGAAGAAAGTTCTCTGAATCATGTTATGCAAGAGATGAGTTTAGAGAACCTCAGTAACCTAGGAAGACCACAGATCATTAACATTGATCTTTGGTCTGTTTGCTTAGTCAGACTGAAGTAATAAAGTTGCTTCAACCATCCCACCTTCACTCAGACCTCAACTAGAGCAAATGGAAACAAAAGACCGATCACACTGGTCATCATTTTGTAACATCTCTGATCTTTCTTTTCTCACCATGGTGTCTCCTGTGGTGCTCGCTTCCCGCCTCGATTTCAAGCAGCAGCTGTAGTTACTGATGTTTCTTCTGCTGTTTTGCGCTCAACAGCCTGATGGAAGGAGGCAGGGCATTCATCCCTTGCTGGCCGGGACCCTGCAGCATCACAGAGCAGGCAGGAGAGGTCATAATCTCTCCCAGGCAACCCTTCCAACTCATGACATCACCAGTCTGCCTTCAAACATACACAAGCCCAAGACCTATATGTGCTCTTGAGCAAGTCTTCACAGTTAATTTGTCGTACTAAACTCTGTTAAAAACAAGTTACAGCCAGTATTTGTAACCAGAGCTTTTAACATATATGGGGCATCTTCACAAATAATAAATGGTTTCCTACAACTCTCTTTCTAGTGAACATGCTACTGATAGTTCATTTAGGTGTAGAAGGCTATTAACCAGTTTCCGAAGGTGACATCATTTTAAAATTGTGTCTTTGTGACAAGGATGACAGTTGATGAACAGTGAGCAGAATTGTTTAACTGGCCTAAGTTGCACCATCTGAAATGAATTGAATGAGTTGAAATGAATAAGGAATTCCACTTGGCTCACTGTCTGTGTACAAAGTACATGGATTAGCTTCTTGCCTCCTGACGCTCAGGCAATAAACCTCATCATTGTGCCAGCCAAGCCTTATCTTCCTCACGTCCATTCAGCCAATTTACACACAACCGTTCCCCAACTCTTCACATGCCTAGAGTATGGGGCAGTAGAAGTTTTTTTGTGTCCAGGAAGATGACAAGAATCCAGAATCATCATTTCCTTTCATCTGGAGTTACTTAGCAGAAAATTCACATATACATGGCATGTGCACATAGTCTCTCTCCCTGACAAATAGTAAATGGTAGGATTGCCTTAAAATAAGACATGACTACATCTTTTTCATATGATAAAGTGAGAATTTAGGGGAAAAAAAAAATGTAACTAAAAATAAATAACAGATACTTTATTCTTGATTCTACCAATGCTGGCCATTCAGAAGTACAGCCAAGCACTTACCTTATTTAATCAAAGAAACAAAAACCTTGCATCTTTCATGGGAAGTAAGAAGACCCATACTGTATCACTATGATCACTTTAATATTAGAGAGTCAGGCAGTTATTCACAATGAATAACTCCCCTACTTAATTCAAATATGTTTGTATGATTAGGACAGATAATGTAACACATTTCCAGAAGTAATTTGAAAACTGTAAATTATCTATTCTTTAAGTGTGAATATGTTAATGTACTTAATCACAGCACAAATAAGCACCTCTACAAAAAGGTCAATCAGTAGTCATTTTATTGTAAAAATAAAATATTACATTTTTAGTATTAATCACAAGATAGCTTTATTTTCTGACTTCTTTTCCTCTCTCGATAAATGAAATACAACACAAATGAAAAATCAGTAGTACTGAAAGAAAGTGGAGGCAGCCCAGCTATAACATTCAAATTGGTTTTCATCTATGTCCCAGGAAATTAACAACTATGGCAATTAACAGGATTCTAAACTTAACATATGGTCTGTACATACCACTGGTCCCAACCCTACAAATGCAACTGTGCTGTCTAACTAAAAACATGAATAGAATACTAAAGCAAATAAGTTGTTGCTACCTGAACAGGCTAGTATTAGTTAAGATTTGGCCTTCCTTTAGAGTCAACTTTCATATTTCATTAATTACTTTACATAGTATTTAGAGTTAGGCCTTGTAAAACAGGGGACCAGTAGATACAATATAGACATTTTTGGAAGAGCTCCAATCTGGACAGAGCTTCTGTGTGCTTGATGTTACCCATTTTTACATCAAGTGTCCACTGAGGTTGTGTTACAAATTTCACAGAGCAATAATCAATATATTCTCTAAATGCAGAGGGCACATACGAAATAACTTTTAATATAGTGAGGAAGAAGCATTATGTGCTAATCATCCTGCTGTAAAGCCATAGAAGACTTAGTTTTCACTGTGAGGCAAATAAGCAAGGTCATTACTGCATTCTGCTTTCATACATGACCTGTCCCAGTTTATCTCCTGTACAGTAGTACTGGAGCATTTCTGTTCGGACCATTCAAGAAGAACTAGACACGGATTTATTTTTAGTAGTGCAGATGCACCTGTTCCAAGTGCCCTGATAGACAGCAAATCAATACAGCACACAACTTGAAGACACCAAACCTGGTATCTTTTTAAAGAAGTAGCCACTACCTCTGTATGTGGTTACTGCTAGAGACAAAGGAACAATCTGAAGAGGACTTCTGTTGTAAGAAACTGTGCTAGGATCTATATTGGCTACTTCTCACAGGTTTGATATGGTAGATGGAGCCTACCATAAAGGCTGTTTATTTCCCCATTTTGTAGTCTCAACTGTTACCAAACTCTTGGCACAGGAGCTACGTTTGCCACAAAGGCACCTTTCTTACAACTTGTTTTCTCCACTATACACACAACTTGCTTCAGTAAAAAAAAAGTTTAAAAAGTGCTGTCCCCTAGGAAACCAAATTAGTGGCCTTAGAGGGGGTCGGTTTTGTGAAAAAATCAAAGCATTCTGCAAAGACAGTGTTCTTGACACAGTCTGGGGGAAGTTTGGAGAAAATTTTCTTTCTACCTATTAAAAAATCTATCCTGTAAAAGACAGTAGCATAGATAGGTGGCTTTTATCGAAATTAAGATTTCAGGTATGGCAGGGGCAGCATTCTAGGCATGTGGAGCCTTTCTGACATCTAAATAAACATAGCAAAACACAGGGAAACACTTAAGAATAAAACAATGCAACAACTTCTTATTTAGTAAAGATTTTAGGCAGAGTCTAGACAATAATATAGAACATAGTTAAAAAAATAAATCTATTTCCTTATCAGAACATGCTTGCAAGAATTTTTATCCATCAGGCAACCACAAAGTGCTGTAATTTGCATTCAGGAACAGTAGGTGCAGGACAACAGTCTTGGTGTCCCCAGCACCTTCATTTTCTGGCTTAGGTAAGACTAAAATCAAGAATGCCTATACGAGGAGGCATCGGTCAAGAGAAACCATGACTTTCAAAAAGCAGTAGACTCCATTTTCTGTTTTTTTTTTTTTTTTCTCCTCATGTGTCGTTTGTCTCACGCTGCAGAAGACTTCAGATATCTTCAGGCAAACCAGCGTATTTCCCTAACTACCTGATATTCCATTGTCTTCGATGGTCCTGCCTCCGAGAACGTTACTTCCCTTGTTCTGACAACTGCCCAGCATCTGTGAGCATGGAGCCTTTTTCCAAAGCATCTCAGTGAGCCTACATCACAACTAGCTACAAAACTCTCACTGAAAAGGTCAATCCAAAGGAAACTACTTTAAGAAAAAATTCTTAGTTGAAGGCATAGCTTTAACCAACTATTTGATAGAATGATGCTGCAGAGTCAAAGGCAAAGCATGTGTGGGTGGGGAATATCTGGCATAGTTTAAAAACCATATAGCACGGTTCCTTGTCTGATGGAAGATATCATCACATAGGAGTTCACAAGTAGCCATCTCAATTGGGACACTGATCTCAACAGCCCGTGAAGAGCCTAAATAAGTCCTCAAGACAAGCTGACAGTTTTGCAGCAGCATAAAGAAAAGAAAAAAAAAGTCTGCAGGGATAGTCACTTAGTCTTGAATTGGAGGCTTGCGGATTGGAGAAAATACAGCTGCCCAAGCCTGTCGAAAAAGCTGGACCAGTCTGTAAAGAAACGGCAGTGACGTGGGAGAAGCTGCAGAACAAAACAAACATTTTAAGAGAGAAAGCTAAGGTACACAACACATATTAAGACAGAACTGATCCCAGCTAGAGCTAATGGAAGCCTAGATGTTTTATTTCCTCCAGTTCAGTACTCTGCCGTTCATCCCAGCCACTGCTCCCATCCCTAGAAAGCTTTCTGCAGTATTTTCCGAAGGATTATTTGTGGAACAGCAATGAAGTAACCAGATGGGGACATGCATCCCCTTCACTTCCCAGAAGTCACCACATCACAGGACTAGCCCATACTTCAGCAACAGGGGCAGCCAGTGAGAGGCCAGCATAAGCAGAACAAACTTATGAATATGTTACTGCCCTGGTCAACTCTCCACTTTCCTGACAATACAGCCCCAGAAGGCAATTACTCTTCCAGAAGATATTCACCTTGAAGCAGCTCAAGCTGACTGAGGTGGAAGCTGGGTCTAGGATAGCTCAGCTGGTCTCTAACAGTCTGCACCTTGTTTGCTGGAAAAAACTGAAGATGGGATAACTGTTTAAAGACAACTGTTTTTGCTAAGCTACATCTCTCTGCATGGGCCTTAGAAGAAAAAACTAGAAACAAGCCTAAAAAATAAGTTCCTAGCCACCCAGTTCTTTTATGCATCCCAAATACACCAAATCTGTCAAAAACAAATGTTAATTTCTTCTCCTTAGCCATAATGGATTTTAAAAAAAAATCTGAATTCTGTACCTGGGTCTAATCTCACCACCAAATATAGCATAAAGGCAGCCAAGAGCATCTTTTTGTAAGGAATTAAATAGAAGTGGCTTGATATGGACCTCAGTGCTCTACGGAGCAATGTCAACATGGTCAAGAGCTTTTGGGGCAGAGCACCTAGAACACAAGAACAAAAAGGCTGTTAGGGCAAAACAGAGCGGGGAAAAAATCACTCAGAATAATCAGCAGAGATACCATCCATCTTGCCTAACTGCAGACATGTCTTAGTTTGATCACATGAATCTCTCTTATAGGGAACAGAGAGAAACAATACAATTTTAGGGGTTCAACTCAATCATTTTTGGGTATCTACTTTAAGGTGATATGAACTTTTATCATAGCAGTGTAAATATCTCTGCCAGGAGATAACTTCAATTGACTTAGTTCTCAAGGACAAGTAGTACTTTCAATGCTAAACATGGCTTGCTCTAGGTGGGCTTAACTGTTAGTGGAAAAGAAGCAAAAAGGGCACAGATCCAGCTACATGTATCCTTAAAGGATACACCTGTTATAGTTGCCTGTTTGTACTTTTAGATATTTCTTCTGAAATGCTTTAGAAGCTTTAAAATAATTCTCATCTTCCAACATTGCTATAGATTAAAATTTCCTTTGTAATTCTCAGCACATGGATCTGCAAGTCTTTCATTGCCTTCTGTGACATATTCCAATCCTTCTGTGACTACCTCATGGCTGGTATATCCTGGCATTATTATTAATATACAGTTACAACTTGCTTGCCAGTTAGGTAGTACTACAGCTCTGTTAGAGACAGATGCAATGGGACTTACAGTATCCATGTATTTCATTTGATAATGCTAACTTATGTAAGGAAGTGTTCCCATAATATGGTGAGATTGTGGTCTCACTACACAGACTTAAGCAAAAGGAAAAAAGACAATACACAAGAAGCATATCTGGTAATAGGATGCACTATTTCCTTCCTAGAGCACTGTTCTGAATCTGGTGTTGCACAGCAACAAGGCATAGAATTATAGAATCATTATGGTTGGAAAAGACCATCAAGCCCAACCATAAACCCATCATCACTATGCTTGCTAAACCATGTCCTTAAGTACCTCATCTACACATTTCCTGAACACTGCCACGGACAGCGACTCCACCACTTCTCGGGCAGCCTGTTCCAATGCTTCACCACTCTTTCTGTGTAGAAATACCTTCTAATGTTTAACCTGAACCTCTCCTGGTGCAACTGACAGCCATCTCCCCTTGTCCTATCAGTCGCTATTTTGGAGAAGAAACCAATCCCCACCTCACTACAACCTCCTTTCAGGTAATTTATAGAGAGCAGTAAGGTCTCCCTGCACCTCCTTTTCTCCAGTCCAAATAACCCCAGCTCCCTCAACCACTCCTCATAAGGTCTGTGCTCCAGCCCCTTCACCAGCTTCCTTGCCCTTCTTTGGACACACTCCAGTACCTCAATGTCTTTCTTGCAGTGAGGGGCCCAAAGCTGAACACAGTATTTGAGGTGCAGCCTAACATGGAAACTGTTTTGATGCTATGTCCACACAGAGTGGACTACTTCCAATGCAACAGTCATCAACAACTAGGCTAAAAAACAGCTGTTATTTTTGGAGTTTGGTTCCCTTCTTGGTGTGTTGGTGACAGTTTGCTGTCTGCACACACTGGAAAGTCCTGAGTGCTTGATGAAGCTTTCTCACTGGGCAGAGGTTGGGGATGGTGTATCATAAGGAAGGGAACAGGCAGTCCCTACATATTAGAAACAGAACACAGATTTATATTACAATCTCAGCTGAAGCATTTTGATAATATTTAAGATACACAGATTTCTAAAACATGGAAGGGGGAAGAAGAAAAGGAAATTGCAAACAGTGGAGGAAAGGTCTACCCAGAACTGTTTCTCTCGTGGTGCTCTGCTGCTCTTCAGCAGCAGAATGCATCTCTTCCTGTTGAGTCCACTGACACTGGCTTTCACAAATGGTCCTGAGAAGTGATAGATGTTGTGCACTGTCCAAAACTTCGCAGCCCCGTACAAGCTCTTCTGCCCCCTCAAACTGGCCCAGAGGAAGCAAAACACGCAACAGGTAGAGCTCCAGCAATGAACCATATTCAGGGAGGCTCTTATTGGTTGTGTCTCTCAGCCAGCTACTGCCAACCTCCAGCATGACCTGCGGCTCTCTCACTCTGCTATATAACAGGATACTGGAACACAAGAGAAATAAGTATTAAAAACACTCCATCTTTTAAAATTGAGATGACTGACAGTTATTGCTCGCAAACAGCTACCATCTAGGCATGAGTCTACGCTCTGGGCAAAGGAAAAGAGAGGCAGTGGTGGCAGCCACTGATGTTACCCTCTCAGAGTCACCCAATGTGCTCTTTATCACTCCAAAGCAGTCTGCTGGCCTGCAGGCACGCATGGGCACGCACATGTCCGCATGCTCCCAAGGGCAGCCTCTTAGCAGGCTCACGGTGGCTATCAGGTAAATGTGCATTTGGAGAACAAAAGGTTCTACAAGAGAAGCCAATTCAGCTTCTTTTATTTCTTTTTTCAAGAACATGCTTGTCCTCAGTTCCACTTTCATCATGCTATAACTGTACAGCACGCAAAGCAAAGCTACCATACGCTATTCTAGTACAGCCTGACATTAGACCCAACCATTGCAAGCTCTAGGCACAGCAGCCACGGGGAGAAACTCACCACAGCTCCAGCACCTTGGCAGGCAGATGCTCCGGGACCTGATAGTACTGCAGGACCCACGACAGAACTTCCCGCCAGCGGTTCATCTCCGCCAGGGCCTGAATCCCCACAACGCAGAGGGAGCACTTCACTTCAGCAGAGCTGGAAACGAAGACGGGTGCTTGCTAAATGCTTGCTTCCCACTGCCAAGCTTCCCCTCCGCCTTTCCCAGAGAGGTGCGTCCTACCCAGGAAACGTGTTAAGCCCCTTCCAAAAAAAAACCCTCATCAAAACAAACAAACGCGGTGAGGAAAACAAACAAACAAACAAACACACATAGAAAACCAGACACAAGCCAGGCAGCTCCCAAAGCATCCTGAAAGCCCAGGAGCTTCTAACCAGCCCCGGCCCCAGGTCGCCCTGTACCTCCCGGCCTCGGCCCCCGCCTCGGCCTCGGCCCCGGCCCCGGCGGGGCCCAGGCTGCCGCAGCCCGCCTCGCACCGCTCCAGGGCGGCGGCGAAGTCGCGGTGCAGCACCAGCAGGTCCGTCGCCTCCTCCAGCAGCGAGGCCGCCCGGCCC
>VWPW01013353.1:864531-888546 GCA_013389825.1 Crypturellus undulatus
GGCCCGGCGACGACACCGCCGCCGCCGCCGGCAGCCCGGCCGGGGGCTCGCTGCTACGCAGCGGCTCCGCCACGCCGCTCGGCTCCGCCGCCGCCAGCTCGCTCCTCATGGCAGCGGCGGCGGGGCTACCGCAGCCCCCTCAGCCCCACAGCGAGGATCACCCCCCGCTACAGCAACGCTGCCCAAAAGCCCCGGACGCCGCCACCGCGGCCTCGCAGCTGCGAAAGCACCGCCCCAACCGCCATCTTCCCGCCCCAGCCGCCATTTCCCGCCCCGCGCGGCCACGGGAGCTGTAGTCCTGCGGGAGGCCAGGGCGCTCGTCCGCGCCCCGTGCGGGCGCCTCAGAGAGCCGCTCTCCTTCCCGTTACCGTTCCCGTTCCCGGCAGCTAGTCCTGCCTGGAGCCGCGGCCTGGCGGGACGCGGGGCGGCATGGCGCAAACGGCCGCGGGAGAGGCGGTGGGCAGAAAGCGGGCGGGCAGCCGGGAGAAGCGCTTCTCCTTGCGTGGGCTATGGGGTTGCTACTGAGCTCTCGCCGCGCCCTGAGAGCCTGGGAAGAAGCCACGAGGGTTGGATGAAAATAATACGATTTGAGGAAAATAGACATTTCTTTCTTTCTTCTCGTTTTCCTTCCCTCTAGGCTGCAGCCCTGGCACCGCTCGTCAGGTACAGGTCTTTGCAATTGTAATGAGGGGTTAAAAATAATAATTGAAACAAAAAATATTTATTCCAGAGCATCCTGAAAATACACACCCTGCCTGAGAGAGGGTCTTTGGAGAACAGAGCCAAAGGCACCACTGCTTCTCCCATCCCTAGCCACAAGGTGCCAGGGCATGATTTGCCCCAAGCATTTTTGTTTGCTAAACAGATGTCTGAGATGCAGAGAGTTGCACTGAAATAAGGCAATAAAGTTGTGGTCCTGTGGTTTCCCTTGCTGTGAACAGCCAGCAGGAGAAGATTTTATTTATTTATTTATTTATTCACTTATTTATTTAATTATTTATTTCGGTGAGTAATAAAGGGGGAGCGCTCCCAGTAGACTCATTGCACGGCTGCTTGTGAAGCAGCTCTCTCCCAGCAGCTTGCGGTTCCAGGCGAACGCTGACCTTGGGTCTTCTGCTGGCACGTTCCTCAGAAATCTTCGTTTCTGTCACCACCTTCCTGAAAGGCATGTATGTGTGCAGAGTTTTGAGCAAGTTAAACTATTAAATGAACCAGAGTTTGAGCAAGCTCCCCCACTGTACCCTCAGCACAGGCATGCAGTAATGCAAAATGTTTCGCATTCTTATTTAACTGATATTTCAAAACAATAGGGTGTCTTGGTTACAAAATAATGATTTCACCCTGTGAAAATTCTCTTCAGAAATGAACCTCTACATGAGAGTATTCAATATAGTGCTTTGTAACATTGATTGCTACTATAATTATTTATGGAAAATCAAAGGTACTAAAGCAAAGCAGATGTTAAAATGTCAAGTACAGGTTTTTAAAAAGGAAACTTCTATGCATTTCAGTGCGGGACGCATGGAAGAAAGTGTGGGGAATATGATTAAATCTCCTAACTCTTACAAACAGTTCTTTATAGGTGGCAGAATCAAACTCCTGCTCTTCGTTGTAAGAGGAGGAACTCTCTGTAATAGCGACTTTCAGAAGCCAGCACGTTAGAGTTTGTATGTTGCGCTATGGACTGCAGAAGAGATTCCAGAAAGATTCAGCTTAGTTAAGCCAAAACCACAGAAGAGCAACATTGTAAGAGTACAGGCTGAGCAGCTAAGCAAATAGAGGAAAAACACATTTCAGACTTCTGTTACTGTTGCTTGGTACTTGTAATCTGGAAAACAACATTCCTTTTGGGGAACTACAAGTCCCAAAGTGCACTGTGGGAAGAGTATGCCTTGTACCAGCTTGTGCCCAGCACATATTCCCAAATATGGATAAGGATTCAATTTTGAAAAAGACTTAACAGTCACTGAATACTCTCCACTGAGAATCAGGAGTGAGACAGAGTGAAATGAGCTAACAGTCAATGAATACTCTTCACTGAGAATCAGAATAGGAGTGAGACAGCATGAAATGAGGTAAGTTTGTAATGTGCAAAGATACTCAACAATCTCTTTTGAGGACAGCAGGCAAGAACATCTGTCCCCTGGAAGGACAGTGTAGTGGTGATGCTGGAATTGTGTGCTGTGATGATGATGGTGATTTTTGAAATAGGAGGATTGTTGTTTCAGGTGGGAAAGTAAGCAGCAGGAGCAGCTGTGCTGCAAAGTGAGTCAGATCCTGTTTTTCGCTGGTGCTCGAAATTAATAAAGAATCACAGAAAGATATGTGAGCTGCAGCAATAATGCAGTTATGTTAGAGGTAAAGAAAAGGTGGTGAGAGTGGGAACTGTTTGGAACAGAAGATCTACATGCGCTACAGGCTGGCTGTTTAAGAAGCTGAGAGAGAACAAGTAGTCTTGTAATAACAACTATAGGTAAAATTAATTTATCTGTAAAGCATGGTAGAGTGTTTTTGTACTTCACCGCATTTCCTAGAGGGGACAGTATGGTGCCTCAAATGCCAAGCCTCTTGCTGTTGTCTAACCTGCAAATAATAGTAGCTCAGTTAGACAGTTGTTTAAGGTCAGGTTAGGGACAATTACGCATTTTATTGTCATTTTTTTTTATTAAGCAGCAAAATTAAAGTAAAATGAAAATCTTCTGAGGTGAAATAGAACTGTCTTAGAGGAGGCCAGGGACAATCTAACGCTGAGTTCTGATCTATAAAGTCTTAGCAGTCAACTTTGATAGGAATTCCTGCCTTCTTCGTTCACCCCCGCAGTAAAACATCTCTCATGTTTCTAAGATGCATCTGAGATGTGGCCAGGCAGTGATGCCAAGCACAGCTGCTCGGCCGGATTTGTCATTCCAACAACCTAGTCCTACTATGTAGGGTCATGGAGCAGGAGGGCAGGCATGGCACAGCTCTACAAATGTGGGAGATACAGTCCAGCTGTGGAGAGAAGTCTGAAGTAGTTTGGGCTAGTGAACTAAACTGTCATGTGGATGTTCATTACAGGATAAAAATGATGCTATTTTTCCATCTTTCCTTAAATGTAAACAGTATCAGCTGTTTTTAAACCTGGAAGAGTTGCTCTTGTCTGTGCCTAGAGCCAACACAGCAGGGCTATACTGCTATAAATATATTGAAGGAAATCAACGTGTCTGGCTGTGCTTCTGCTTTCTGGATAGCAACTTCTAGTAATGAGAAAAGGTAAATTCAAGAACTCTCAGGAAGAGGTAGTAAGAAGGAGCATCACAATACCTTTCTGTTTTGGGTGGGATGGTGATGCCTGGCACCTTGCTTCTTTTCTGAAATATTCTGAGTATTTTTTCATTGTTGTCATCTTGATTTTCTGTAGGAAAACAAATGAAGTGAGTTGTAGAAGGACCTTTCTTTATGTCTTCACTAGCTGTGAAATCACATTCTCCTCCTCCTGCTCCTGTGAAGCAGTTCAAGGAGAGTTAGAGATACAGGCACCTGTAACAGGGCCTCCTGAGGTAAATCGCCTCAAGTATTAATCCAGATCTGACCAGCATGCGGTCACAGGGCCAGAGAGCCGGCAATCAGTCTTTTCTGCGGTCTCTTCTGTGTCAGTAGGCTGTTAATATGAGATTAGCAGCATTAGGGGGACTTTGAGCTAGAAACAGTAAGGCTCTGTGGTCTGACTTGAAGAGAAAGAAACATGGTTACACCCCATCAAAAAGAAAAAACAGAAAATTTAGATATATAAAAGGCTCTATAAACACAGTTGAACAAAGTATAGTCTGCAGGAAAACTGTGGAGTTTTATAATACATCATAGCTTGTAAGCAACTTCATTTTTAATAAAGAAATTAGGTCCACAGAGACTGCAAGTCTCAACGTGCAGCACTCCCTCCTCATCGCCATGTGCTTTTGTTTGGGTCTAGCTAGACCATTCCATGCTGGAACCTGTAATTTGCTTGTATTTCCCATGAGCAATGGATCCGTATTAAATATGAAGATAGCTGGCTCCAGTTCCCTTCAATTAACCCAAATTCAGTGTTCCCTCTGGCTTCTGGCAGGAATTAGAGCACTCATTTGTGTGAAGGTGAACACATTCTGGTTATGTATCTAACAGATGGACAAGTCTAAAGTCTTTCTTATTTTACTTAGAACAGAATAAAAAAAAAATTGTTTTTAAAATAGTAGGAAGAGGTGCCTCACCACGTTTTGACATCACCTGTTAATGTCCCAGTTAGTGTGCTTTTAAAGTAGTCACCTCAACTCTGACTGCACAAAATTTTGTATGAACAACAGACAAGTATAGTAGAGAGAAGACTGTAAAGATAATTAAAGGGTAGTCATAGTCCAACTAGGTGGAGATGTATCATGTGATGTTAAAGTCTGAGCAAATCCCTGTTTTAACCTTTATTTTAAAAACATTCTCAGTAAGATGTAAACACTGGAAACTGGAAAATTGTAAACGGGTAATTTCACAGCTTATAGAGATGGAATTTTGCTAATAAATAGCAAAAACTTTTAGAAAAGGTGATTTTAAGCTGACCATGCCATATCCTTTGCTCCATATCAAACAAAATACCAAAACACCAAACCCAGCATTCAAAGAAAAAATGTTTTTACTTTTTATTTAATTGTTACCCATTATAATAGTAATAATTAGTGCTGGGTGGGGCATTTCATAGCTTTGAGGTGACCAATTTGGTTAAAGGCCTAAGGCAGCAGCTTTTCTGCAACCAGTTATTATATGTGAGGAAAATACTAAAGGCTGTCATCACCCTAAGTCAGTTAAATCTTCTTTGCCTAGCACCACATCTCCTTACTATTCACACTTACTTCCCCTTCTAATTGTTAATATCTTTTCTTAAAGCCCCACCTGCTGAAATCTGTTTTTGCCTAATACTCACTATATTTATTTTTCAAAAGTGAACATCCTGCTTCCAGAATTGGATGAAATGTTTGACAATGTAAATGTCCTGCTACAATAAGGCAAATGAGAAGGAAAAAAAAGAATTTTCTCAAATCACATTATTTTTACCCAACCTTCCTGGCCTTTCGGTACTTCTTGCCTTAGTGTTTGACAAAAGTCTGTTCCACGTTTCGATTTCAAGCTTAGCACGATATTCTATTAATTATAACTCCAAGCATCCGAATGCTTCATGTTCTGCATTTCAAACTAGGAACTACAGAAAGCGGTACATGAATTAAAAAAGCAAACTCTTCTATCTGTCAGACTGCTCTCCTGGTCCTTATTTGACTCGGTCTTGTGGTGCCCATAAAAGTTTTAACGGGAGGCTGTGCAGAAAAGCCAGCAGTGCTGTGCTGTTGCCAGGTAACAGTGCCTACCCCTCCGGAGAGGATCAGCGGGGAAGGGATTGCTGCTGGAGCAGCCTCCCTGCCTCCTGTTTCGCCGGGTTAAAAGTATTGCTCTGCTGGCTCGGCGCGAGGGCTGCAGCGGGCAGAATTTCACCGCTTGCTCGTTTTGCTCACAAACTTTATTTAGCAATTAAGAATTCTTTCCTTTTTTCTTTTTTTTTTCTCTTTTGCCTCTGAGCTTTTTAATGCAGTTGGTGAAAATGCAGCATCTTCTGTTTTTGAAAGGATTTCTGCCCTGGTTTTGAAGATCCTTTTGCTATTTTAGAGTCTTGTTGGATTGAGAGGTATGATCATATTTTGCATAAAATTAGTATCTAAAGCAATGTATTCCTTTCCATTTCTCTTGCAAATTAGCTGTGTTTTTCTCTTTGTGTCTTTTTTACTTGCTGGTTGTTCTCCTCTTTCTCAGAAGTGTCATAGCAATACTAGATGCAGACAAACATAGGATTAGGTGTCTAATTAGTTTATGTAGCCTTGAGCATACTTGTTTACTTCTCAGCAATGGAGGAAGGGCAGCCCACAAAAAATCTAACTGTTGCCTGTCCTTGAGTTTTCAGCTTTAACTGAAGTCTGAGCCAGGGTTGTGTGAAAAGACAGGTCCTAATTGTTTAGATCCATTGTTGTTCCAGCTGCCTGTTGGCAAAGGAAGTTGAAAACTCAGTTTGTGTTAGCACATCTGAAAAGATTTCTCACTTACGGTTAGCTCCAAAAATACTCATTTCCAGAAAAATGACTCAGTATAGACAGCCTGAAAGAACTTGCTTGAAATGTTATGAACAATAATAATAAAAAAACTAATAACCTGTAATTAATATCTTTTGCAACCCTAGGTAATGTAAGTTGTGTTTAAATGTTTTTGGTTTATTAAAGTGAACCTTAAGCTATCACTTTCCTCTCCCCTCCTAAAGTCACCCTTTAGCAGATCTGGCTGGGGGAGTTAAGCTTGATTTTCCCACAGTTCATTTTCTTGCCCCTCTCTGGCACTGGCTCATCTGTGGAGAGCAGCTTGTGTCTGGCCTCGTTAGCCACTTCGCTGCAAAACCAGTGGCTGGTTTTCAGCTACTGCCGAGACGGATTCGTACCAAGGTGACTTCTCACTTTGCACTGGGCAGCACTCGCCAGATCCCTCCTTGCGTCAGCTTTGTGCAGAGAGCGGCTGGTGCGCCGGGCAAGGACGCCGAGGAGCAGCTCCCTCAGGCAGGACGAACTGTGAGCTGAGGTGGGTGCAGCGCAGGCAGGGGCAGTGCCCTCCCCTCCCTGCACAGGGCGCAGTCTCACCCAACAGCGAGATCTGAATATCTGAACGGGGTGGGCAGAGCAGGCTGCTGATAACGGGTTTCGTCAACAGCCCCATACAAGGTGAAGTGATGAAGCAGGGTCAGGGTACAGTCAGGGAGTCCAGTCAGGAGCATATGGAGACAAGGCTACGACATAGGTTCAAGGTCCACCCAGGAGACAGAGAGAGGGCTGAAGACATGCAAAACTGCACGTCAGGTCTGGGTGCCCAGGCCAGAGCTGAAATGGGGTTCCTGGGGCCAATAAGCAGAAGATGTAGCCTGAAGGTCCTGGATTTTGTTGGTCAGAGCAGTATAGCCTATTAGTGCCTCCAGAGCCCTGACAAATAACTTCTTTAGCTGGTACACGTGTTTCCAAAATGATTAAGAACCTATGAAAGAGAGTCATTTAAAAAAAAAAAAAAACACAATTCTACTGATTAATAGACTTGTACAAGTGTCCTGATTTAGCTAAAATTTAAAATGCTGTGAATATGTTCAAGGATTAAAATTATCCCAAGCCACCTTAGATGTAGAGTTCATTGACTAGACATTTCTCTCCATATTTTCTCCATATATTTTCCCTCTTTCTGAGCTTAGTTTCCTTCTCTTATAGCAGAGATGATAATGTAATTATCTGTCCTACCTGATAGAGAGCTTATTAGTTTTATATTTTTAGTTTTATTTGTATTTTTTTCTATGATGTTGGCAAAAAAAGCAGAAACTAGGGAAAAGCAAAACAGCAGTGCCATTTGCTGTATACACTGGCAGAAGTAAATAGCTCCAGAACAAAGTAACTCAATAACCGAGACTCAATAAACTGAACAGTTTTCAAAAAAAAGTACTGAACAGTTTTGGGAGTGTTGGGAGCTTACTGGGTTCCCTCAGAGGTCAGGGACTTTGTTACAGCACTTAGGAATAGAGAGTACCATGCCCTCATGTTTTTCTGGAAATGTGTTTGTGAGGAGGCACATGGAGGCTTGTAGACAGAGGAAGAGCATTGCAGTGTTGCAGTGTGCTAGTGTGTCAGACTGGCAGGGGGAGTACCCAAGTGATGAGGGTCCTGGAGGTCACTGTAAACACTAGGGAAGGTTAAGAGAGATAGGGGGATTGGGAGGTCATGCTAAGTTTGAAAGGGAGAGTAGATGGACATGACTGATGATATCTTTGGCAATTGGAAACAGAACCTTAAATAGCTCAAATTTGTTATTTGTATTCAGGAACGCTTGTCCATGCCAGACCTAGGCATCTGTCTTTCTCATGTCAAATTAAGCAGCAGTTAACATTCCCAATGCACTCTGAGCTGACCAAACAATGGGCCTTTTCTAAGCTGCCGTTGCAAGACTGTCTCATGCCAAAAGGTGTGTTCACCAGAAGAAATTCAATACCAGAAAGATATTCAGATAATTTTTGGAGATGAAATCAGTGTGTGCTAAATCCCCAAAGGAACTGACTCTCAAAATAGTCTTAACAGGGAAACATGCTCTGTAAACCATTACCAAAGGTTGTGCTGATAGCATTAAAAGCATTATTGCGTAAACTGCACAGAGTTTCTGCCTTGATCTTCCAAATCACTGTTCTTTATTTTTCTAAGTTTGCTGCACCCAAAACTGGTCTCACTATTCATGTGACGGCTGAAGATTCAGATTGCCCAGAAGTAGGATAATCTTGGGGCTAAATCTCTTGTGCTGCCTAAATTACAGGGTTAAAGGAGGGCTGTGATGTACTTAACAGACTGCCTTCACATTGCTCAGCAAGTTAGAGGTTAACAAAGACCTTATTCTTTGAAAAGATAATTGACACCAAAAACAAGTCAGACATCCCCCCAGCTAAGCCATAGAGATCATCAATGCTCATGAACAATAGCTGATGATGTCTAGGATTCAGTGAGTTAAGTGGTTAATCCTATATAGAAAGCTATGTCCATAATGGGGTTTAAATAGGGGAAATCCACCCAATTTGCCCCCTAGAGAATTGCTTCCTGCTGTTAGGCTGACGGATATGTCTATAAATATCATGTTAGCCATCAGCAGATAAAATCTGTCAGAGTTGAAAAGCCTCTTTCTATTAAATGATACATTGATCTCCATGCAACAGCATCAGCCTGGGTTAATGAGCCACAGAAACCAATCCCCATACTTCCACACTGTGACTGTAGCCAAAGAGAAGAAAGGTCCATAACCAGCTTCTTTCTTGATCTGGTTAAAAAAAAAAAAAAAAAAAANCTCTCTTGATCTGGTGAAAAAAAAAAAAGGCAAAACATACACTTTCTTCCTTCTCTGCAGTTTCTTCCACATTTCCTTACCTTCTATGCTGAACACCCAGGCAACACATCATACAGCCTTTTGCTACAGTTTGTTCAAACTTACAATTTGCTATTTACATCCATCAGAGAAACCTGTCAGGACAGTTATGGCAGATTTGCCTTTGCAGTTTTCTTCAGGTAAAGCAGAACCCTGCATAGCTGCAGAGGACATACCAGCAAGTATATACACTGTCTCCAGTACAGGTACTAGTGCATGCAGACAAACTTCAGCAATTACTCCTATTCATCCTCACTCCTTTTAGTCATTTTTTGCATTTTTAGCACAGTGGTCCTGTGCTAAAGCTAAAATTTTTAAAGCTCTTAAGTTTTAAAAAAGATTTAGAGCTAAAATCTCAGTATTTGTTAGGCTTATCCTGTTCTTAGGTAGGGCCTAAGTTTTGATTTTTCTGTCTCTCAGAGCTGTTGATACTGCAAGCGGATACACACGCCCATTTACAGAGACTTCAACCCCCATGTTTGGATTCTCCAAGCTGTCAGTTCAAGTGTAAAGCCTCCATGTGTATACAGGCTTCAGCCCAAGTATGACAGTTTTCTAGTGCTTCAACCAGCTCTGCTTGTGTTTAAAGATACCAGCCACAAATGAGTTAAACCTTATAAGGTGGTTGAGACTAAGTTCGTTTTGCGCTTATGTCCTGTATATTTCTTCCCTGCACTGCCTATTTGTCTCCCTTTGGCTTTCTGTCTCAGGTTTGCTTTCTGGCACCATGCTCCTCAGTTACTAACTCACTGGAAATCCAAATGTTTCTCATCCCTGGGGACTGTGACCGAGTTGTTTGGCATAAGCCTGGTTATCACTGTGGGACTCATCTGGAAAACTTGCAAGAGATAACTTTGCCTGGCACTCCTAACAGGCAGCCTGTGCCATTGATGCTGTTCTTCCTGGCACAATAAAGGCCAACACAAGAAAGAATAGAAGAAATCAGGGATTAATATTCCACCAAAACACATGCCCATAGCTGCTTCCAGTGTGAGGATATGTAAGAAAGGAGCATTGTGATGGGAGAATAATTAGGGTACTTTCACGTGTTTTACTTCTGCCGTGAGCTTTGGCCTTCCTTCCTTCGCCATACTGTTCCTTATGTTATACATACCACATTAGGAAGTTTGGAAGTGGGACCTGCCTTTTGAGGCAGACCAGTTCTGCCTTTGGTGCTCTGCCTGGGCCTTTCTGATGAAGAAGGGAAAAGAAAGGAACATTACAGAAACTCTGCTTCTTCAGTGTCTTTGAAGGTGAGACAGTCTTTTGCTTCAGAGACCCTAGAAGGAGTTAAAGCAAACTGGAACAGTAGAGGATAATCTTGAAATTCAAGGGCTCTGCCTGCCTTGTGTGCGTTGACACCGGGGTCTGACATGCAGCAATTCAAAGAACTGAGCTGTTGTTAGCTCTGAAGAGCCAATACACTAAGAGAAAACGATTCTACACCATTTTCAGCAGTATCAACAAAATTGTTTACCAAGTTCCAAAGAGTTATATTTTTGGCATCACTGGTAGCCTAATTTGGCCTGTTCAATGTTACTTATGAGTAAGAAGGAAAGAACTTGACTTGTATCTCAATTATGAAGCAGAATTTTTATGGATGACATAAAAAGAAAACAAAGCAAAATAAGTTTTTGTACGTTTACCTCATAAGATTTGGAGAAATCTGGATTCTGATTTTAATTGGAGGGATAGGCACTTCCATCATTTAAAATCACATCACTGGCATCTCCAGACAACCGCAACTTGAGACACCCAAAATGAATGAACACACTTGTAAATCTAGTTGTAAATGGCCTGTTCAGAATCATACAATATGACTGGAAAAGCTGTGGGGAAGGTGACCTCAAATCTTTCTTATTAGGGCAAAATTTCTGTCATGGACAATCCTTCTTTGTGTCCTTGAAGACCCTGCTAACTGGGACTTAAATATAGGCCATTATAGTCTGAACTAAGCCCCTTTGACACCACAGCACCTCAGTAGGTTTTCTAAAGGGATCATAGAACTGCAGATATTTGCAGAATTTAGTTTGTGAATAGATCTCCTTTTGGAAGAAGCTGCTGCCACCCTTGGATTCTGCTGTCACGCTGGGTGAGGAGAGCCTCCATCTGTTCTCTCCACTGTGCAGATGCTCTAAGTGGATATTTGCAGCGAG
Source organism: Crypturellus undulatus (assembly GCA_013389825.1). Classification (NCBI taxonomy): domain Eukaryota; kingdom Metazoa; phylum Chordata; class Aves; order Tinamiformes; family Tinamidae; genus Crypturellus; species Crypturellus undulatus. The sequence goes on from VWPW01013353.1 coordinate 875,661, forward strand.
GCTGAAATTTGAGCCTGGTGGCAAGGTGAAAATACTATTAAGTGAATAATGGGGCACAAGGTCTTCATTGCATATTTAGACTCCACAGAAGCACATATGACAGTGTCAGAAAAGCTATAGTCTTGCAGCAGCCATAGTGGGATGGGTTCCTGGCTGCATAACTCACCTAGAAATAATAACTACAGTAACATGGACCTCACCCTGGGCACTGCCTATGAAGGGGAACAAAGCAAACAAAAAACACAGGGGAACCGCAACACTGAAGTAAATAATAGCCTAATAAATCATTAATGTCAAGAATTTATACAGTGCTTTTTACTCATTCAAGACACTAGGCAAAACATTAGCTGATTAACCCTAATTAACAATTCAGGCAAATAAAGAGAAGTGGAATGAAAATGGTTAGAGGAAGTCTGGGAGTATGAAGGCTTCCTGAAATGCTAAAATGATTTTGATATCCTTGATGAGAGGAAGAATTTCTTCCTGTAGGGTTTCAATGTGCTTGTAATGTGGGCGTTATTACTGCAGTTTTAATAACCACCTGCTTAATTCTCAGGAACAGGAGATTATGCATAAAATACCCAAAGGTTTCATGTTCGTTTAAATAGCATATGCAGTTGTATGGGCCCAACCAAAAAAATGAAGAGTATCATCAGCCCTGTGTTTCAGGGTGTAGAATGATGACTTGGAAAAAGAAAAAAAAAAGTTACTTTTTTAACTTCCCACAAGATGGATATACTGCTATACACTTCTGTGCAATATTTGACATTATATATTGCTGGAAAACAGGGTATTTTTGCAGAGTGACCTGCACTCCTTTACATTTGATGTAAAGGATTCAGTGAATTATCAACTAAAAAGACACTGAGAATACTTCAAATGAAATATATATGTGTATGTATATGTATATATGTGTGTGTATATATATATATATATATATATATATAATGAATTAATTCATTCCCTAGCGATAAGATAGGAGTCTTTGGCAGAGAATTGCTGTGCAACTTGATTCCTGGCTGTGCCATATTTAGGTCTGTGTTATCACCTGCTGCCCACACTTACGCAGCATAAACTCCTCCAAGAACCTGAGAAGAGATGCATTTTTAGTCTGCTGCCCTGAATCACTTCTATGTTGAAGAACCTCTTAATCTGCCAGAGCAAGACAAATAGAATCTAGAATAGACAGGGCTAGAATAACCACAGACGATGCACATAGCAGATTTCCCAAATTCAAATAAGGATGAAGACTTACGGGATACTGTTTAAGTCAAGTGCTGGATTATCTGCAACGTGAGAACTTTGTTTTTTATGCTGGTACAATACCGACAAATGGTGCTGCAGATAAAGGCAGCAGCCTTCAAGAAAGCAGTGATTTAACAGAGTGTTAATTGCAGTGATACCTTTGCTATCCTCCTTCAAAACGACTACAAAAGTCTGTGTGTTCCCTGTGACCTGGTAGGCTGTCTGTGTACGCAATGAAAGCTATCGGGCTTTTCCTTTTTCTCTCCTTTTTCCTCTGTCTAGTTCTCAAGGGGATAGAAGATCCTGGCAGCTGGATCTACCCCAGGCTTTTGCCTTTTGTTTTCCTGCATTTTTCTCTTGGCACAATTCAGAGGTTTTCTGTGCTGTGCTTCCACAATCACATGCTAGAATATTTGCACAGCTGTCTGGTGACAGAAGTGGGAGGCGGAGGGAGAGAGAAAATCTACTCTTCTGTTACTGAAAAAAAGACCAAAATCCACAAAGTTTAAGATGAGTTTAATCATATAAAATCTTCACTTTGCTCTGCTCTTTGGCATGCAACAAAACCTTCTTGCACCTGTTCTGGTTACCCCCATGTCCTCCACCTTGTTCTTTTCATACACAGAGATTCACACATTTCTTCCCCTCTTAAAACCTCCATGGGCTCCCTCAAAACTAAGTCTCCATTACCCACCTGTGTGCCCTCACTTCAGCTGTTTCTGGTTTATGAAAATAGGACCAACTCCTATAGGCCATAATCTCTGACTGAAGTCAAAGGAAGATTTGGCAAAGGGACTGAGAAACTAATTAATGTTCTTCCCCCAAGTGTATATATTGGATGGTGATGAGAGATGAGAAAATATCGCCTAGAAAGTCCATTAATAAATGAGAAGTAGATGTGGAGAAAAAGAGCTGTTTGAATTATTTATAATGCAGTTATAGAATTGCTGAGTTGCCGAGCTTTCCAGAAACCCATCCACAGCAGGCATGACCATAGCAGTTAATAAGAATAGAGACAAGCAAGGAGCAAGGACCTCCATGAAAATTAGATATGGAAACATTTTTGGAAAAAAAAATCCAAATCGTTTACTACAAGTAAGAATGTATTTAGGGTACACATTATTTTCTAATGCCCTCGAGAACTTCTTTCAAATTGATTCTATTAGCAGTGCTCTAGAGATTTGCAAGCAAAAACTGAGCAAATGTGGTCTCATCTTTACAAGAGTAGATGCTTCCTGATGATAAGGCTATCTGTAGGCTGTAGTGAAAAGGATGGCATACACATAAATTCTTTAAAAGTTGGTAGTAGTACTAAGAGCCAAAAGAACTTCAATGTTAAAAGAAACAATCTTGTTGCATTTTTTGACAGAAATATCTATTAGGGACTGAAGATAAGACAGTAGATAGATACTTTGTTGCAATGTTTCTCAACTCCTCGGTGGCTGAAAGGAAGAAGTGCAGAAAGGGCAATGAGATCTTTCTCAGCTATGATTCATATGCGTGCTCTCCTACTACAAACAACCCACTCCCTTCCTCCTTGCACATAAACACGCGTTCCCTCCCTTTATCCGGCTCCTGGACCACACACACATCTATATCCACTTCCTACCCTTCACATCAGCCAGCCTCCTGCTATGGACACATGAACCCCTTCTCTGAGCTAACTCCTCAATTAAAGGTGTATTTTCACCTTAGGCCACCAACAATTTTTTTTCCCCAAAGTTTTATTGCTCTCCACAGTCATGAACTCCAGACAAAGCATTCCTTTCTGTGAGGGAACTTCACACCCAGGAATGTGGTTTGGATATTTAATGGACAAAGAAACATTCATATTCTTGTGCTGGTTGCCTCTTAATCCTCGAGAAGAATGAATGTGCAGTGACTTTAGCCTCCCAGCTCAGCTGATGAAATCTATGTCCTTCTGGGCACATACGTTTGCTGTAGCTCCCTGTTTGTTTGTGGTGGAGACTGAAATGTGTAGGCATAGGGATGTGCTGTCTCTGACACGGCTTGGATTCAGCAGCCTGAATGTCATTTCCAGCCCGTTAGCCTCCGAAGCCTCTGTTTGTGAAATTACCCTAATAAGGCGACTGATGAGAAATGGCTGCTCATTAGCTGCTGTCACTTTTATACCCTCTTCCGTGAGTAATGGTGCAAGGAAACTCTCGTGATTGCATTAAATGCCTTTAGCTAATGCTCCGACCAAGAAGATAAATCTGAAACTGGAAAAGGCTTCTCAGAGCCACAAGCCAAGCCCAGCCATCTCCTCTCCCCAAGGGTCCTTCGCTGCCTTCCTAACCCCCTTCTAGCCCAGCGTGACTGCTTGCTGGGATTGTCTACAGGGACAGCCTCACTGTGAATGCCTCCTCGCCAGGGCACCCACAGGCAGCAAGTTTTTTCCACCCAGCCAAGTGTAAATGTGTCTGGAGGGAGGGAGGTCAGAAAGACATATTTAATTATATGCCCCAAGTAGCATTTCCCCTATATAAGAATCAGCGTATAGTTCAGTTTTTGATCTTATTCCGTTCTGTTTTTGAATTACTGAAGAAGTCATAAAATGCCAGTGATAACACAGATTTTTATACCACGCCTTCATATTAGTAATCTCACATCTATGTGGAACCAGATGCTCCTAACACTGAATATCTTTATGACTGTTTTTGAAAAAACCGCTAAGTAGCCCTGTAAAGGGCAAGTTGTTGAAGTCTGGTATCTTTAACGTGAAGGTTCCAGACTTGCTGGGACCAGCCCTGAATAAACTTATCTACTTTGCTGGGATACTTCGATGCTGCCAAGTCTAGCAGCATTGTCATGATCACCACTGTATTTGGTGATGTTCTTGAGGTCCCATGTTTTGGAATCACATAAACACAAAAGAATTGTAACTTTTTTCTAAACTAAATTAAATTCTAATCCTTGTAGTGTTGAGAAAAAACTGTAAAGCTGAGTCCTGAAGGTAGAAGCAAAGAAAAGTAAAAAGTACTGTTATTGCTTTCAGCATTTCAGATTTTTTTTAGCCCACTCACAATTTTTTGTCTCTGATTCAAGTCTTTTTAAGCCAATAGTGCTGTTATGAGCTAGGCCATTCTACGCTGCTTCAGATTATATTGATTCAAAAAAGGTGCTTAAGTGCCTGCTGTGATGGGACCTCTAGTACTTAGGGTTTGGCATCTGGAAATGTCCATCTCCAAGCAAGTAGTGGTGAGCTAAAGGAAGCTAAACAATTTGAGTCAAAAGTGGTGATATGAAAGTTAGTCAAGAAAACAAACATAGGTTTTACTTCTCTGTGTTTGTTTTTGCCCCTACCACCTACGTATGTACAGAGCTGTGTTTGTTCCTGGTATCCTGAGAGAGGAAATCTATTACCTTAGAAGAAGTACTTGGCCTTACAACAGAATAATAAGGAAAGCAACAGAGAACCATTGGCAACATTTTATTAAGAAGATGAGATAAATAGTCTGTCTTGTAAATAAGCAGTATTATTTAAGTGTCCAAGGGTTCACTTTCCATAATAAGCCTGGATTGTTCATTGCCTAGAAAAGTAACGGCTGCTCCTGCAGTCCTGACTTCTCCTCTAATTAGACCACTCTAATCAGGGACTCCATAGGTCATTGTTGCTATGCAATGCTGCTATGCAATGTGATTTTGAACATTACTAATAATTGTGTCAACGCTATGATAAAAAAAATACAAGGAGTGAGAAAAAGCAGCCAGTCATATTAAGACTCAGAAAGGATGATGTCAAGATGATGTTTCAGTTCAGAGGACAGGAACAAAGGAATTCTGCCTGCCCATCAGCTTCCCTGTGGCTGCAGATGCAACCTCACAGACACACTTGCTCTTTCTCGTGTTGGCAGAGAAACACATAGCAGAAAAACACCCTGTTACTGTCTCAGCTGCTCATTCACCTTCTAGAGGAGACAAAATAATATCACTCTGCCCTAGCAGTTCTTCAAATGCTGGTGTGTGTTGGTGTTCAGATGTTTACCAAAACAAGAATTTTTTTTCCTGTTTTCACATGACACTGTTTCCCAAAGGAAATGACTGTCTGTCTCAGGATTATGCTAGGTTTACTATACCATAAAACAGGATTTATGGGTGTTGTAGAGCTTCTTATGTGGAGTAACTAAAGTGTGTGCATTGGCAGGGCATGTACTTCCTTTAAAACCCTTTTTTTTAAGGAATAGTGGAGTGCCACAGTCAGAGGAATCCCCCAAAGCAGAGGCAATTCATGTTTTTGGTGCCACCGTTGCCTCTGTTACTAAGCCACAAGGGACCACTGCTCTGTTACCATGACAACAGTGACGAACTGGCAGCCAGAAGCACCATCGCGCCGTCTCCATGAAACCCTGCAAGATGCTCTGAGAAAGGCGGTCAGGAGATTTGCATCCCAGATCCCATTTCCATTTCACTTTGGCTTTATCTTGCAAGCACAGAGAAGGAGAAAGTTGTTTATGCGAGCTCTCCAAAGAGAAGACTGTGCAGAATCAGAGTTGGAGAAGCGGAGAGGGGGCTCTCATTTAGACAGTTGCCCAGCAGAGGTGGGTGAACTGGGAGCACCTGTCGGGGAGGAACTGACTTGTGCGAGAAGGTCACTTTTACAGCCTCACTCTGTGAGTACAGACCCTGCAGCCTGTTGTGCCTTCTGCTGAAAATGTTTTTTATGTCTGTTATCAACTATAAAATTCTGTGTTTTCCTGTTTTGAACAGAAGGAATTTCTTTTCTGTTAGCTCTTCTAAATAGAAGGCACTGATGCTTTCTTGTCTCAGCATCAAGTGCTGTAGGAGCTGGGGGTGTATTAGTAGCAGGTTTTGGATCTCCTGGCAGCCAGCAAGCTCAGTGAAATATGCACAGCAGGAGCTGTAGTTCACAGGCAGCGCTGCACAGTCCATACCTTAATGCACTGATATCAGCTACTGTACTCCAGCCAGCCGATAGGGCATTATCTAGAGAACAGCTTATATTTTAATTCATGATTCTGGTGTGTGTTATACACAGTAACATATTGCTTTTGTTAAGATAAAGAATTAAAACAGCAAGAAAAACAAATGCTGCTTGGAACATGTACAAAAGGAATATTCTGTATATGTAGAATAGTTACAAGTGATTGCTTTCCAGTGAACCAAACAAATGCACCAGATAAATTATATTAAAAAATACTACATTTTCATAGATCCACCATAGCACATAGATATCATCAGCAAGCATAAAGGCAAACTGTAGCCAAATGTTAGAAAGTCGTGGGTGAGACTGATCTAGTACGACTAATAGTAAACATCATAAATGTTTTGGTACTACAGAGCAGTAGCATATCAGCTTTAAAATTTCATCAGAAGAACATTAATTAAACCTAGAGATCTGTGGGAAGAGTATACCACTTTGTAAATAATAATATTACATTGAAAAAAAAAAGGGAAATAAATCAAAGGTCTCGTGCTTCAAAGTTCTGAAATCTTAATCAAGCTGCAGCCTGTTTGCATGAGAGCTGAGGTTTTTTTTTTTTCTCCATATGAGTTTGGTGGTTGTTGTGTTCCCTGACCAGACGGCAGCACTGGGGCATCTGTAGCTGTAATCTCATTACAAGACTATTAGGCGGTGATGTGGCCATGTTGCTGGCATAGATTTAGGCAGGCAGAAGATCCGTGGGGCATGGATGGCTCTAGGGTTGGAAGGAGAGGGGCAACATTCTTCCTCTGGAGGTTGGAAAACATCACAACCTAGACTTTGGAAAGGCGCTGTTTGTAATCCAGCCGCGAAGGCAAATAGTGACCAGTCCACTCAATCTAGGCACAAAAGGGAGATTTATGAACATAGCTTCTGTTTGTGGTGATAGCAATCACATGTGTAAGTTCTCCACCAAATGAGGGCAGAATTCACTCCCTTCAGTGTGTAAACAGGATAAAGATGGGCCTGTGTGAGTGTTGGCATGAGAAGCTGGTCTACTACAGATGAAAAACAGAAATCAGAAATGAATTATTTGTTTATTTTTCTATTCCAAAACCCAGTGTAGTGTTGTGCGTTGTTCAGTCTATTATGATTAACACAAGCATTGCAGCTTTTGGTTTTTTTTTGGAATATTTTATCACACCTGAAAACATTTTGATGCCAGAGGATGCTTCTAGAATCAGATACAAGTTCTTTACATTCATTTCTATCCCATTACTCTTCATTACAATTCCTTAAGATATCATGAATACCTTCTTCTTTTTCCTTTTTGTATTCCTGCATCATTCAAATACTACTAGATAGTTATGTGCATTTTGAGGAGTAGACTTTAAGCACTTCTGCATGTAGCAGGATTTCCAACCCCACTATGAACTCTGCACATGCAGACCTCCTGCATACAACCCATTAGGTCATTCTTGCCTGAGCCTGGGGAAGCACACTTTGCTGAATGAATGCCAGTGTACCACACAGTTCATAAATATGTAAAAGTAATGGGCCCTATCCCAACAAGCCCAGATTCAGAAACATTTAGCAGATGTTCTGGCTGTGGGGGAGGAAAACAGGAGATGAATAAATACAATACTGCAATAACAAATACTTTGTTGATGAAACTGCACATAAATTAGAATGACAAGCACACCCTGCTAGGACTTTGACCTACCCATAAAACAACATAAACATGTTTTATTAATAGTAGCTCCACATCCTCAGAATCAATTAAGTGATTTCATTGTTTTACCTTCCCCTTCTATTAATATTTCTCTAAAAAATGGTGAATTTTGGAAAATACATAGGCAGACTCTTTTTTTAAATGTTTTTTTAAAACTTGACTAAAGGTAAATTTAATAGCACTATTAAAGCAATATGGTTTTCAGCCAGGACCCTAGAGTCTTTTACTTAAGGGAACCTACCCATGGTTAAGAGTTTGAAGAAAACTTCCAGACCTGTTTGACGATCAGGGCTGTTGGTTATTCTGGACCATCATCAAAACAAGGAAGCTGCTTTATGCAGCTTGGTTAAAGGAGTCAAAAGTTGTTGCTTCGCAAACAAGCAAACAAAAGAAAGCACAGTCTCTCCCTTAGTCCAAACTCAAAATAGTAAACTGTCTTTCTAGACCTTAACACACGCTGTCTGGAATATACCAGTCCCAGGGGTAAGCCTGCACAAGCAGCTCTTGTACAGAATTTGTATAGCCTGACTTAGGTCAAGAACCAGTAATTTGAGGCATGTCTCAATGATGACCTCACAAGCCTTTCTTTCTATTACTTTTCACCAAGATACATTTAAATTCATTTCTTTAGTCCATCTAAGGGACTGGATGAGCAAGAGAAAATGCTGTACTTCTGATTTTCTTCTTTTTTTTTTGTTTTGTTTAATATATTAATTGCAAAGCATGGCATCAGTCTAGTGGTACTTCTTCATCTGGATATGGTAGTCTGCTTGCATATAGATGCTTTGCCTCATTAAAAGCACTGGTCTTACCACTTTGGATGCTCTTGCACCTCCTTACATGTCACTATTTTTAAAGTAACAATGAAGACAAGCTCAGCCAGGCCGCTCTTCCTGGCCCTTAGTATCCTGTACAGTTTGGAGAGGGAGTTTTCTGCACTCATTTAGCATTTTTTTTTTTTTGAGCAAGCTCTATTTGCAACTTTATACTATAGTGTGTATAGAAAGAGGTGTGTTTTTCATTAGCTTCTCGAGTGCTCACATCCTGAGCTGGGCTCACAGTCCTGAGCTGCAGCAGCAAACCTGACTGCAATCCTATGTCATACTGCTTGGAAAACCTGTGAGCACTGAAATAATCTACAATGTGACTGCACAGACCCAGGGCCTCTCTTATTCCTAACGTGCTCCCAAACAGATCTACCCTGATCTTTACCAGATCGGATGGGTTGGCATTTTATTGCCCTGCCAGACTGCCTGGGAAGTTTTTATTTTCTCTTTGTGAGCCAATAGGGGATCTTTTCTTTTTTTCTTTTTATTTTTCCCCAAGTGAATTAGTGTTGTGTCTGTTTTGTTTTATTAAAACAACACTAGCAATTTATTTGTAACTCAGCTCACACCTGTGCACACAACATCACTCCAGATTAGTGTGTGCATGTGTTCAGGGGTGGCAGAAAGGATTAAATAGCATCACTTTATAAATATTACAGTTATTCAAATGCTTCTGCAATGAGTAACCACTTACATCCAAGAGGATGCAGGATGGTTAATTCCTTCTGCCCTGTATTTCAAACACAAGATGAACACCTGTGGTTATGCATAGGAAATCATCTCTTTTTTTTTTTTTTTTTTTTCTCCAGTGTGGACAAGAATTCCCCCTAACTGTTCCAGCTGATGCAGGAATGCAAGAGACAGTAAATTTTAAGATCTCTTTTCTTTTGGGGACAAGCATTTGGCTGCTGGTCTGTATGCAGAATACTTTTGTGCAGAACAGACTAGCTCCAGCTGTCCAAGTTTGTGTGAGCATGGGGAAATAAAATGTACTAGGAAGGGCACCCCAATTAAATTGCCTCCAACAGGCAGCAATTTAAATGGAGTGATTTTTAGCAGTAACCCATGCATACAGGGCATGAGAGTTCTGGTTATAGATGAAGATTTCGGATACTTCGGTGGTGCTTTGGTTTCCTGTCATGGCATCCACTCTTACAGGTCCTGAGACATACAAAAAAGAAGAAAAAAAAAAGTACGTGAAATCCTCTGACAAAACCCACCAACTGCGCTTCCTATTCTATACACCTATTGTATACAATACTGGTAAGGCCTCAACTGGCCCACCCATGCCATATACCATTTCTGTGCCAGGCAATGCAGGACAGGTATGGACTAACATGAGAGCCTCCAAATGGGATCAGGTCATCAGAGGTCTCCCAGTGTAACCTGAGAGGACAGATTGGAAGAGGCAGAATTTAAGTCTGAGGAACATAATAAGAAGTGACATGCTAAATCTTCATATATCTAATAGGTTGTTGCAAAGGTGAAAAGAACAAATGTTTTTTCTGTGGTGGGTAGAATATCAAGTAGACTTAAATTATGGTGAAAGAGGTGCAGATTAATCATTAGAGATAACTTTCTGAAGGCAAAAATGAGTGAATCCTGGGAACAGAACAGCTTGTTTGGGCAGGTTGGTATCTGCAGCTCTGAAGACTTTAAGGATAAAATAAATATCTGTCAGATAGCACAGATGTGCTTTTACAGGGATGGAGTCAGATGACCCTGCAATATTCTTTCCAGCCCTGTATTTTAAAATGAAAGTTGCTGTTCTTGGTATTTGGAGAGGTTATGTTACAAATGGCCACAAAAGCAGTCAAGTGCCTGGCAAGTTCTGAGCTTTAGAAGATCCTTAGAAGAGAATTCAAGATCCATTGGCAATTTTTCTGTGGATAAAAAGGCTTTGTTATTATGTAGATACAAAATTATTTGATTTTCTTCTATATCTTGCTCTGTTTACTGTAATCCTCTTCTAATTGGTAGCAGCAGCAGTCTTCAATAATGTCAGTAGGAAACTGAATATATAAAAATGTCTTTTATCTTTTACCCCTTTGCTGGGGGATCCTTCTCTAGCCCCACGGCCAGGCAGGTCCTGCAGAGCCCTCAGGGAGGACACAGCAAGGCCACCCTGCACAAGCCTGGAAAATGAGTATTCTACTAGGCTGTGTTGTGGGTGGATTTCGGGTATTTTAGCTTGTTAAATAAAGTAGTCTATTTTGTACTGATCTTGCAAGCACCTATTTTCATATGTTTTCACAAGTGTTTTATTAGCCTGAAGTTCTGTACTGTACTGTCTCTCCCCCACACTCTAAATAACTAATAATCTAATGTGCACAGGGTGAAGAGACATACAGAGGAAGTATAGTGCTTTATTTCTGCTTTACTTTTATTTGTCTAAACCCTTCCTCTTATAGTGCATTGTGAAAACTCCCCTGGGAATCTGACGACAAATAACCCTGTCGTATGACTAACCCTCTGTGTTGCTAGATTCCAGAATACCGAGGCAAGATGTGCAAGTCCTGCTGTGGATGCCGCAGGCAGCTTCATGCTAGAGTGCAGATGGCTCTTCAGTTCCCTAATGGGAATTGTTCAGGTCCTTACTAGCGTTTTACAAAGATTACCATTAAACTGACAGCCCTCTTCCTGCCTGTTCAGATGCAGAGCGCTCCGCCAGTAATCGGTGGACGTGCTGTGTACACTGGTTCCTGAGAGTATTTTAAAATGTCTACCATATTGCCATATACAAGCCCTCTGCTTCATCTGCTGGCACCCTTTAACAGTCTAACACATCCTCAAACTGCCTCTTTCTTTTGGCTATCAACAATTAATAAAAGCCGCTGCCTCTCCTGCAAAGAACTACCTCAGTGACCTTGACTGGCTGCAAAGGCAGAAATACCTGTTGACTGAAGCTCTTACTGCCATTTGGTATTAGTGCGTGTATATGAATATGTACATTTGCTCAGATAAGGCTGATACTTGCCAGATTTTCGATACCTAAGCTGAATAAACAGGCTGTGGCTCTCAAGTGTTGCCACCAGTGTAGTTCCAGTGCTCATTAAGATTCTGTTAGTAAATAGGATGGACTGAACCAAGCTTAGATCAGCTAAAGACTTTCCTCTTTCTGTTGTCAGACAAGGATATAGATAGTGATTTGGGAATTGTGCGCTTATGCCTGATATATGTCATAGTCCAGGACAATTTCCTCAGCCATGCCATGAGTTCATTTTGTCTGCTTTGCCTTTGTACCACATACGTTGTTCAGTACCTGTCCACCTTTCATATCAAGCTTAGAACCAAATCCCTGATAAACTTCAACTCTTGCTAGGCTAGGGCTAGGGTTGGTTTTTTTTTTTTGGTAGGACATCAGAATTGTTTGGGTCAGGTACTAAAAATGTTTGAATTGTTATCTCTTGTGGAAAGGCTTATTTAAAGGTGCACTGGAGAATCTTGTTATCATTGTTACTGTCATATTGTCCTGGATTTGTATTCAATTCCTAATTCCTGGATCATTCACAGTGCTTCTGTATTGGTTTGCATTCCTGCTCTGTGCAGGAATGCAGCTGGCTCCCTTGGTTGAAGAATGTAAGGACCTATGACAAATTGTTTCCTGCTTATACATGCTAAAGGATATAGATAGGAATTGAGTATTTATATAAGTCAAATATAGATAAATATAAATGCACATTTATATGTGGGAGTAACTGTATGTTGAAATGAGCCCTCTTCCTGTGCTAGATCAGATGCTGATTATTCAGCCAGTAACCAGTAGCTCCTGGGAACATTTAAAAGTGTAAACATATGGGTATTGCATATGCAGGTATACATATACACACATGTATGTACACAGATACACACACACACATTAACTGTTCCTATATTCCTCTGCATACTTTCTCAAAGAACAGGGCTTTGTGACTTCCCTGCCATGCAGTAGCTGCACTGCGTTACCTCAGCGTAACCTGAGGGATTAGTCAATATTTGGGTCTTCCAAGTTGATTCAATTAGCGGGAGACAGCGGTAACCGAGCCAGGCATTTGTCTGATGCAATTTTGCTCATTTTATAGAGCACGCATGCAGCGAGCTGTTTTCCAGAACACAGCAGGAACCTAACGGGAGGAGCTGCTATGATGACAGCTCCAAGCATCTCCCCAGCCAACCCTGAACCAAAATTAGTTATTTAAAAAAAAAAAAAAAAAAAAA
>VWPW01013353.1:889914-1043003 GCA_013389825.1 Crypturellus undulatus
CGGCCGCCGCGAGCCGTTAGGCGGGCGGGAGGGCCCGCAGAGCCGCGCGCCTGCGGCACCTCCGCCCGCCGCGGCGCTCCTCCCGGGCAGGCTGGGGCGCGCCTTGCAGGCAGAGCCGTTAGCCGGCGTTTATTTATTTATTTAATCTATTTTCATCGTTGTTCTAGATACGCTCAGCACGAGCTGCGTGCCAGGTTTTGACTCGTGTCTCTATTCTGCCTTCTTGCTATGATGCACGCTGGGCTTCTGCAAGCTAAGTGTGTCCCGAGGTATTTATTTGGCATCTTGTAATACCTAACAAAAGGAACCTCTTCTAAACACGCAGCTGTTTTTGTTATTATAACCAAAACCTGTTTATGCATTAGGTCCTCTCGCCGCCACAGAAACCTGGTTATGCATTCTCCCAGTAGCAGCCTCATTCTGCAAAAGTTCATCTCCTTCCTACCTCACCCAGCCATCTATTTACATCTATTTAAGTTTATGGCTGTGGGGCAATCGGCAATAACTCTTTATTGCTGCAGAAAGTGTCTCTCTTTTTTATTTTATTTTTTTTTTTTTTTCTCCCTGCTGGGCTTCTGCTGAAAGCTTACAACATGAAAAAATTGTTTGAAAACCTCTTTCAGTTTTAGACTTCATGCTTAAGTTTGGGGTTCTTAGTTGTGTTGTGCTTTAAATAGAAGGTGTCTGTGTGGAGATTAGGAGAAGCTGAACAACCTCTTGCTAGAAAATCTAGATACGCAGGAATGGACTGCTGGGGCTCATTTTGTTTACAAACTTTTTTTAGCTTTAAGTTTTTTTTTTTTTTTTCCATTTTTTTTTACATTTTTTAAACTCAAGTGTCTGAAGGAAACTGACTTCATAATAGCTTTATCTTTTTCTGCATTTCTTTTGAAGAACGTGCTTATTCTCCTATTTTTCCCCGTCACATTTTTTGTGCTTATGTTTCAGATGTTTGTACTGCAGGGACATTTTTGGTAAAAATAACTTACTACATGGGAATTAATTTATTTAATCATGGGAATTTTTTCTGCTGGTCTAAGGTTTTGTGAAAGCTTATTTGCAGAAAACTAACTTAAGAGTTAGATTGGAGTTGACAGTGTTCCTTTAAACCAGCCAAAATCCACTGCATATTCATCTACAGCTGAAAGTGAAAATTTCCCACTCTAGTTAAAAACCAGACATGTTTATATTTAGCTTGCAGCTTTCTAAAATACTTAGCTCCAAGATCACAGATGGATGTATGTGCTTGCTAGGTTGGTTTTCAAAGGTACCATAAATTATGTAGAATTGTGCACCTTATAGCTCCTTGGTGAACTTGGAAATCCTTTATTACTTAAGGTTTGCCGCACAACAGTTTAAGCGTTACAGTACAACCTTAAAGGTTTTCCTTTTAATATTATTTTTTAAATATATTTGTACATAAAACTACTCATTTTAAATAGTATGTGATTGTATATTTTTTTTTTTGAAAACTGGGATGGGGGAGTGTCGTCTTGGGGTCAGAAGGACTTTTTTTTCTAAGCTTTCTTACCTCTCTGGGTTTCAAACATCTTTTAACCATTTAACTCATTTAAGAATATTCTGCAAATATACCTCACATAAGAAATCTTGGCTGTTTGCACGTGTCCTTTGATAGAGCACTGTTACTTCTCTTTGAGCGAGCTTGAATTAGTTGTACACTCGGTAATGCAGAGCTGGGGCTCTCTGTTTTGCTCTTAGAAAGTTAAGGCAGCATTGACTCTGAGATGGCTGCACTCCTCTGTTCCTGCAGGGTTTTGGAATTTGAATCAGTTTCAGTTGCTTAACTAATCTTGCCATTGGTTACTTTTTTTCTCCTTTTGCAAACACAAGGACTGTCTTAAGATAGTCTTAGAGATGCACTGAATTGCTTTGGCATTGGATCCCGGTGTCCTCCAGCTGTGGTAACAATTGGTCAAAACTCACTTCTGCCGCCCACCTTGCAGCGCTGATGTCTTCAGGTTCTGTTCTCTGCCAGTTGATCTCAATCTTAACAGCCTGGGGTAGAAAAATCCTTTCACTTATGGCTGAGCTTAGGCTAAGATCTTTCACAAACAGAGCTGTCAGTCAGCAGCACGATCCATGGTATCTAAGGTCCTGGCATAGGTTTGGTTATATTTAAAAAGGCACGTGTGCTAGCGGGGCTTGTCTTCACTACAGGCTGCAGTGTTTATACATGACCATGGAGTGCTACTTGGCCCATGTGCTATATGCTGTTCTAATGCTGTTGAAATATGCCTAGTGCTGATATAATTTGAGAGAATCTTCCTGGGTGAGCTTTCCAACTTCAGCAGATCCTAGCAATAGTTCTGCCTTTCATTTAAAAAATGAAGTAGGTGACAGTAGTTCCCATTGATAAATTCAATAAGTAACTTTTTAAATGAGTTCTATAAAATGAGCGTTGTTTGCACTTCCTTAGGTGTCCCAACAGCACCAGAGTCTAAAAGTGACCTTATTAAGACTTGCTAACCAGCAAGACGTAACCGAGTTATCAACTACAGAGACACGGTTCATGACTTGATAGTCAGCAATAAAGCTGTAGTGATATTGAGCTAGTTTCCATGCTGCTATTTGGAAAAGCTTTGGTAAGATACAAGAAACAGACACTGTTTATTTACAGGGAGGGGACCCCAAAGCAATGGAGACAGAGCAAGAGGCAAGTGAATGCCAGCACATCAAATAGCCACCCTTTCCTTCCTTTTTCTCCTACTCCCTCCCCAAGTGGAATGGCATCTTGCTGTAACTGGGTGAGGGGTAGGAGAGGAGGAAAAATGCATTCATGAGAACCCCAAATTTATACTCTCAAGAATGAGTTCTTCCCATAGAGTGTTTGTGAAGGGTATGAAAAGATTTGGATTCAAACGGAGTGATTGGGATGTTCAGTCACTGAATCGTCAGTCTGTTCCTGCAGTCCCCTCATAATTTTGGGAGAATTAGAATAGGTAGTTGATAGGCCTCTTGTTAACAGCATTTAATTCCCTTGTGTAAGTGGTAAACTAACAGGATCCCAGCTCTCACCATTCTCCCATGTATATTGTATCTTGTTTGGAAGAGGTGCCGTGATGCTCTGTTATGTGGTGGGAATGCAGTGCCCAGAGATAGGAAGTACTTGAAGGAAGGAAAGGTTACTCAACTCTGGGCAGCCGCTTCTTTGATCCTCTCTTATTTCAAAAACTTTTATCAAGAAGCAATGCTTTGGCTTGGGAGCAGGAGGATACTGACTTGTGTCTTTCTGCTCTTCTTTGAAATACCGGCATTGATTCCTTTCAGAGGTGTTCAATGTGACTAGGAAAGGAAATGCAAGTTCTTGTTATTCTTAGATAGCAGTCAAATAACAATAGCATAACTCCCATATTGAGAGACAGCAACTTAGTCTCTCACTTTTTAAGAATTTGAGACCTTCTTGCTAAAGGTACACAGCGGCAGCATACCTTTTTCCTGAAGACAAAAACCTGATTGGTCTCTCCTGAAGCTGCATCATTTTTGTAGTAGGCAACATGAGACACTAAAGTGCATTTTTGGGGGAGAGGATGGTGAAGAAAGCTGTGGAAATTGTGAGGGAAAACCTTTTCACCACATTCCTGTCTCTCTAAGCCTGTCATCTCTGCCCTCCAGATTTTTATCTGGGTTGTATGTTAACCTTTTCATTCTTACTCCACAACCTCTTTGAGATAATATCTTTTGTGTCTAGCCACATGGTTAAAAACCAGTCTAGGCTGCCCTCTATTCAGGTCTGAATTTCTTTCTGGCACTCAACCATTCCAAATAATGACTTTTTTTCAGTAAGATTTTTGTTTTCAGTTAGAATTTTTGGCAGACATGTCTGTTCATATTATAACTACCCAATTTTCTAACT
Organism: Crypturellus undulatus; assembly: GCA_013389825.1. NCBI lineage: Eukaryota > Metazoa > Chordata > Aves > Tinamiformes > Tinamidae > Crypturellus > Crypturellus undulatus. The sequence goes on from VWPW01013353.1 coordinate 893,789, forward strand.
AACTTACTTTTGGGTCCATTTCCCCTGACAATTGGAGTGGCATACTACAGAGAAATTTGATATGTATTCTTGCTTGTTAGTGGTGCTAATTTTCAGGTGTTCACCAAAGTGTCCTTGTGTGTGTGTGGTGTTTTTNTTGTGGTTTTTTTTTTTTTTTTTTTTTTTTTTTTTTTTTTTGTGTGTGTGTGTGTGTGTGTGTTTGTCCTGGAAGTGTGAAGGTAGATGCTCTTTGCCCAGCATGAGTCCCATAAACATACATGGAGCTTCCTTGTCTTGTGCTTTCAGAACTACAGTGCTGCTCTCCTGCCATGAGCTGCCTGAACCAAAACAGCTGCACAGTGAGTGCTATGAATGGGCTGCTGCCTATCCTACCGATAAATTCTGCCTTATTGTTACATTCCCTTATTTTCCTTCCCCCTAGCAGGGTCTCCCTGTCCCTGCTAGACAGCTAGCAGGATGTCTAGCAGGCATCTCATCACTTGGATTGGAGTCTGTGTGTGTGAAGTGTGTTTTCTTGTTCTGTGTCTATGTGTAATGCTACATAGCACACTTCTATCTAAGGCTTGTGTGCTAAACACTGCTGCAGGACACAATGAAATCTTGGAATTCTCCATGCCAATTGTTTCCAACATCAGTGTAGGAGTATTTGTCTTATGAATCTCTTGCTCTGTCTATATTAGTTGTACAGCTTAATTAAAATCTGGGAAATAACCTACTTACTGCAACAGCTTCCTGTTTAGCCAGCAGGAAAATTACTCTGTGTTACTGTTTTCTGCCCTACCATTTAAAAGTAATTTCTCTGTATCTGCTTTCAAGTTAGACAGGCCTTGCTGAGAGTTGCTCTATAGGATGAAGGAGGGAAGATAACATTTCAGTTTCTTCTATGCAAGCATTGCTTCAGCAGCTAAAAAAATATTTAAGGTATTTATCCATTAGAATTTGTGTAAGTTTGTCTGTAAGGTAACTCTTCGTCTCTTGTTGAGTGTTGTCCTCCAACACTTGCAGCCTTATGGCCTTGTGTGTGGCTAAAGAGTGGGCAAGGGGGGGTTCTCACCTCCTTGTGTGATGATCAGCACAGAGCTACTGTACACTGAGGGATGGAGGCAGGTGTTGCCTGCCTCTGGGGTTATTTCTTTCATAACAGCCTATGAAGACTGTGAGAGATACTTCACCTGCTTTAAATAGAGCTTCCACTCACTTTGAAAAGAGAAGCCATCTTGAACTGTGGTGGGAAGGGTACTGGTTTTGAGGTGCACGACAAGCTTTTGATGATTGACTTGACCACTCTAGATCACTACTTGAGCGGGTTTCCTATTCAGAGCACTGCCTCGTTCTTTGTTGATTGTGACAGACTAGTTTAAAGTTAACCTTTGAATAATTTTCTTGGTGATTCTGAGTAAGTCAGTCTCATGCCTGCTATTTCGTGTTTCTTTTGGATCTCAGAAGTGTCTTTTGTCTTGCAGCTTATAGGCAGAATCTAAATTTGCTGTGGACTTTCGTGGGACTGCGTACATAACTGGAAAATGTAGGAAAAGGCTGGATGTTAGAGATCCCTGCTCTGTATCCCAGCTAGGCATTCAGGAAAAGAGATTTTATTCATATGAAAAGGGGGTTGTTTTTCATAAGGTGACAGCCCCAGTAGGAGATCTCTGCTAAGAACTCTTCCGTGATGGAAGTCTGTTTGCTGTAGAGAAAAAACAGTGATGTCTGACAGATCAATGAATGTTGTTTTTTGAAAGCTTCTGAAGGGAAGAGACTCCTCTTCCACAGCTGAGACCATCACTGTTGCTTACATTTTTTTCATGTTGCTTTGATATTACATACAGTCTCTGTTGCATTACACTAATGTTTGGAGACCTACCTATGAGTTTGGTGTGCCAAATACGGTATTAAAACACAGTAAGGTCATCTGTGGTTTGAAGATTGTACAGTTTAGAACATATAAGGGTAGAAGAAAGCAGGTGATATTTTCTTTTAATGTTCAGATGGTATATTGGAAGCAAGGAAGCAGGGTAAATGCTGGGGAGTTTTGAACCTAGCATATTTAAGAGTATTTCTTGGCAGGAGAGTTATTTCAGGAGATAAACCAGTTTTCAAACAATTTTGTAGAGCATTTTGAAAGATGCAATAGGAAAAACAAAAATAAATATCTCCAAGTGAGGAGGTATATTAGTCTCTAGGAGAATTGGGAACTTTGATCTTGGAATAACTATTTCAAAGCTAAGACAAATGTCCACAGTAACTTGATAAGGCTTCATGACATCAAGTGGTCTTGCTTTTGAACTGTTCCTCAGACAACTCTCTGCCCTCCTACCACACTTGCTCCATTTTTTTGGTCTCGTGTTCTACCCAGGCAGTAAGTGGTGGGACCTCTTAACATCAGAACAGTGATGTATTCCAGAGGGATGTCCTGGGCCAGTATTGCAGACCGCTGGTGCTATAGTAGCTTGGGAAATTCTTTGTACAGTTAGTCATGAGTGTATTGAATGTGGCTTCTGAGAGGAGAGAGGAATCTCCGAGGATAGGAGAGAGATTCTGATTGATGTATACATTCAATATTCAGCCTGTAGCGTGCCTCTCCACCTCGCTCCTCCAGATCTTCTTGTTTGGCTTCTGACTGTACTTTCCCATCCCATCTCTTTCTATGTACTGTCTTCCTACAGCCTCCCCAAGATGAAGGATCATCTTGCCCTGATTGGACTAAACACCCATTGCACTAGGAGGACAAGTCTGGCATACAAGCAACTGTGGGGTCCGTTTCTGGTGTTTTACTCTTTCATCTCTGAGCATATTGCTGCTGGAAACTGGCTTCGTGGGTGCCCTCAGAGAGTGCTGTTGTGGTTCTTGGGTGTCCCTTCTGAAGGTTTAATCCAACGTTAGCGAATTCTGTTAGCAATAGCCATAAGGCTGTTCCTAAGGGAGGGGGAGCCAGTAGGAACATAGAATCCTTCCAGGGTGTATTTCATGGAATTGGCTACCACAGCAGCTTGCTGCATTGTTTTCTGAAAGAAGAATCAGTTAATGTTCCTGTAGAAAGGGTATAGTCACAACTGTGATCTAGCACAGCTAATTTGCTTGGAGAGTGTGATTTGATGTTTGCTTCCTGTGTAGGAGAATTCTTCTGCTAATGTGCCCTTTTGTGGATGATTGTCTAGATTTCTTATCAATTTGAACAGACATGTTTTAGTGCTGTCAGCTCTTGGAGAATTTATTTTTGATAGTTACTGAAGCAACTGTCCTCTAAAATCTTGCAGCGTTAGGATAGAAGGAATTAAATGTTCAGTAATTCTCTAAAAGGCCAGATCGGAAAAATCTGTTTATTCTGTAAGTCTAGTTAAAAATGTTTTTTTCTGCAGATTTTCTTTCTTAGCCAAAGTCTGTGGTCTGTTGCTGTTCTTTTTGCCCTCCCTTGGAAAATTTCAAAGAAAAACTTCAGAGAGGTCAATTCTCCACTCCTGCAGCATTGTAAGGTTTCTGATTTTTATCCTTGTCTCTCTTGATCGAAAGTCATTAGATGTTACACACTATGTGTAGCTGATATTTAAACAGATGTGGCAAAATGGCACCAGCCAAAAACAAGGGGCTGTCTTTTCCCAAACTTCATTCCTCTTCTGCTTCCCTCTGTACTCTTTGCTATAAAAAAAAGGCTCTTTGCTGTTTGTTTGTCTGCCAGGCTATTCTATCTTATGCCTCATCAAACTCTTGATGAGCTCCAGGTTTATAATATCAAAAGTCCTCATCTCCAGAGACAAAAGAATCTGGCAGGTTTTGTAAAAGTGTAGGAAACATCCTGGGCAGCCAAGGCATTTGATGGTAGAGGGCAATGCTGGTGAATTCTTTACTGTGTGTTCATGCAGACCTTGTCTCTGGCATAACAGGGGTGTGATGCTTTCTCATAGCCAGTGCCTGCTAGTGAATTCACCTGTCGGGTGTAGTGCACTGGTTTTGGACTTTTAAGAAAGCAAGGAATTTCAGAAACATGAAGTACAGGAAGGAATGGATGAGTACAAGATGGAAGGATGAGTAGGTTCAAGACTTGACTTGACAGTGCCTGCTGCATGCCTAGCTGGTCTTGGTTGTCCCTGTTGCTGTTGATGTCACAACAGAAATGGCTTTTGAAAGGAGAACTGAGATGGACTGGAACTTAAAGGGCTATCAATTGAATACTGGAGGCTAAGATGAGAGTTAATTTCTGAATTTGAGAATGAATTGCCTTAAAATGTTGTCCTGCTAATTTTGGTAATTTAGGAAATGATTCAGAAGGGTAGGCAGCTGAATTGGGTCTCTAACAGGTGTCCTAGCCTAAACTAGTCCAACTTATTTGCTAGAATCGTGTATTTCACTCACTACAATGACAAAATCTCAATTTTAATTTGTGTGACTTAATTGAATGGGGTCCTTGGACACCCGACAGAGGAATGGGAACAGCTTGCAGCCTGCCTACAAAGTCAGGCATGCGGTTTGGCACGCATTCAAAAGAGTTCCTTTACAGGGGCATGAGCTAGAAAGTGTGTGTGTGTCTGTGTGTGCGTGCTGTAAATTAAATACTAAGCTGCATAACAGAATCATGACACGTTTAGCCTGAATGCAGAAACACTCCATGCAGCACCATTTTACAGCAGGTTGTTGCTTTCTTCATCTTCGAGGCTCCCGTACAGAGGCAGTATCCTCAGTATTTATTGGGGAAGCTGAGAACAAATAATCTATGATTTTGTTCTCAAATACACTAATGACTTAAATACTTTTTATTTCAGTTATTTCTTCTCTCAGATCCTGTTATTCCAAACAAAGTGCAAAAGATTAGTGTTATTTGAAATAATGCTTTAGAATGCTCCTACCATGCAAAATACAAGTTGCTGTGACACACTGGGTTTAATCCACAGCTACCACAGCAAACTCATGCAGTTTCTGTGGAGCTTTCATTAAGGCACCAAAGTCTTTTAGATGGCAAGAACAAGGTCATGGCTAAGAGATTAAAGTGTATGCAGCAGTCCATGGAAAGGAGTGCTTGACAGACATTAACTTTTTGTAAGCTGATAATACTCAGGTACTGCAGAAAGCTTCTCCTTTCAGAGGAAAATAAAATCTTAAAAATGGTGGAGCAATGAACGATGATAGCTGACCAGGCTTTTGGAAGCATGTCTGATTAATGGCACTTACTAGAGCCCTGAAACTGAACCACAACCTATTGCTGGAGCATGTTCCTCACCTGCAGGATCCAGCTGCTCTAACTTGCATAGAAGAGTGGCTGGGGAGAGTGAGCTGTCATCTTGCTACTCTTTGAAGCAAAGCCCTGATCATAAGGAGTTAAAGCTTGGAGAGGAATGAACTGAGGTCAGCAGCACAAATAGTCTGTTCAGTAAATAATTTTCTTTGTATACTGACTCTGTTCTTTCGCTCATTATTTGCTCCATTTATTCTTTTCCCTTCCTACACATGCACATGAGCCTCTCTGGCCCCTCAGCTGATTTTTTCTGGCTTTATTGTTCTTTCTTGCCCTAGTTATGACCTTCCAATGGCCGCTTGTCACTGTGACCCTCCCTCTGGCCAAGGAGCCAAGGATGATAGGTTTACTGTGAAAGAACCACCCTCAATCTGGGATGGACACCTATGCTCAGTTTACAGGATGCAAGGCGCTGTTCTCCAGCTGCTCTTGCAAGGCTGCTTGCTGTGAGCACTGCAGTGATTTCAGAGAACAGCGCACAAGGGGGAACTACTGATCAGCCTAACGCAGAGGAGCTGGGAGCTGTTGCCCACATTTTCCTGCCTGGGGGGCTGGCTTTGAGCTCCCAGGTGAGTGTATGTGTGATGTGTGACATGTGTGCTTGAGCCTGGAGGGGAAATTCATTAAATAGCTGCGCTCTTGCTGAGAATTCGAGTGATTGTAGGATGGAGCACTGGTTAATGGTAGAGTCTGCATAACATAGCAGGGCTTGGTGCTATTGCTCCGACATGAGGCACTGCAAAGCAAGAAAGCATTAAAGGTCATGTTTTAAACTGCAAAAACTAGTGAAAACAAAAAGTAGAATTTAGGGAAGCTGAGTGACCTTGAACATTCACTCCAGTGAAACAACCCACATAGACTGATATTTAGAAATTGAATTTTTCTGAGACCATTGACAGGGGGGTGGGTAGCCAGCCGCTTCAAATATTCTGCATCTGTCCAGAGATCAATTTTTTTTTTTTTCTCCATTTTCAGTGAAAAGTGTAATTAACAGCTACTTCTTGAGTGTACTCCTGTAAATGTGCCTGTCCTCAGGCTCCTGAAAGATGTGCACATTTTTTTCCAGAGTATTAGATTGACTCGACCCCCTTCCTCAGGCCCGCCCCTGATGAAATAGATGTTTAGCACAGAATACTGTAACAATTGCATGATGACTGTTAAAAAGACAGCCTGTATATAATTATATGTATAGAAAACGGGGCTTTGTCTGCACTGCTGAGCAATCTACTGTCTGATAATTCTTGCCTGCTGTTGGAACACAGCCTCTGTGTTCTTTCCCTTAGGGGACTGTTGTCTGCCTCATTCTTCTTTTGAGATTTTTGTACTTTCCATTGTGTTTTCTTAAATAAAAAGGCAACCCTGGAAGCAAACAAACAAAATTCCTTTCTTGCTTGACTTGCGCTTTTTGGTTATAAAAATGATCTTCTCTTTCCTGGTATGGCAGCATTATTAGAACCAGGACATTTCTCAGAGTAAGAATAAACTATTACTACAGAGAGAGTGTGGATGAATATAATGTTTGCTATATGAGCTCAGGTGTTTCCCCCTCTCCCCCCCCCATCTTGGTTTAAATATTGATAGTAGTGAAGTTACAAATTTGAATCAAGACAACTACTCTTTGTTCTCTATGCAAGTGTTAGATAGTTTCCCTATAGCTACCTTGTTCATTAAAGTGCATTTTTTTCAGTAAATAGACAAGCTTTAAGCACCCTCAGGTTCTTCAGATGTGAAACAATGGAAGTAATCATCAAAGCTAAATGCAGGAGGCAAACAACTGGAAAGGGCGTATTTTTTCTCCTCCAGGAGTGTCTTGGGCAGTGCCCCTATCTCCAGCTAGTTGTTTTTTACCCTGGGGTGCTGTATCCTCTCCCTCCTGCAGTACTAGCACAGCTATCTGGAGCTATGTGAAAAGTCTGATGAGAAACTGTTCTGGGTTTAAAAATAACCCTGCTGGAGAGAGAAAAAAAATAACAAACTTGGAACTGCACAGTAAGCCTGTCCATACCTCTTGTGTTGGCATTACTAGCTGGGTGCAGGTGATTTGATGGCAGAGCGGTAGTTTCTATCAGCCCTGCTGGTGGACATGACAGAAAAAAAGGTTGAAATTGCAGCCTTGAGATTGTATTTGAGAGGACATACTTGATACTGAAGAGGAAAGACCCTTTTCAGGAAGTTTTACAAGTTTGTAGCCTGTAAGAAAGAAGGAAGAACAGATGAAAGTAAGACAGGAGAGAAACTATGGTTAGTGGTGCCATAAAACCACTATTTTTATTGTGTCACTGTTCTTATTTCTCTGGTGTGGAACTTTAGTTTCATCTCTTGTGCTCCAGTAATCTTCTGTCTCTTCAGAGTTGGGGCTGAGAGCTCAGACTGAACAGTATTTTCAAGAGAACGTGGTTTGACTGGGAACTGGGTTGTTATTTTCAGTTTTGCACAGTGAACTTAGACCAGAGGACAAGTTTGTGCCGCTGCAGGCTTGTTCATTTCTTCCACCTTTGTCAGTTGGTTTTGTAAAGAAAACTATCCTATATGTGGCCTCATAACAACATGTATACTAGCAAAATACATGCTGCTTGCTCAGTCCAAATTACTGCTTGAGGCTTCTAATAAGTAAAGAAATGCTTGCATTTTTCTGTTAGTTGGTGATTAGGAGCAAGTTGGTAAAACATGTGATATACTTAACTATTGAGTTTTTGTTGAAAATCTAGATTTTTAGGTTGGCTTTCAGAGAACCTGTCTGGATTGCACTGAGGTACTGCTGGCCAAGGAGTTCTTCTGCATGACTCCGAAGGCTTTCTGCTGATCCAGAAGGACACAGTTTACTCTAGTGCAGCCCAGGATGCACATTTGCATAAAACTGAGTAGGGAAACTGCTTCAAAGAGCTTGTCTGTGAAGTGGTGGCTTGGAGTTAAATTCTCACTCTGTTCTCTAAGGATGAAGTGAGGCTCTTGGTCTCCCTGTTAAAGGTGAGCAGCTGCCTTCAGGAATGGAGAAGATCTCTGTAGAGAACTCTTAGGTCTATGCAGAGAAACTCAAACCTTCGTTGTTTTGTGAAGGAAGAGTGTAAAAATGAGTGCTAATGAAAAATGGGAAGTCCTAACCTTGAATGTTGCTTGGATATACAAAGCCCAAAAGAGAAATTGAAAGGAAGTGAAACTGGAAAGGAAGGACCTTGATGCCTTTCCTGTTTCACAGAGCTTGCGTACTAACCGGGGTGGAGTGGCCAGGAGAATTATATTGACAGTTGCTTTTTTCACTTGTACTTTGCTCTCTGGTTTAGATATGTATTTCTCTCTGTAGCCTGTTGTTATTGAGGCATGTAGTCTTAAGTAGTGAAATTACTATTGATTCAACAGTGCAGTGAGGTTCCTTCATCTGTTCCATCCATTTTATGAAAAGGCTAAAACTCTGTGTCCCCTTCTGTTTTTTTGCAGGGAGATAAATGAAGCAAAGGGTTATTGCACTGTAGCTGACCTCCCAGCTAGGATGAAATCTAGGTCTTTTCCTGGCATCAATGCAGTAAGGGGGAACTTATCACTATCTTGCAGAGGTGATACGTGTTTGTGATCATGAAACAGCAACTAATGAATATTTATGCAAATACTAATGAAACCCTATGGGATTTATATATGTAGATGACTATGAATTTGCAAGATATCAGTGGGTCTTAATAGATGCAGGCCTAGAAAAATTATGATAGCTTGTAACTGTGCCACTTGACGCATGATGTATACAAATTCATAGAATAATATTAAAACTGAAATAAAACTTTCTCTTTTTTTCCTTACCAAAAGTCATCAGCCCCATGGGTTTTCTTAAGCATTAATATTAGTTTTACTAAAGGTTTCTTTTAAGGCCTCCTTTCTGATTTTGGTGCCTCTCTGAATGTGATCCAGTGCTCTGGGATGCTGTAGTAATGGTACTGATGGTAAAATGAACATGACAACCCTTTTCAATATACTGTACAATGCAGAATTTGAATGACCAATTGACGGTTTCATTGGATGGCATCTTTAAAAAGCTGTTTGTAGAGATGTGTTTGTTAAGCCTGTTCCGTGGCCGGTTCAATGTTTTTACATGGAGGGAGGTGGTGATTAATAGTTACAGTATGATGTTTGATCAGTCAAAAGTTGGGGAAATGCTTCAGAAATTAATAGCTTGTTTTATTGGCCACCTATGGTGTTATTGAAGCCCCTGTTTGACATCTGCAGTATTTTTGGAATTTCAGTCATCCCAAATATCTTCATGAACCACTCTTACACATTTAACAATTCTGTTAAACCAAAATACTTGGTGTGTGACTGAAATCTTTGTTGATATCATTCTGATTAAAGAATTGAAAGACTAATGCTTCATAGAAGGGAATACAGATTCAGAACATTAGTTCAGTTAGCTGAGTTCCATGGTTTTAATACTGAGCCTTGATTATTTTGGAAATAAGAATAGTGTTCTTTCTTACTATCTCTTTCTTGGAGTCTTGTTTCTAAAAGGTTTTTGGCCCTTTCTGAGGACTGACTTAATGCATATGAACTGTGAATGTCAAGATCAAAACAAGCTTTTTTTTTTTTTTTTTTTTTTTTTTTAAATACTGTTGATAGAGGGTTTTTTTTTTTTTTTTTTGTCTGAAAGTTTCTATTGTTTATGCAGTCTGCAAATGCTACTGCTGAAGACTTCCAGTCCTTGGCCAGCACTGAGTTATTAATTAGTTAGGTGTCTACTGTAATTTTGTATCGGTAAGTGCTCTCTTTCAGGAAACCAACACAGAAACATTCCTGTTGTTTTTAGTGACTCTTGTCTAGGGACTTTGTACGTGTAATATACACAGCTCTGAATGGCAAGTATGGGTGAAATTGGTGTTTTTCCCTCTGGCCTCCTATCCTTGCAAACCTTGCAGCCAGTGCCTTTTAAAAGAAGTTGTTAACCACATGTATATTCAGTTCCTGAATTCCAAATGAATTCACTTGTCTCCTCTGGTAAAACTAGGAACTGTATTAAAATCTTTGGTATAGCAGTTTTCAGTACAATTACTAGTCCTGGTAGCAATCATACCTGCTGTTTTTTAGGGTGTCTATTATAATTAAAAAAAAAAAATGGAGGCAGGGAAGGTGAGCACTTGAGTCATTTCAGATGATTTAAACTAGTGTGTTAATAGGCAGTCAAGCACTGGGTATGTTATTCATGAACTGAATTGGAGCTAGTATTTGAGGGTCAACAGCTGCATACTTACCCCTCTTGCAATGTACTGATCCTGTAATGCAGAAGCTAGTGTTCTGCTTACTATGTAAGTCAGTGTGTGCTACATCTAGTTAGCTGTGATGATTTCCAGTGAGTGAATTTCCTTTCTGGAAATCTTTGTGCCCCTGGAGATTTTTTAGTATTACCTAGCTTAACTTCAGGTGCTTCTGTTCCTGTCTGTGCTTTTTTTTTTTTTTTCCTGATCACACCTATAAAGATTAGTTCTACAATTTGCTAGGGAGTGTGTCAGACCTATTTTGCATGCTTCAAGTTAACCAGTGGCTAAAAGGGAGCTCAGTTTGCCAAGACTAACATGGGGAAAATAACAAAACCCTATCTGCTCCTGCTTGGCATATTAATATGAATGAAATGTAAGAGTAACTAAGAGTAGCAAGGAAAAATGAAATTGGTACTACTAATGTAAGAGAGGGAAATAGGCAGAATAGTATTTCATTACTTCTGTCTTCCAATGCCAGTTTATTGTTTTTAGTAAAACGGCTTTGTCTCACAATTTTAACATACTTCGAAAGTTTCTATCTCTTTATATCTTTTTTTTTTTATGTACTTCTGACAGAGGGAGATGCTTTTCTATAAGCAGAAGACTCCACTTCATGGTTTGTTGAAAGATAACTAGTGAACCATTCTTAGACCAGTACTGGCACTGGAGGTAAAGCACAAAGAAATTAGAAAGCACAGGAATCAGTGTAGGGCTCATTTTATTTCCTGTAGGAGTATAAGGGACAAATATGAAAATGGACAGCTTGCCAGCTGGATAAAGCGTGTTGTATCATGCTTTGTTTTTGTCTCTGGCTCAATTCTGACTTTTCTGAACCACTTTTAAATGAGCAGGTGAATTACACCTTTCTGTTGTATGCCTGTTGTTCAGCAGTGTAATCTGGAATGCATTCCAGTTTCTGAGCTGTGTTTTTGAACTGTTGACTTCCTAGATGTGAAAGCACAGCTTGGAGTGCTTTGGTGAACAGCAACCTAAAGAAAACCCCTCTGTATGTAGCAGCAGTTGTAGTTTGAACTTCCACTGTTTTACTGTTTTCCAAGGTTACTGTGCCCACTAGTTGTGTTACGGTTGCTCAAGGGCAATTGCGTTTGGCATAATGACATTTTGAATATCATTAGGTTTCAAGTTAATGCTGTGTTAATGCTGCTAATGAAGCTAGTGACATTTAAAAGGCTTAGTTTGGTCAGTTTGACAGTGCTTCATGCTCAAGTTTTTCTTGGCTCTTTTATAGTTGGTTTTCTCCTGTACTGAAAAGACATTTATAAACGTTACTAGAACAAGAGAAGAAAACCTCACGTATACCTCTTATGGCAGCTTTTGTGAAGCTGGTTGTTGTGCATCATTGCAACAAGTTAGGGAAGGCTCTTGGTTCCCCTAAATGGGAAGGGGCCAGCTGCTTTTCTTTGTTACCAGATAGGTGCAGAAATGCAGCATCTTGCTGCATGTGGCAGTAAACATTACAGTTCTGCTCCCAAGGAGTGCTCTAGTTTTTGTGGTGCTACCTTATGCATGAGGGCTATCTGCTTCACTGGATTGCTGGCCATAAAGCAAAACTACTGCTTTGTGTCTTGCTGTCTTGACCTCTTTCCTCTTCTGATGGGAGAACTCCACGTTTGGCAGAGCACAAAGCATTCTGTGCTAGGAAGATATCTGTAAAGTTGATGTTATTAAAGAGAGCTTGGCTTGATTGCAAGCTTCTGTCAGCTTGTCCTGGACTTTGTTACAGGGCTGATAGTGTTCTTGAAAAGCCACATCTCTTGTGTCTCTATGGAAAAGTGTTACAGGTTGGCTGTGGAGAGCTCAGTTTGCACACGGCTTTTTTTGTGCATCTGTGCTTTTCTTTTGAGATTGGCACCATTTAGCGGTTCAGATGAATCAGTGCTGCTAGTGAGAAGGCCTGAATTGGCATCCCCAGTGAGGAGAGGGTGAGACTGATGGCATGGGCTGAGGCAGATAGGCAGTATGCAGAACATGAGAACTGGGCTGAGGGAGCTTTCTAAGTTGAAATTTGTGATGAGTGTCCTTGATTATCATGTTACTTTACTGTGAAGGTTATCTGTGTGGTTGGGATCAATTCCTCTCGCACAGGTGATGAGATGTTCTTGCTTTGCCCTAAATACAGGGGATTTGAGGGCCTGCGCCTCTTTCGAGAGACTCGTGCCCAGCCTCTCTGAGGTAGCCCTTCTAGAGATGAGCACAGTGCCTGCAAGGGCAGCTCCCTCTGCACGGCAAAGCACCTTCCTGCAGACATCCTAGAGTGCCCAAGGAGAATAGGAATTTGAGCTTAGTGAGTCGCAGGGGGATTTAGATGTGCAGATACTTGCAGAAAAGTCTAAACTATCAGGTTTGTAGGTGTATCTCAAAAAGAAAAGGCTGAGACATACGTTTTGGAAAAAATGTGTAAAAACTTAAGGTGACTGTTGTAATTATTTCAGAATGAAGTGCTACAAAAGCATGATTTTTTTCTAATGATTCAGATGACTTGATGTCAGCCCTGTGCATCTATCCCAATATTCAGTAGCTGTGCTGATGTGATTGTTGAAGTTATTTGTTTCATCTTTTCTGATTATTTGCAAGAACTAAATTGGTAAATATTGGAATAAACGTGGAGTGAAAGCCAGTTATATGTGAAACTTCAATTCTTGAAAACCCAAGATACAGCATAATATTTTAATCAGAAAGTAACTTTGAACTGAGAAATTTAGTAATTTCTAAAAGGACTTTCTGTACTCCAGAGTGAATGCTAAAAGTCTGGGAAGATTTCTTCATCCTTAGATCCTTAGCTTTCCTTAGAACAGGATGCTGAAGTACAAAAGGTCTCACATTAGGTGAACTCAGTGGCCTCTTAAAGATTTTGTGCATGTGATAGCTTCAATCGATCCGAATTTTATTTAGGCTTTGAAGGGTAAAAGTATTGCTAACAGCAGAGTTCAGTGTCTTTTGCCAAGTTTGAGAAGTTGAGCACAGGGTGGTAGTTCTAAAGGTAGTGGAGAGAGAGGAAAGGTCACAGAGGAAGAGTTAGGAGTCACCCTATGAAGCCATATGAAAGACTCACTTTTTTGGTTGCTGTGATTGCACTATAAAGAACTTACCTACAGAGGCATGCTTATGTTTTCCCTGGTGCTGTGCTTATCTCGGTTCCAACCTTTCCATCAACATAGAGCTATAGAGATTTTGATAGTGTCTGTTTTCCTCTCCAGTGTGGGTGAGCTGTTTTGTACTAACTTTCTCTGCTGGAGGTGTTTTCAGACATTGCATCTGTTCAGCCCAGTACATGGTTTCCTCTGACTGTTGTCGGGAAGGTATCCTGTGAATTGCTGCCAGTGTGCTGATGGTCACATCCTCTCTGCAGTTCAGAGGCCGGGCAACTGTACTTACTGAGATGAGAAGCAGGAAGGAAGGAGAGCAGGTCTGCTCTGGTTTATTTGACCTGGGATGGTTGTAGCCCTATCTCACATGGTGGTGAGGTCCCTGTCACATGGCTCCGGAATTCCTTTCGGGTAGAAGATAGATAGTGGTTTGAACTGTTGCTTTGAACTCCTGCTTCTTGCAGTCTGTGCGATGGTGCTTAAGGAGGCTTAAAGGAGACTCTTTGGCAGCCTTGTCTTGCCTCATCTGTTGTGGCAGTGTGAAACTGAATAGTTTTTTGATGAGCCTCTGTGCAAAATGGAAAAGATGTTAACTTCTTAGAGGAAAGATTCCCTGAGAGGGGTAAGAGAAGGTGAGGTTTGAGAAATTAACCTCACTGTCTATTTGGGCAAGAGGTAACAAGAGTGACTAGTCTATTCAGATGAGAGCTAAGACAAATTTATGGCTTTGCACTTTGCTTATAAAAGGATATTTGATTGTCTTCATATTCTTTTGCACAGTTAACATTGGGAGTGTTCTCTGAGATTGGTCTCTATTGATATGCTGAGACTTCACAGGTGGATTAAGCTGATGAGTAGTGAGGACAGTTAGATTTTGAAGAAATATTAGCAGTAAGATCTGTTTGGAAACTTAATTGAAAGTATTTTCTTGACTGAGAACCACACTATTAAATGCAAGGTCATACTAAAAGCTTTGGAGGAGGCTGGTAGTATGAAAGTTGGGTTCTACTCTTGAACCTAGCTGCTAATTCTCTAAATTCTTGATGTAAAATGATCTTAGCAACCCAGTTTATAAAGAAGCAAGTTTGCAAATACCTCACCATCTATTCATTGCATAGGCAACTGCTGGTCTCTTCCTTCTTTTGGCTGAGTCTTTAGCCAAAACTTCTTTGGAGGCTGTATTTACCTACTTTGTAGACCTCAAGGGAAATTCTCTTATGTGACTTTTGTGTTTAAGTACAGGGAAAATTTAAATTACAGGGAAAATTTAAATTACTGCTTGTCCCACGTCCCCTTTTTTTACAGCAAGTAGAAACATGGGAGAGATTATACTGTTTGACACCTACCCCACTTGGGATATTAAGCTTTGTCTTTCTATTAAGATGTTATCGGTGTTAATTCTACAATTTTATCAGGTGGAGCAGCCTCTTAAAAGTGCCTCCGGTCCAAACTGTTTATCTAGTACTTCCTGCAGAGCCTTCCTTCCAGATTGAGGAATGCTGCTAGAAGCAATCTTTCCAGTTCAGGACACAGTGTGAATGTTGTGGAGGAGAAGAACAGGTTTGCTGAATATTCATCAAGTGGTTTCCAAGTGCTTATGATGCTTCCTGATTAAGAGTAACGTTCAGGAGTTGCACTAGATCATGAAGCACTGGCGAAGGGCAGCAGTGCTGATTAAAGCAGCTCCTTTGTGGAGTTACAAAAAAAAAAAAAAAAAAAAAAGGAGTTTAGGTACCTGATTACCAAAATCAGGTAATTTTAAAACTTAACTTTTAAAAAAAGCTTGGACAGATTAGCTCTTTGCCAGATTTTTCTCAATGCCAAGCAAAGGCTTTGTCTAAATCCTTGCCTTTGTAAAAATGTACACATATCTTGCTTAACCTTCTGTGAATCTATGGGATGTGTGTGGTAGGCTTCAGAAGTCTTTGTTTCTGACTCGAGTACAGATTGCAAGCAGATAATGGATTTTTATTTTTGATATTTAAAAGCAAGCCAGGGGCTTCGTTTTGTTATTTGTGTGGTGTGTGCTTGGTGGTTTTTTTTTTTTTTTTTTTTTTTTTTTAATGTGTGTATTTGGCCAAGCAGTAATGAGCTTAAATGGTATGTGAAAATCCTGGCTTTTTAGCAGGTTAAAGCAGAAAATGGAACCAAGCAGCCCTCTTCTGCTGTTATTACAACATTAATCAGTGTTCTCCCTATTTTGCAGCTCTTGGTAGCAACTACAGTGACTTGTCATGTTAACTCTCTTTTTGAAGAGATCAATGAAGAAAAGACAAGCTTTTGTTAGCTTAATATCAGTTTCAGTGCTTTACTCTGAAACTTTAAGACAGATCAGAAGTCTATAGTAACTATTTTAGGTAGCTCTTAATTAGAGGAGAATAGACTAAAATTAGTTAACCTTTGGGTTGTTTAACCCAAAGTATATACAAGTATCTGCAAGACCAAAATGCTTAGTTCTTTCTGAAATTGTTAGTCTGGAGCTTTTCTATGGTTGGGTGGGGATAGTCTCAGAATTTTATTCTGGAAGCTCAGCTATAAATAGTCCTGATTTTAAAGTCATGTGTTAGAACTTTTGCCTTTTAGCTTTGTTTCTCCCTTCAGGAGTTTGATGGAGACCAGCTAGCTGTGTGGCCTGTTGTAGTTGTGTGCCAACATTGCAGATAACCTAGGTGTCTTCCAGCCTGCATCAGTTGGCTGAGTGCAAGGCTTAAGTACCTCCTGCTTCTGCTTATGTACAAAATGATTAGTGATAACTTTTATAAGCCCTAGGTTCTGCAGCTGTGGCAATCTGTTCACAGTCATAGTCTGAAGGAAGATAGGCTCATCTGGGATGAATAATGGCTGCAAACTGCTTACAAATATTAGATCTTTTCCAAGGCATAACATAAAATATTATGCTTCATTCTTAAAACATATTATGCTTCTTAAATAATGAAAAAATATTTAAAGGATAATGCACCTCTTTTTAACATGTACAAGAGCTTAAAAGACACATAGTATATGATAAAACATGAAAACATGCCAGCGTGATCTGGCAAGGTCTTTTATGTCTTGGAAACATTACTGTATTCAGTTGCATTCAGTTCAGTCCTCCAAGCAGCTGTATGTGTATGAACAATAATAGTAATTTAAAAAAGCTCAGGGGGTGGGATTTTGCATAAACAAGTGTCTGATCCTGAATATGAGATAGCCAGAGGCTTATGTGTTTCATAATCTGCAAAATGAGCACATACTGGGGGGCAGGGGACAATGGAGAAAAGGCATCCTCTAGAAGTTCTTAAAGACATTTGAATTACCACCGAAAAGTCATTTGAATTAAAGGTAAATTAAGTTATGTGAAGTGCCTTTTGACAAGAAAAATAAAGCAAGTCCCAAAGACCTGTGCAGGGAAGTTATTGACAATACATTTTGATTAAGACTCTTATACTAATATGTTTTTCCTTGCTGATGTAAAAATGCGGGGCATGCACACTAGCCTTTCCTTGGCTGAAAGTTAATTTGCAAATTGGGGGAGAAGAATATTTACTATTTGAATCCCAAATTGCTTGGATACGAGAGGGATAGTCATCATCCTTATATTGAGTCTTGTTTGTTTGGATATGTTTGGAGCAGATAACTGAAAATTGTGACTGACCCTAACTTGTGCTGATGTTAAAGGAGAAAGCAGCCACTGATCACTTAAGAGGCAAGTTGATGAAAGGTGAATATGCAGGTGTAGTGTACAGATGCATTGCATGAACTGGAGTTATAGTTGTATCTATACTTGACTAGGAGTATTCCTGTTCCCTTTCTTACAGCAAAGTAGGTGGTCTCTTTTTTCTTCTTTCTCTTCTAAACACCCAAATTGTTTTCAACTTCTGCTTGGGTAGGGTGAGGGTCTTCTGTGATTATCCTTTATTCTTGTATCTTGCTTAGTGCCTAGCTGGTGCTCAAGCATGGCAGATATATTTTGTTTCCAGAAACCAGTGGTTTTTTTGTGTATGAAATATACAGGCTGCCTAACCAAAGGTGTAAAACTTTCTTAAGTGACGAATAACTAGCTTTGAACAGCCAAGGGCCCGAATTCAGATTTCTCCTCCAAAGAGCTTATTTTCAAATGATATCCCTCTTTTCATAACCTTCTGTTAGGGTGCTTTAGTTTAAAAATGCTTACTGCTTGTGTGAGATCTCAAGGAGTAATATTTTGTTTATTTTCAGTGAGAGACTGACAATTTTTTAATGTGATTCATGTTATTGTTTATAAAAATACATTCTGGCTGAATGTTGAACTCTTAAAAAAAAAAAATGATTCTTTACATGTAAACGTGTTACACATGAAGTGTTTACATGCAAATAGCTAAACATGAGGAGAGAATATTGTTCTTGAAGTAAAATGCATGAATATTTTTGTTCCAGTGAAAAGGGCCCGAAAGGTACTACTACAAATGTTGACATAGCCATGTATGCTTTTCATCTCTAGGCTTATAAGGTGGCAGTAGTGAAACAGATTTCTTTATGCTGCAGTTTTTTTCCTTCTCCCTTCAGGATGTTTCCGGGACCAAACCAGCTCTGTCTGCATCGTTTGTACACTGATCAAATGTTTTCGTTTTTTGGCATCTAAAGAGCTTCAAAAATTGGACTTGAAGGGTTTGTTCATTTACCTCATTTTGTTTGGTTTTGTCAAGGATAGTAACATATCAACTTTCGAAAGAGCAAGTTGAAGGTTTGTAGCACAACTTAGGAGCAAGTTCATGTGTGACTAGTGCTTGGGGAGGTCTCTTACCAGAACTATTAAGGTTGCCTGTGAAATATTATTTTTCTAGCTCTAATGAAGAACAATAAAGCTAAGTGTAGCTTCTCCTTTCATGATGCTTAGGGCTTACCATCTTACCGTCATCAGGTGTGCTTGCAGAAGAGGAAGCTTTTGTGTGTTGAGGTGATCTTTGACCCTGTCGTGGCTGCAAGTTTGGCTGTGTTTGATACTCTTGGTTAAGAGATGGCCATCGCCACATGCATTTGTGGAGTTTGGCATATAATCAGATACAGAGGTGAAATAGCTCAGCCTGAAAAACAGCAAATGGTGCCTGAAGTGTCTGACAATCGGATGCTGTTGGCAGTATGTTAGGGGATCCTTTGGGGTTCTTGGGTTTTTTGAATTTTGAGTTTACCTTAATTTACCTTAATTTACCTCCTCACCTTAGGGTGAGGTACGTACCCTTGTGCTCAAATACAATGAAGAAGAAATCTCACTGGTACTTGTACAGAAAAATTAAGAAACAACTAATGAACGCTTGCGCTGTTAGATACTTAGACAGTTCTGCCTTCCACCATCTAACAGAGGTGGTGTGTTGTTCAGGTACCTAATCAACTTCTTTCTAGCCATGTTTTTAGTGCAGTGAGCTCCTCACAAGCTCTGTCCGTAACAAACTGATGTCTCGCTCTTCCCCTGAGCTGAGGCAGCTGGCAAGAGTGTGTGAAGGGGAGCGTTCTCCAGGCCGTGCGCCTGCAGAGCCATGATAAATTGCTTGCTGGCAGCTGCATTGCTACAGCAAGGGCTATCTGCCCTGGGTTGCTGTCTGGCTCGTTGCATTTCAGGGTGGTAACTGGGACAGTGAGCATGTAGTTGTGTGTGTTTTGTTGTATGTATGTGTGTGTGAGGGGCTTCCCTGCCCCCATTTGGCAGATAGAGTATGAGGGCAAGAATGGGAAGAAAGTTTTCTTTTTTTTAATGTTCCCTTGCAGAGTTTGCCTAGCCATGAGGACCAGGATTGTTCTGTTTGATGCTGAATTCAGTGTCTTTTTTGTCTTTCTTTTTTTCTCCTCTCTTCCCTCACTTTCCAAGATATTTGAAGACCCGAGTTTGACCATGTGAGTAATCCTAAGAGGCAGGAGATAAAATCTTAAGAGAAGTTGCCAGTCAACAAGGGGATTAGTGAATGCGCTTTAAAGCGTGCTTGGAAAATAGTAAATTCGACTGTTTCTCTGTAGATTACTTGAGTTAAAAGGCAGAGGGAAGGAGTGCCTTTTGGAGAGGTTTAAAGATGGTTGTAAAAGCATGTTTACTGGCTCCTCTGCTTTTTTTTTTTTTTTTTTTTNTTTTTTTTTTGAGAGGGAGGAGAAATAACAGCTGCCACAACTATAGAGAAGGCCCCATTTTCAGCATCCCCCTATTTATGGGGTACAGCAGGATTTGGCATAGCCAGCTAGCTGTCATGTGGAGCCCTTTGCTGTAGGGTCGCCAGTTCAAATGCAGTCTTGGTTGTCAGAAAGTTGTTACCACGGGAGGTTTTCTAATGAAGTGAGCTGGCAATCTGTCAGGCTCTTAGGGCATGAGTTTCTGGAGAACTACCATAAATGGTACTTGCAAATAACCTTGGAGTCAAAGAATTAAGCAGGTGTCGATGATAATCCAAAGAAATGAAGTAGGCACATGGGGAGTAACACGCATTGAGCACTTATGCTTACACAGCTGATAAATGGGGTGTTTATACATTCTTTCCTGAGCTTCAAATAAGAAAAGCTACTCAGTAAAGTGATGAGAAGCTTCTAACTATATTCATCCACATCTTTACTGTCCAGATAAAAATAGAAACCCATAACGATAGCATGTTGCTGGGTAAGCTAACAGAGCTGTGCTTTCGGTCAGAACAGGGAGTCCTTGAGTCCCTTTTGGCTTCCAGTCAACACTTTGTGTGTGCCACGCTACCACTTTTTGTTTGTTTGCTTTTTCATTGTCCCTCTTAACTCTTATATATACTGTTCTTCAGCATAGGTGATATTTTGTTGTAGTGAAATTGAGGCTGATTTTCCTACAATGTAACTTGCAGTGAAGTGATTAATTCCTGGGGAAAACTGAAGAACTGAACACTCTGTGTTGCCCTCCTGTAAGTTCTGAATGGAATACTGTTGCCCTTCTGCATGCCTTCAGAGAGGAGAAGGTGGTACCGTTTTCTTCAGCTCTCCTGTTCAGGACTTAACTTGCTGATTTGCTTGCATGGCTGAGGAGATTGTGTGGTGCTGCAGGTGTAAACAGTGTTTGTACTGCAATTTTCTCTTTTGTAGGCTGTGTCCCCCATCCAGCTTATCCCTTTTCCCACTTTCCCCAGGAGGCCTATCCTAAGCCAAGCAAAACAGCTCCATTCATATGGACCTGGTTATTCCTTAGGAAAAGGAATAAATAATAAGTGGCACTAAAGTTTCTTACTAAGGATAGTAATGTTGAAAGCTGTTCTGGCTGGAAATGTGAACCTAGACTATGCCTCCAAAAATAATTTTTTGCCTTTTCTCCCTCTTCACCCCAATCTTGCCACATTGAGGTCAGAAGTCCCTTTTTTTTAAAAATTCATGACGGTTCTGGATATTTTCTTGACTGAAATCAGTATAATGCTGAAACATATACTCCTGACATAAAACCATCTATTCCAGGGATCTGTGGGAGGTAAACCAAAAATCAGCTGCCACGTTGCTAGGGTTATGTCCACCCCTTCTCGCTCCCCGGTGCGATGGCGGGAGTAAGTCAGAAATGTTACATGCTTTTCATTGATGTGCATACATGCAATCCTAGAGCTTCAGCACTGCAGTTAAGAGGCTAGTGGCTCACTTCTATGAAACGTGTGTGCTGTGATCTTTCTCTTGATCTACCCTTTCCCTTCAAAATTGCAGACGATAGATTTCTGCTGCACACCTGCATCTCTTTTGTTACCTTCTGGAGAGCACGCAGTTTAACAGCTGCCCTGAACCCTGTTCTGTTGTGATTGGTGGGCAGTGACGTAAGTGCATGATTCAAGTGAATCGATTTCCCTGGAGTGCAAAGCTGAAGTGGGAGGTTAGCCAGCAGGGTACGTGCTCTCTCTCTGCAGGAATGGTGAAGTAAGGGAGCAAAAGTGCTGAAGCAGCTTGTTTTATTGCACCACATTAAGTGACGGCGGTGTTGGTTGAAGAAAGTTCTGATGTAGTTTTGTGCTGCAATCAAATCAAATAGAGCTCCTCGTAATGAAGACTTTGTGGAGTCTAAGAAACTCTCCTCCTTAAAATGATGTCAGGCTGGCAAAAAGTGAGGAGTAAACAGGGACCGGGAAGTTATATAAAGACGTGAGGCTGAGCTGTCAGAATAACACAAATTGCATCTAGTTGTTGGTTTACGTTGTCCAGCACAGTGTTTGTGAGTAATCCTTTGTCTTGCTGATTTAAAGATGAGTAAATAGATTTTATAGCCAGGAGAGTATGTGCTTTTTGGCCACAGGCTTGTTTCCAAATGAATTTGCCTTCCTGTTACTCTAAAACGTCTCTGTTCTGAATCTTGAGTACACTTGTTACCCATGTAACTTGAATTCAGTCATGCCACATGAAAATCCCTGCTGATTTGAAAAATGAGGTATAACTTGGGTTGTCTGAGTCATAGCTATTTTCATGTTCTTAAGGACCGTGCATTTTGGATTTGGAAATAACTATTAAAAATTACCTTAAAAGCTATAGTGGTTCAGGCTGTGGTTGCTTTCTGCCTGCTTAGGCAAAGCTTAATTTGCTGCTTCCTTGCAAACACACAATCACTGTGCTATCTTTAGCTGCTTTGTGGTATAACTTCACCCCTTGAGAGAGAGACTATCACAGACGGTTTATATTTTCCTGAACAAAACATGCTCTAGGAGAATAGACATGCTCTGAAGCTTTTCACGTTGAGCAGCTTGCCAGCTTATGATGATAAATGAGATATTTCTAAAAGCTGAACAAAAGTAATTTATTGTAAAAGCTGGTCAAAGTAATTTTGACCTCCCAGATTCATTTCAGCAACTTATGACTTTATTCTCTCATAGAAACTTCCCAGTGTGAGTACTGTGTGTAAGCGTCTCAAGGTGTGTCTTGTACTGGCCGAGCTTTGGATGGTCACACTGAAAATGGACCATGATGCAGAGACTGAAATTTGACCTTTCAAAAGTTTCCTTCATTATAGTCAAGCACTGGTGAAACCTCACCATGGCAAGGTACTGTAAACATATTGAATGTGAATGCTAAAAGAAATGCTTCCGGCTTATTCTTCCTTCAAAAAATTATGCCATGACTAGCTTGTAGAGTTAGTCACCATGCTGATTGTGAAGAAGAAAAAGAGAGTAATACTTGATGGGAAGTGCTGTTGGCTTTTTTCAAGTCAAACCATGCATTTACTTGAATGCAACTAAGTTTTCTTGGAAATTGTTGCATAATTCCACACTTCCATTGTGTGGGTAGAAACAGCTGTCCAGCTTTCAGTGCTTTAAGTTTTTGAAGCCCTTTTCTGGTCTGTCTAAAAAATAAAGCCTGGCATCTACAGTTAACTATAAAGGTAAGTCACCTAATTTCATCTTTCCTTAGTCATCATGTGATTAATACTGACTGTAATCTTTACTACAGACAAATGTTAACTAAAATAATATTTCTCTTTACTGTT
Source organism: Crypturellus undulatus (assembly GCA_013389825.1). NCBI lineage: Eukaryota > Metazoa > Chordata > Aves > Tinamiformes > Tinamidae > Crypturellus > Crypturellus undulatus. The sequence continues at coordinate 916,757 of VWPW01013353.1, forward strand.
CTTATGTTAGCTTCCTAAATTAGTTTTCTTTGTTATGGACAAATTTGCTTTCAGCTTGGACCAAACCCATTCCTGTTGGAAATGTATTGATGTTTCCTGACTGACTTTTCGGAAGGCTTTTGGGAGACTTCTGAATGGGGACCAAACTGTCCAGTTACTGTCAAAAGGCTTTTCGGAAACCTTTGTCACATGAAGTACAAGCATGTGTTCTGACAAGAGTGGTGTGGATGGGTGAAAAGGTAGGGTGCAGAAGTCAATGATTACGTTTGGAAGCGTGCTGTCTGTGGCCATATGTCTGTGGCTTAAACGGAGATGTTTGAATGCTCGGCAGCAATAGGTGTGGGTAGGGCAGGGGTGTTCATGTATGGCTGCTTTTGGCTGCCAAGAGAGCAGTTAAAATTAGAACTGGCTAGGGTAGCCTTGTAGTAACCACATGAGAACTGGTGTTTGTTTCCAAGACTGCACTGAAGCACAGTTCCTGATTTCAGGTGTTGGAAGTATTGGCAGATATAGGAGGCCTGGTTGTACTGGTGCAATTGTATCAGACTGTGAAGGGTGCTATAATGCAACTTTGATTTTTGGAACCTTCTGACTCCTGAATGCATGGTAGTTGGTACCTCTGTAATGCATTTTATCTAGCAATATGTAGTTTAATTTCATTTTAAACAGCTGTTATTTCAATAGCTACAAGTCATCCTTTCTGCCATAGGAGGTGGTGACACAAGCTCTTGCAATAGTGATATGCTTTCAACCTAGATGAAGCAATCTTATTCCTTCAGGAACTTTTAACCTAATGTAATGCATACTTGACAGAGATGGACTGCAAGGAACAATCATCTTCATGCCCTGGCTCTCTGTCCTGTGTTCTCCTCTACCTCTCTGAAAATTCTTCGTGAAATCATGCCCATCGTGGCCACAGATCCTATGCTTTCGCTTATCAAGATCCCCAAAGAAACGGGAATGAGAAAAGTCTCTTGCATTTTGTGTTCTATATCTGTGAATACAAGAGCCTGTGGGGGAGTGACTTGGGATGCTTCTGGCAGGGGCTTTTTCAGTTTGGCTTAGGTGTTTGTGCTGAACTGTGAGCTCATAGTGCTAAAAATATATTTTATCAGGCACCCGACCTGCCCTTGAGCTTGGAGGATACCAATGAATTGCTTAGGTAATATTGGACCTTAAATGCTCTGTGTAAACATTTTAACATCTAATATTGGATATTTTACAACCCACAGGCTTGTTGCCTGTGTGCAAAAATAAAACTGTGGGTGTTTGTCCAATTATTTTGCAAGAATATAGGGTTTGAATTGTCCTAACTGATGTAACTTCAGAATTTTTGGAAGAGCCACTCGGCGAGACCAGATCCCTAAAAAGTCATTAAGATCTTGGAAGAAGTCCCGCTTAGTGGGAGACTTCTGTGTGACGAGAAAGAGTGTTAAAAGTGCAAGTTTTTAAGACTGAAACTAACTATATATTTTTTTAAAGAACAATTGGAACCTTTCTCAATGGGGTTGAGCAAGATGAAATTTAAGTTTAAGAGGTATTTCCTTAGAGCTCGTAGTGCCTAAACTCGGTGGAAACTTTTATTGGGCAGTAAACAGGTTGCATGCTTTTAGCTTTGCTTATGCTGTTTCTAGTTAAATTTAGAGGTACTGCAACTGAAAAACAGAATAAATCTTCCCCACCGTAGACCTATGAACCCTGCTGAAGTTGTAGGGACTACTGGCATTTGTGTGGTTTGTTTTGTCTTTTTTTTCCTCTCGAATACTGTCCTTAAAAGGCAAAACAAACAACACACAGACACACATACAAAGATGGACAAAAACTCTTTTGCTCTGACCAGACTTTATTGATTAAAAAAAAAAAAAAAACAAACAAACAAAAAAAAAAACAACAACAAAAAACCCTTCCACTTTCACTAGTTTTCAAAAATTCAGACTATTGCTTTTCTTAAAGCCCCGTCCCTCAGGTATAGGAATATCTGTATAGGGTGCTTCTTGAAGATCTGCATAAACCAGCTGAAGATCACAGCTTCCCAAGGGATGGGTCCTGTCTTGTTACAAGCTTCATGTTCCTCTTCCTCGCCTGGTTCTGTTTGGGTGGTTGTGCAGCCATGCAAGGAGTTGGATCAAATCTCCAATCTGACTAAACTGGCTGTTCTTGTTTCTTAGGGGAGGGTAGTGGTTAACAGTCTTCACCTGAAGCTTATTACTAGAGCTGAAGTGGTGAGAAAAGAGAAGGCAACTCTTTTCAGCAGTAGTGTGGTACAAACTAGACAAATGTAAGCTAAGCAGGAGAGTACATGGAGATCTTGAGCAAGTCTGCTGCTGGTTATTGCCTGTAATAAAGTTTAACAGGAAGATTATGTGGCTGAGCTTCTGACCACAGAAGAGGTGGTGTTCCTTTCTATGATATCATTACATCCTTAAAATATTGAGTGATATAGTTTCATAAACTCAGTGAAACCACAGGACTAAAAGAGAAAGTGGTGAAATTCAGGAACTAGTTATGATGAGCCAGCAGGCTGTCTTTTCCTGTTTAAAAGGCAGGGAGTATTGATTGGCATTTCTGTTTGGGATACAATCACTACAATTTTCTTCATCATGACTAAATGAGGTAGATTACATTTTAAAGTTGTTTTAAAAACAAGTACATTTCAGCGATCTGAATAAATTTTGAAAATTAGAATATTAAGTATTTTAGCATGTGTTTGTTTCCATTTGACTGTAGACCTTGTTCTAATCTTGCAATGCTGTAGATGTAGGAAAAGCAAAATATTTAGTTCTTCTAGAACATATTTATAGACCTCAGTATGGCTCCATTGCTAGTAATGATTTAACCTCTGCTATATCTAGAGCTATTCAAGTAGCTGAAATAGTCTGAGTACCCTTAAATTTATAAAACTAGCAGATGATTTTGAGTATTTTCTGTCTCTGGCCTTGAAACCATTCCATATACTATGTTGGTCATCTGAAATGGAGATGATACTGAAAGGAACTGCCCTCCTCTCCAGGAGGGCTTCCACTTCATTTCATGATGATTTAAAAAAAAAAAAAAAAAACACCTAGCGATTTTGCTATCATTCCTGTGTGTTGCTTAATTCAAGCTTCAAATTTGTTATTGACTAAACTACTGATTAACTCCCATTTCAAAATGGAACATCATATTTTAACGATCCATAAACTCCTAGTGGGTATGTCATGATGTATTTAGTTCTTTGGATGATATCTTTAGTGTTAGACAAAACCTAAACAAACCAGTCTACTGCAGAAATCAATGTGCTTTTGTCTCATTAAACAATGAACTTGGCAGCCTAAAGCAATAGTGGACATGCTTATTTATATGGACTTAGCAATAGTCAATAGCCAGGAAACAAATATTTAAATTAAGCATTTTTGTTGCTCCCCAACTTTAATGCCATATGCAGAGGCAAGGGGTTGAAATGGTCTTGGAGGATTTTTTTTTCCCCTGCCAAAAGGGTGGATGGCAGTGTTTGTATCATATGAAGAAGAACATGGGTAAAGCATTATACATGGCAACAGCTGACCTCTTTAGCCTAAACCCTAAACACAAGATTTGGCCCTAAGTTGTTTTGGAAACTTTCTTCCAAGCTTCAGCATAAATTCAGCATCTTGTGTACAAGTCTGGGTAACGATTGCAACAAATGATGATGTGATAGCTGAACTTGCTCAGCACTCTGATCTGGGCTGCAAAGACACTGATCTTGGACAGTGATGATACTAGAAAACATTTCCATAAGTACTCATGTCCAGACTAAGACAGATGGTTCTCGCCCTCTTGAAGGCTTAGTGTTCCTAGAAGATTTGGCTGGAGATAACTAGCTTTTAAGTAGGCCTAAAAAAACTACGTAAAGTAAAAATTCTTTTTAACATAAAGCTTCCACTGGAAAACTCTGCTGTTGTGATCAGAATGCTTGCAGGTCTGCATGGAACACTGTAATGACTGTTTGGACTGCTGCTGTGGATCTACTTTGACCTGATGATCTTTGTAAGTCCTTCTGCCCCCTTGCTTCCTATAAGGGGGTGAGGAAAAGAAGAAAGGCCAAAGGAATGAAAAGGCTGAACAGGTGGAGGTTCTCCTATCCAACACTTCACTTGCTGTCCTTACCTGCATGTATGTAATAGATTTCCCTTAAACAAGTCTTTCTTCTTAAGTTATTTTTGTAGGATCAACCTACTGTATCACCAGTTTCTCAATCTGCTTCCCCAGATTTCCCTTTTTCCCCTTGAGTTAATTGACCTGTTTTTCCCAAGTGCTCATAAGTAGCTGCCTTGAACTGACGCAATAAACACTGCTCATCCTAGGGGTGAACCTCATTTTAATGATTGCCTTCTTCATATAGCAAAATTAAAATGTCAGCCCTGCAGGAACTAGTACTTTTGACTGCATTAAAATTGAACCTGGTGTCCTTGAAGGAATGGGTTCTGCTGATCTTCAGTGTTGCAAATCTTCTTGACACGTTTGCAAGTCGTCCAAAACGTGGATTTGTAAAGACAAAAGTGGAGAACTTAATTTTAAAAGTAAACATTTTCCCTTCCTGTCAGTATTATATTTCTTCACAGCCCGGTAACGCTGACAACGCAGGATAAGAGAATAATATCTGTCTTTGAACAGTCTATTTTAAATTTGGTGGCTTAGTTCCTAACTGAATGGCTATTCTGTGTAGCCCCACTGCCATTCTGCATTTCACTGTAGACTTGGAAAATAGAGCATGGTTCTTTTATTGTTGATGGGTGTGAATATCCTGTTTGATGCCATTGGGTTGTTATTCCATGCTGCAACTGCTAAGAAACTCATATGTCTGTCAATATCTCCAGCAATGTAATCAATTTGTGATTTCTTGAGGTTCTCTCCAGTGCTGTTTTCTGATTTTTCCAGTTTGGTTTTTACATATATATATATATATGTATATATATATATATTTATAATGTTCCAAGAGGCCCAGAAAAACAAATCCTTTCAAAGTAAGGAAGAAATCTGAAGACTTTATGGATTTCATAAGTATGAGAGGAAATGATTTGCTTTTGACTCTCTTGGCTTTCCCTTTCCGGGAAATGTGTGCTGGTGCTTGAGCTTCTACCCTCTCTAGCACCACTGTGTTATTACATTAAAAAAAATAACTGCGAGGAGGTTAAATTTGCAGGTCTGTTATTGTGAGAGGTATTATGTTATTAAGTTTAAAGTGTCTCTTCTGACTCTATTGTTGGAGGTATTCAAAATCCAGCTGGACGCAGTGCTGAATGACCAGCACTAGCTGACCCTCCTTTGAGCAGGGGAGTTAGACTAGATGATCTCCAGAGGCCCCTTCCAATCTCAACTGTTTTACAATGCTGTGACTCTTAAATTTTTAATTTGACCTACTGCTTGAGTTGCAGTTTTAAACAGGGCAGGCTGGTACACTTTCCTAATTGACAACCCAATCCATTTTCCTAATCAAGAAGAGAAAAGAAACATGGATGCTTTTCCCCAGAAATTATCCTTATTTTCTGTGGCCATGTGCACTGGTCAAGGGGAAGGCTAGTGGCATGGAAGGCTGCCAGTTCAGTACTGCCAGGGCGAGCCTCAAACTGACTCATGTTGCTAAGTGTAGCCTAATTGGGAAAGACTAGTCCTTCTTTTCATGCACGTGTGCTGTTTTTCCATGAATGGAATTTAACTTGTGCTGTTCAAAGGATGAAGCCAAAAGATGAGCAATGAGCAAAACCTAATGCATGCTGGAAGTTTCTCTTTGCTCAATTCCTCTGGTAGAAGAGACTTTTGAGAGAGCAAGAGAGGGAGAGCTGACCTGCCTGAAAACTCTTGCCAGATAACATTGTTGCTTTTGGCTGCTGTGAGAAAAGCTGGATCTTATTCACTTCATGCTGTCATTTCTCCTTGATATTTGCGATGTCTGTGGAGGTTTATTTACACCCAGAACTCAGGATGGGCTGCTGTGCAGTAGGGTTTGAAATGGTTGTGGGCATGGGTCAGTATATGATGTTTTAGTTAAATGAAGGCCAAACCCACCTTAGATAATGAAATGGACTTGTTGCACCCACATCTGCCTTGCTGCGGAGAGTTTGTGTGTACTGCAGTAAGCTCCCTGGGCTGCTTTGAATGCTTCCTGGGAAAACAGCATTTAATAAGCATGTACCCATCTTATGGACTGTTTTGAATAGGTGTTACCTTGTTATTAAATAATTTACCTATGTTTATGCTAATACAACATGAGGTATAACTATTAAATAGTCCATGGTAAAAGTGAACTGCTTTGTCCCCTGAAGCAGAGCTTTTGGGAGACCTATGCTTAGACACTGATATTCAGAGGCAGTGAATGTTGTAATGGAGAATGTGTGAAGACCCCAAAGCGCTCTCCGGTGTGGTCTGTTAGCTGCTGAAACAGTAAATGCAGAGTGGCTTTGGAGCTGGATCTCGCAGACTAGAGAGAGTTACTGGAGTGAGGTGCTCCATACTACACAGTGGCAGAAGGTAGCAAATGGGCAGTGGCCAAAGGTAGCAAATGGGCAGAGCAACACTTGTAACCATTTTTAATAGTTGGCAACCCAAATTAAAGTAGGGGCTATTTCTTATCTTTTGAAAAGTATTATGTTGCACTATGTGTCAAAGATAATTTCAAATCTCTTAATGATTGTATTACTGGTGCTGGTTTAGCCAGGACACTGATGACAACAGTGACATAGTGTCATGTAGTATGGTGTTATACAGCTTATATAGAAAAGAGGGAAAACAAGCTCACTCAAAATGAATTCAGAGCAGTGCTGAGTAATGAACAGTGTTTCTTTAGTATATGCAAGGCATTTTTAAGAGCAATTTTAAAGACTTGTTAAAGAATCTTTCTGCTTCTGGCATTGACACTTGTGGCTGGTAAACTACATGCCTGGTAAATTGCAACAATACTTACCTTTAGATTCCCTGATGTAATTTGGTAAGCTCATTATACTTGTATAGCTTGTAGTCTTCTTACATACTGTTATTAGTTGTGGGGACAAACACAGCCTGTGTTTGCATAGCATTTCCATGCCTTTCGGGAAGAACAACACGTATAATTTGTTTTCGAAAGCAAACAAGGTGTAGAAATGTACCAGCAGTTACTGATATGTTAACAAAGTGCAGAAGCACCAAAAGCCTCACCTCTTCTGGAATTGGATGAACTCTTTACCTTCTTTCCAAACAACCGCCTCTGTTTCTTGCAGCCCAGCTCACATCAGCAAAGTTCTGGAAGTCCATTCCCTTCTTCAGCTCCCAAGGCTGATGTTTTTTAGACAGAAGAAGTGGTGATATTTCATCTGTGCTGGCAAGGAAATGGAGTTTCAAATTACTATGTTCTCCTCCCTCCCACTTCTGCTTATCCCACACAGCCCAAGCATCAATAACAGGATGGACAGTTACAGAAATGACTATACTATCAACTACTTCGACAGAGAAAATTAATTTTTATGGAGCTAAAGGCCTTGAAAGCTGATAATCCAACACATTATGAGCCTTCAATGAAGCTTTTTAGTTACCCCTTTCAGTTTAATAATGTAAAACATGTTTGCATTCATGGTTATGATGACTTGATTCTGGCTTGAACATTGTGCATAATTGTCATGTTCACTTATGTACGGTAATATTAAACCAATGGACTGGTTTGAAGGCAAATTCTTGGAAATTAACATGAATAAGTTGTGCGGTGTATGTCTGATTTATTTATTTATTTTTTGTATGTGCCTTTGTCGTGGGAATTGTATTAGAACCTTGTTTCTCTGCTCTAAGGCATAGAGCTGTAGTCTAAAAACACATTCTTACTTCTGCCAGAAATGGCTCAGGAACTAGGGGAAAAGGGAAGAGCTGAACATAAGTTCTTTATTAGTTTATCTGACTTAACACACTCCTATCTGAGATGCATGCTGTATGCTTTTAGGTGAGATTTTTGATATTTGCTTAGTTTCTCTAGTTTTATGCATCCAGAGATTGTATTTGTTTCTCACAATTTGATCAGTTGTATTGCTAGCAACCTTGGCACTCTTTCATCTTACTTTTATAGCTTGAGGCTAGTGAGTTTTTCTTGTATGGTATTTTAATTCTCTGCAAGGAAGCACAATATTCTGAAGCCTGTACTACACCCCACAAAAATTTTGCTCAGCTGTGGACACAGACCACTTCTAGCTAACAAATCCACTCATAACTGTGTGGGTGTTAGGCATTCCACTGCATGCAGTGTGCTTGTGTCATCAGAGGCATGCAAGTCCCTGTGCCCAGAAGGCTTCTTATACTTGGTGCTGTTCAGTGGGTGAAAAGGAGTGAGACTAGGACTGAGTGCTGCACTTTATCCAGGCATCTCCTAGCTGTTTGAAAAGGGAAGAGACTGATTAAGGGGATCTCTTACTGTACATGTTCTTTAAGGATGAGAACTAATCTAGACTAATTTGATCTCTCAGTTCCTCCGGAATATGTGTACAATTCAGTGTAGCGTTGCAAATCACTGAGAAGGGAGAAATAACCATTCCCAGGACAACTTAATACCTAGACCTGTATACTAGATCAACATTGTAAGTGTAGCGAAAGCAAGCCCACCGTTATCAGGAGAAGCATTGCCATTCTGTTATACAGCATTCTTTTGAGACTGTATCTGGAAAAATGCAGTGTAGAGCTATACCTCTTTCCCTTCCCAAACCAAGCCCAACAACCCTCTATACCTGCCTGGGAGGACTAGGGATGCAGCTTCCTTACACTAGAAGAGAATAGGTACAACGCTAATCAAGAGGACGTATGGCTAAGTAGTTGGAGGAATGGAAGGAAAGCTGATGATAAATAGGTGATGATGATAGATCAGTATTGTCACAAGAACACAGAAGTATAACCTGGATATAATCTGGGCCTGGAAATAAAGAAAGTTCTTCAGCTTCAAGAAGGTGAAGGTGGGAGAGAAACTCCTGAGGTGGTAACTGGGATGGAGCAAAGAGCATTACTAATCTCTGTTTTTACACTATGACGTGGCTCAAACTCATCTGTTAACCTCAAAGGCTGGCTTCTGCATCTGCCTTTTACTCTTCCAAAAGAATGTGCCACAGTTATCCCACATAGTTGCAAAATACAGCTCACTAGTTGCAAGAGTCGTCTTCCACAAAATGGTATCAGCCAAACTAGGCAATAAGCCATGTAGCTTTCAGAAGAAAGAGAAGTAGCAAATGACAAGAAAAAAAGGCTTTTTTTTTTTTTTCCTCTCTCTTCTCTTCCCTCCTTCACTGAGGCCAGACAGGATTCACAGATCCCACTGTCAAAAAACTTTCTAGTCTACTCTATGAAATGTAGTTCCTAGGTCATTTGTCATTACTTTTAGATGGATCACTGCCTTCTGTAGAGAAAACTATATTTCTTCTGATAATTTCTGAGAACTATGCATATGGAAGGATAGGGTAGTGAAGGTAATAGGAAGTGCAACTTCCAGTATAATCAGGAACTAATTCTTTGTATTACTCGATCATCAAAGAGGGGAAAAGCAAGCATTCTTAACAGCCACATATGCTCCTACTAGTGTGAACAAATGGTAAATACATGAATATTAAACTGACAAATGCTAACGAGCAACTGTAGAAGATGAGTGGCATCCGGATCTTGAAGGCTCCAGGTTTTGAGGGGCGAAGCTCCCCACTTGCTGCTTGGTGCCCTGCTGCACAGGAGCCCTGTGCAACCTTACAGGCAGACACCTCCTGACACACCAGAGCTTTGCTGCTCGTCACCCAGGTTTACAGAGCCACACTCTTCTGCCAACCCCTGCGTCTTGGCTGAGTCAGAAAATAGCAGCTGGATGAAGCTGAAAGAAGCATCGTTTAATTTCAGGATTTTTTTCTACTTAGAGCTTTTCAGTCCAATTTTGAAGTTATTACCTGATGGCAGATAAACTATCACTGAGAAAAATCACAATGGTGATCTAGTGAAAATTGGATGTGTGATGTGAAATGAGGAATCAAGGAAACTACTCAGTTTGAGACCAGGGTCCACATCTGAATCATCTGCCAGAAGAAATCCTGGAATGTGCTGCATGACAGCTTCAAGCCTGAAAATGGCTATTGGCAGAGCAGTGTGTGATGGGCTCTCAGACAACACTGGACAGAAATTGTTGTACAATGTGGTAGTTTTCAGTGAACACTGAAGGCGTTAGTGGTGGGATGTTAGAGATGCATGTGGGCATCTCACACGTGGTTACTGCAGGTCCCTTGATGGGAGCTCCCCAACCTGTATTTAGTAGAAAGTGTAGACAGGCGCTCTCATAGAGCCCTATCTGTGCAAGATAGCTGGGAAGTTCAGCTAAGGATATTTGCTGGAAACCCCAAGGTATCCTTGTGGAGGAATCTTTTTTTCTTTGGCTTTTATTTAGAGGAGGATTGAATTGAAAGGACTAGATAGAAAGGTCCTTGATGGTGAAAGGCGAAGAGAAGCTTTTATGTGTGCTCACTGCCAGGAAGAAATTCTGCTGAATGGTATCCTTACGCTTAGTTTGAATTAAATCTCTGACTAATGCGTACCAAGTCTTTTCATGTCCCCACGAGTGCAGCTGTATTTGAGCAGACTCGTAATGTCTGCCTCTGGAAACGATGAGTGCCATCTTGCTTCAGAGTACTTCCTGCCAGAGCCGCAGGGAGAGGAGAGCAAAGCGCAAACCTGCCCCCACCCCGAGCCTCCCTCACTGATTTCCTAACAGGTTTGCATTTGCTCTAGGCACTGAACTTGGCATCATCTCTGCTGAGTGAGGCATCTCATGGGTGTTCAGTGGCTTGAAGCGGGGAATCGCTATCTGGCCAATTGAAACTGTTTGAGCATTTACTGAGAGTCAGATGTCCGGCCAAGTAGGGAACATGCTGCCTGGTTGCTATTTTTAAGCTTTGTAACAGTATGTGCAAATGGTATTTACTTATGGCCAGAGTAGAAGGTTCCATGTTACAAGTTTGGATTTTGCCAAACACAGAGCTCTGCCTATAATCTGGATTACCTTTTCTGTACCCATGATTTTTTTTTTTTTTTTCCTGGGGGAACTTTTGTTATGTTTTATAACATGAGAAGTTGTAATTTCACAACTCCGCCTATCTTTTCCGTGCTGTTTTTAACAATTGAGTTAGAATACTTTAAGGGGATATTTGCTTACAATGTCTTCCTGTCCCTTGTGATTCCTATAGTCTTCCTTTTTTTAAAAAAAAAAAAACTCTGAAAAAAATGTACGATGGGTAACATTAGACTCACAGGATTGTGTAAGAGAAGTAAATTTTCATTAAGTTGCTAGATTTGATCAGTGGTTACTTGACAGTCTCTCAGTGAAGTTTATTAGTTGCTAAGGGTTGGGTTTTGTTTTGCTTTTTTTTCTTCTTCTTATTATTAAAGATGACACTACCAGAATGCAAAGGGTGGATATTCTTATCTTTGGAAGAGAAAAGGATTTACATGAGCAGATTTTTTTTCAAGTATTAATACTAAACTAAGCTTAATACAGCCAAATTAAGAACTCTAGGATATAAGCACAGTCAGAAAATGCTTTGAGGAAAGGGTAGGAGAAAGGTTCTTTCTTCTGATGGTGAAAACATATCTGTAGGAAATCAGCCTGTGGCAGGTTTTAGAAAAGAAAGTATTTGTGGCACCTAAAGAAGATAGAAAGAAAAGGATCTAAACTGTAAAATAAAAGTACGGGATTTTTTCTTTTTTTTTTCTCTTTTGATCTAATAAAGTGGAATTTAGTATTGTGTCCAGTGAATGCGCTCAGTATCTTCTCTGTTATGGAGGTGTCTGTGCCTCAAGCATTTAGAGAAGTCTTATACTGACAATGAGGTGTATCTCTGTATTGAATCTGTCAGTGATTCAAACAAAGAAAATTCAAAGCTTACTGGAAATCAGCCTCTTCCTGTTCCCTTCTGTTCTTTACTCCTTTGTCCCCTTGTTCAAACTCAGTTCAGTTGGTAGTGCTCTCCCTGATGTGTGCCATTTTCTGCCCTTTACAAAATGGAATTAAATTGCTTAATTAAAGAGATTATGCTCTAATCCAGTGACCAACATATGAGGATAATATAAGCCTGTGGTGAACTGCAGATCCTCAAGAAATGACCAGCCACATATATTCTAAATTGAGTTCCTCGCCATGGCCATTTCTTAGATATGTAGTGAGACTACACAGTACCCAATGCACAGCTCAGGGAAGAGGAGGAGTAAGTACCAAGATTTGGGCTATATGAGTAGAACACACAAGTCAGTGATTATAAAGACGCTGTGGGATTTTTTCTGGCAGTAATGAAGCAAGGGAGTTGACCTGCTAATAGAGTTGGGGTGTATTGGCTGGCCATTGGGTGGTAAATGGACACATATAGTGGTTGAGATACAGTGTTGTATGTATTGACAGTGAGTGTGCGTGGCAGGTATGTAATAAGGTGCTGGTCCTGACCTAGATGCTGATGAGTTCTGAAGATGCTCTCCTTGTTTGGACCTCTCCCATCAGGACCTAGGAGATATGCAAGGGAAGGGAGGACAGGGAAGCAGGTACATTTTATTTTATTTTATTTTATTTCATTTTATTTTATTTTAGTTTCTTGTATGCTTACTGCTGATATAAGTCTTAATCTTTGTGTGAATATTTGCATTTAGTTCTAGAGTCCTGGGGGCCTGGGTTTAAGCTCCAGTTTCTGAGGTATGTTTTCCTTGCTCTGTATGTATATTTTAGCTGGCAATTATAAAGGCGAGGCTCGCACCCACAAGCTGTTGCATGGTCCCAGCCCTTCCTGGATTTTTCCTAGAATAAAGTTCAACAACCTCTAAGTGTTTTGTGGGTTGGAGAAATCTTTATGGCTCTTGAATTCAAATGTCTGTTTACTTTGGTTTCTTGGCTCCGAAAATACTCTTGCAAGTTCTGTATTAGGAAAAAAACAATCCCCAAATTTTAAGTCCTTCTATTTTCTTTCCCTAGTCTTCCTGAAATAGGAAGTCTGTCCCTTAAATTTGTACTGACCTATATGATACACTCAATCGTGACACCTTGGCTAGTTGCAGCATAGTGGGGATGGAATTAGAAAGCTTTTAATCCTGTTTTCTGGCGCTCTCTCCCTGCACTGCTTCCTTTCAGAAAGTATCTGTCTCTTTTACACACCCATAATTGTTGAAAACTTGGAAACAGCACAAACTTACCCTTCTGTGTATATTTTTTAATGTCTGCAACTGGAAACACTATGGGATTTTTTGGTGGGGTTTGTTAGGGTCTGATATTTACCAAACCACTGGGGAGGGAACTTTGAAGTTAAAGTTCAGGCGGCCACCTGTCTTGACTAGGATAAATGCTGACACACATGACTACATTTTGAGTTTGGGGTTCCTAGGGTGCTAAGCTGTCCTTCTTGATGACCTGACTGAAAGTGGGTTTGCCAACTGCAGTTTGGTCTGGACAGCATGTAGATCTTTGCTGGGCTGTATAAGGTAGAATTAGGTGATATAAAGAACTGAAACCTGTAGCTGAAGGTAAGGGTGGAATAGAAGTCAAAACTTTCTGTTGGGCGAGCAACTGTTACACAAGATGCTAGACCTTTTCAGTTTCTAAATTCTTGAAAGCATTTTAGATGCTCTTTAAAGAACAGTCTTTTTTTCTCTTTTTGTCACTTGCAGATCATGTGGTTGTATTGTTCTTTTTGTCCCCACTGATTAGTTTGCCTACATTATCTTTTGTAATCATGGTTGTCTGTATTTTGATGCAAGGTTATGAAACTTCACTTTCTTCTATAAATACAAATAATGTTTTCTTGCCGCACACTAGGTGGATCAGAGTGAAGCTCTTGCTCTTCTTTAGTTTTCAGGAAAGCTTTTCTGAAACATCTCCTTTTGACTTGCAGTATAAAGAAGAATGATTGTGTGTTCTCCACCCCTACTCCCTGCTCCCCCTTTTGGAGTCATAGAAGTAAACTCCTGTGAAACTGTCATTCCAGTCATTTCCTAGAGGTCTTTTTCTATACAGTAGGTGTTCTGAAGAAGCATTTGAAGAAATCTGGAGAAGCCTAGCTTGTAACATTGGTTAAGACATATCTTTAGGATGGGTTTCCATGTTGAAATATAACATCAGGAACAGCTTCAAAGCACTTCAGATGAAGAAATGGCATTTGACCTTCTTAACCCTTTTAAGTGTCGGAGGAAGAAGCCTCTGTGTATTTCAGCCTAGTAGGATGTAAAGTGATTGTGGACTTAGCTCAGAAATGGGCTATGCACCACTCACCAGAGAATGCCCCTGCCTGATTGCCTAGAGGTGTGGGATGGGGTGTTTGTGGGAAATGCTTTTAGGCTGAGGGCTTTCTGCACTGAAATTGGACTTAGTGAAATGTTGGTGGAGGATCTGTAGCAGTTGTTGAGAAACAAGGGGTGGCAGGTTGGAGGCAGGGGTAAGTTCCTGGGCAGAGGAAGCAGCCTACACGATTTAGGGCAGTACAATCTGGGAGGAAGTGGAAGCCAAATCCACTGTTGTGTTGCAGCGGATGCACCAAGAATGAATCTTGTAAAGACAGATGAATTGCAGAGTGCTGGAACTGATGCTCTGAGGATTAACCTGTCTCCCAGAAAAGCTGGCTTTAGTAGAGCAGCATCTTGCCATAAAATCTGGGAAAGTGGGTTGTTGGTACTTATCCCGTGTTGTAAAGTGTTCTGAATGCCTTGGGTGAACCAAGCTGTGCAGCTGCCTGTCGTCAGTGCTCTCCCATGTCAGAGTTCAAGCCTGTACCGGGAAGAATCATCCGAGAGTTTGTGGGAGGGAGATGCACGGATTTCACCACCCGAATAATACATGCAACTTTTACTGTCATTTGTCGTTGGCCTTTGGGATGGTTGTAAAAGGAAATGTTGCCCGCAGGGCTTCATCTTGTCCTACTAATGGCCACAACCCAAAATTAAAGTTTGCCTTGACACTCTTTCTCCTTGTGAAGAGTACTTTTATGTATTCTCAGCTCAGAAGGCATGTTTTCTTCTTTAAGAAACAAAATGTTTGCTGTGCCTGTAAAGTACCAGGTAGTTCTTTAAAGCATAGAGGAAGTCCCAAGACTTAAAAACAAAAATGTTCCTGGTTTCCCAAATGCACAGTTGGTCCTTGGTGAGAAGGGATCGCTGTACTGGTTACAGTGGCTCCATGGAAAGATTTCCTGCTGCAGGGGATTTCCCTAGTATGTGACTGTCGCAGATAGGTTGAGTCATTTAAGCAAGTTGTACTGGAGACTTCTCTTATAATATGACTTAGCTACTATTTCTTTATCATCAAGACTAGTGGGCAGCTACCTCTTCCTTCTTTGGGATTTCAGTTCTTTTTTTCCCCTCTTTTATTCGGTTGGATTCAAGGAAGCATGCTAAAATAGCCAGAGCTATATAAAATTTAAAGTGAGTGAGTGGAGCAGCTTTTCCCCAAAGACCAGAAGGAAAAAAAACTCTGTGTAGAACGTTTGGGGACATTAATTTTATCAAGAAGAAGAAAGAGGATGGGTGATCTGTTTCTTGGGCCCCTTTATGCAGGGGGTCTTTCGAAATAAGGGCACCTGTTGTGATCAAAGAATAATATCTAACAGAATAGCAAAAAAATATCTTTGTTGAGTTCATGTAGATGGATTCACCTTCCCCATTTCTGCCCAGCAAATGGGGTTTGATGGATGTATTAAAACACAAACACCTATTTGCCAGTGTATTTGCTGGAGTGCTCAGTTTTATGAACTGGAGTGGATCTGAGTACAATCTGAAAGTGTGTTGCTGTGTGCTGCACTGACAGTCCTTTTTCCATCTGGTGCAAAAGGGAAGCTCTGAACAATGNGTCTTTCGAGATAAGGGCACTTGTTGTGATCGAAGAATAACAGAATAGCAAAAAAATATCTTTGTTGAGTTCATGTAGATGGATTCACCTTCCCCATTTCTGCCCAGCAAATGGGGTTTGATGGATGTATTAAAACACAAACACCTATTTGCCAGTGTATTTGCTGGAGTGCTCAGTTTTATGAACTGGAGTGGATCTGAGTACAATCTGAAAGTGTGTTGCTGTGTGCTGCACTGACAGTCCTTTTTCCATCTGGTGCAAAAGGGAAGCTCTGAACAATGGCAGCCGCACCCGTGGTCCTCCTGCTTTCCCTTGTCTGCATAATGTAAGGCCAAAATAAAAGCAGATTTTATTTTTAGCTTTGCTTCTAGAAACTATCCTCTTGCCAGGTGTTCTGCAGCTTTGCAGCTGTCCCAAACCTGTACTCTTGATATCGGTGACGACTTAACATGTGATGAACATGTTGTACCGGGGGCGATTTCTTTAGCTTTAGCTAAAAGTAAGATGAACCAAATCCTGGTAATGAAAACAGAGCTTTTTCATTTGTTGGAATAAAGACCTTTTTTCATGTGGTTTCCTAAAGAAGGAAGGCTTATGGGATTGAGTGCTGGTCCATCTGCTTTTCAGTTCACCCGTAATAACTTTTGAGCAATTTCATCCAGACTTGACAGTGAATTAAAGTCTTGAAGAGAACTGATTTCCTACAAGTGTCAAGAAAACTGTTGGCTGGCTGGAGAAGAGAGACAAAAATAGGTGTCCCTGCTGCGTCCAGCCTAGGCTTAACAGTAATCTGTTCTTAGGCTTTTGCTAGCCAAGTTGTCAGTGTGTACCGGCTGCCTAGGTATTACAGTAGACTCAGAGCTTTCCAGAGCATGTTACTGAGCTTTTCTTAGGCAGAAGTTAAGGAGTCAAATGAGGGAAGTGAGGGCATAGGAGATACTATTGCCAGAGTGAAAGCAATGGGAGCTGAGGTAATTGGATCTTTCAGTAGTTTTGCAGCAAATGGAAAAACTTGCTTTTTAGATTCCTTACAATCCTGCAAGTTTGTTGATCTCTGAATTCTAATAAATTTGTCCATCTTTTTCAAGGATGGACCTGAAGTGTCTGTCTAGCTGTGAAGTAGCCAGAGTATAAAAAGGATTTACAGTCATCCAAGAAACTCAGCACCTAAGTGGAGCTGGACAGCTATTTTGTCAAAAGTTTTATTCACCCAAAATTATATTTTGAGATGGATGAAACAGTGTTTGAATTTGGATGGAATTAAGCCAATAGTCCCAAACAGAACAAGAATGGAGACAAAAATGCTGGAAAACTGCATTCTCAAACTAAAATATTTTTCCAGGCTGAAGTCACAATTTAAATGAGGCTTTTTTTAACAAAATCAGAGTGGAAAATGTAGGGGAGGTGACTCCTGTAATGTAGTAATGGGGCTGCATTTGTGTGGAAGGTCAGTGTTTCCAATGCATTTTGCAAGAATTTGAATTTGTACAATTAAGCTCATAATACACACCGTTTGCAAAACCTCTTCCAATCTCTTGCATTTGGCAGGAGTGGGGCTGTGTTTTGCAGGCATTAACTTACTTTCCCATATTCACAGTTGGCAAAATATTTGCACTAGGTCTTAAAGCAACACATCTTTGGTGGAAAGGGGAAGGAAACGCTGCCTGGAATTATTCAATGTCTGTTTCTCTGTTTTTCTTTGGTTTCTTTTGTTCTGGATGTGAGCTGGAGATCCTGAACTTGAGCTGGAGATCCTGAGAGTACTTGCAGTCATGAGTCTTGCTATTATTGTAAATAGCAACATGAACGCTGTCCTTGCATGCTTTTTTTCACAGGCTTTGTCTTTCACTCCCAACAGTTTTGCCAAGGAATGTGCAGAGCTTCTGAGTCAGCAATCAGCTGCCTCGAGACAAAACATGCAGGATACTGCAGACTTGCAGAGTAGCCAGCGGCACATACAAAAACCCTGGCAACCTGGCAAATTTTCCTTGCCTGCCCTTGCTTTGCCTCCTGTAATTTCCGTGATCTCTGACGTGTTGCTCTCTGGTTCCAAGAGCTTTGGTTGTTTTCATCAGGAATGCAGAATTTTGGGGAGCAACTGACTGCAGTCATTGAAGTTTCTGTGCAGAAACAGCAGCTCTATTTGACCTGTGGACATAACTGACTTAACAGCCTTTTACAGAACGGAATGTCGTCACAACTTCAGGATTAATCTGCCACTTTGGTTGAGCTGTGTAAAATGCCCTGCCTTTTGCAAGCTGGTCATCTGGCTTGGCAAATCTTGAACGCAAAGCATGACATTCGTAGAGGGAAATAGATTGTGTTTTACCTTCAGGAGCTGACTTCACAGTGCAGACACACGCTGCTCTGTCCTTTTGTTTGGTGAAAGAGTAGAATAGATGCAAGAATAGGAGATGAGTCCTGTATTGGCCTTGCATCTGGATAAATTAGCAATGGACTGTAGTAGTGTCTATCAGACTGAATAGTAGTCTCATTGAATTTAGGTCATGTAGCTTTCATTACTTGCTCTTAGGAAACATTTTGTCAGTGGTTTTAAGCGCTGGTGCAAAGCGAATGTTTCTGTGGTAGAGTGCGAGTGACAGGGGAAACAACTCAAAATGCTGTTCAGCCTGCAATGTTGTGCTGATTACTGAGGCATGGGGAGGTAGACTTGCATATTTTATTGCATCTCTGTTACACAGATGCACCCTTCACCATAAGTGATTTGCAGGAGTTGTGTATGACATTGCTCTTGAGAATGCAAATGGGGTCGCAGGCTAAGAGCACCGTGTCTTTGACCTCTGGAGATGTATGTACAGTGCTTCCTCAGAGAAGCCTGGAGCACATTTCCAGCTCCACAGCAGGGAAATTCATATTAAAAATAAGGGAAGTAGTTCTGTAGTGCTTAGTGAGTAGTACTGATATGGGCATGATATCACTGTCATAAATACAGCTTCATTTGTCTTGCGTTCTCTAGGCAGTTGTCCTCTTAAGATCATAATTGCATTCACCTTTATAGCCCATTCTGACTTCCATAGGAGATATTTTTATTTTTAATAATAAGCATACAGTTTGACACTATTTGTGAGGGTATTGAGGTCTCCTTTGCTGTTTTAAAATATGACGAATAAATACCGTGTTAGAGTGGAATGCAGGAGTGCCCAAACAAACTGCTGCCAAGCTGACATAGTGGAGGGGAAGAGACATGAACTGTAATGTTTGACTTGGCTTCCTGTCTGCTGGAAGCCGGAAAAGAGCTGGTGAGAATCTAAAAGGTTTTATCCGAGTCTGCATATTTTCCTTTTTTTTTTTTTTTTTTTTTACCTTAATTCCCTTTTGAAAAAAAAAAAAAAAGGCAAACACAAAAAGCATCTCAGAAGTGATTTCAGTTCGATAGTTTCAGCATCTGTTTCAAGCTAAAAGCATGGCTTTGAATTTATGCTGCCCTCCTTTCTGAAGATATTTTTTTGGGAGGGAAGAAGTCCTACAAATCAAAAGAAGTCGAAACCTCTGAAACTAGAGGAAATGGCATGATTATTCCATGGGAGCAGCCCATCAGCCGTATTTCCCTGCATTGCTACTTATTAACCTAGGAATACGCACATATAAACTGGTAAGACAAAAGTTTGTACTGCTTGGGGCAACACATATCTTCCTGATGTTTTTTCAGTCTTGATGTCTCTCTTAAGCATTTGATTGCTATTAGAAGATCTAACTTCTTTCCAGGAGTACAGTAGCTGTCATTCATTGCTTTTATTGAGTTGCTATGCAAAGGTAGTCTTTGTAAGGACTCTGAAACAGAAATATTGAGCTGTGATATGCCTCTCTATTTATGAGAAGATACATATCCTTTTTGAATGAACCCAGACTTACTTTATTTGTGGGACACTAGCTCCTAAGAACCCTGTGCTAGCAGCCATTTTAGGACCGACACATTAGCATTGCAGTGGGGTTAGTTATCACAGCAATCTTGTCATCCCAGTGGCTGTTAGGTTAATAATGGTGTGTGTACCTTTTGTTTTAAAAGCTCCTCCTGTTTCCAAACATCATATAACACCAGCCAGTTTGCGTGAAACCTCTCCGTGCTTTGTGTGAAACAAAAAATTTGAAAAAACCTTTCTAGAGGATGGGACAGATAAGTGTTTTGTTATGGGGATGAGATGCTCCACTGTTTGAAGCACAGCTTAGTTAGCTCTGGAATGTAATTCATTGCAGTTGGACAGGAATCTTGGGTGTTTTGTTTAGCTGTCTCATTTAGAACCAATGCCTTATTAATTACTGAGAGTTTGCACTTTCGGTTCAGTAGGCACAGCCATAAGTTTGGAAAGAAAAACAAAGATCAAGCTCAATTGTATTTTGTCCTTTTTATTTTGTAGGTTAATAATGCTTGTAAGCCAGAGGTGAAAGTGGCTCAGCAGTGCAACATCAGGAAGTCTGGCAGACTGGAAGAGAACAGCTGCCTGCCAGGGTGGCTGCTGAGTGTGAAGTATGGAAGAAACTAAGATAGAGAAGGTGAACCAGGCTCATGTTCTGTTTGACAGATTTGTCCAGGCTTCAACCTGCAAGGGGACTCTGAAAGCTTTCCAAGAGCTCTGTGATTACCTAGAGCTCAAACCCAAGGACTATCGTTCTTTCTATCACAAACTCAAGTCCAAACTAAATTACTGGAAGGCCAAAGCCTTGTGGGCCAAATTGGATAAGAGAGGCAGCCATAAAGACTACAAGAAGGGGAAAGCATGCGCCAACACAAAGGTAAGGAGAGTGATCCTCCGTAGAGGTTTATTATGGGAGTCAAGACAACTTTTTTACCCAGCTTATCTCTGAAATATATAAGAGAAAAGGTGGGATGTAGGAAGATGTTCGTATGCTATCACTGTAAGACCAGGAAGATTGTAGATTTTTACCTATACTGTTTATAGTATGGTCATAATTTGTTAGCATTTAACTCAGTCAACAACTCTTTTTTTTTTTTTTTTTAACCAAAATTGATTAATCTTTGAGAATGACTAGGAAATTTATGATTTCTTCAGAAGAATCAGATTGCTATTTCTCTGTTCTGTGTTTTTGTGACATCAATACTATGGTGAGGTTGAGTTAGAAAATCTTCATTTGTAAACCTTTAATCTTTGTAGGCATATTTTACCTCTTTTTTTTCTTAATTACATAAAAATAGGAGAAGAAGAGATCCGCTGTTGGAGTTTACATACAAAATATTTTATTGGAAATTTCCAAAATACATCAGTTTTAGTTTGAAAATTTTCATGACTCTGAAGAGCAGTAAAATTTCCCTGCAAATTTGGCAGAATATTAAATTTAACACTTAGAAATAATCCCTTATATTTCATGTTCAAAAAAAGTAAAGGAAAAAGCAAAGATGCTGTGGAAACTCTTAGCAGTTCATTCTAAGCAGTTGATAGGTGATAGTTGATATTTAGTAGCCAATGTTGGCCACTGTGATGTACAGTAGCTTCAATACTCCAGCAGTCCAACCAGTATAAAGGGATGATTTTTTTTTCCAGGCACCTTGAGAAAGGAAGATTAGTATACTCACTTTTCTTTATATATAAGAGTAAAATTTCCAAGGTTACTATAGAAATCATGGGAATAAATATGAAATTAATTTTTCTGAAGCCTTACACACCCTGCATTAATTGAAATCAGGAATCACTGTTCTCTTTTGAATGAAACATGTTGGATGTTTCCAACAGAAGTGAAGCTGTGTGCAAGGCTCTAGAGTGAAGTAAGAGGCTTATGTTTTTGTGAGAAAGAAAATGAAGAATTTGTGGAAGAGTGTAAATATAATTGGACTTATGTGGCGTAAATGTAATTTTGTGTCTGCTTTCTGAATTAATTTATTCTGAGTGTATTGTAGTGGCAAGACTGCATTCCTTCACATAGGAGAAGAGCTTGTATCAGTAACAGAGATGAGCTATGAACAAGAGATGTAATTGAAAAATAACTGCTTGATTTAGTTGTTGCTTGACTATGAGAGCTTACAAGAAAAGAAAAGATTTCAGAGGAGGTTGACATCCAGTTATGAATGACATTCAGAAAACTGATGCTGACGTGATCTGGAAAGGAACTGGTGAGGTGAGCTTAGAAGGAAGCTAGAGCGCTGTTTTGTCACGCTGGGCTTGAGCTGGCAGCTAGACATCCATGAGGAGATGTCAGGAAGGTGAAGATTTTAGCTTGAACAAAAATAAGTCAAGTCTGAATTGGAGAAAGTTCTGTGGAACTCAGTGAACCTGTAGATGAAATAGGAATGAGATAAACAGAGAACATTATCAACATCTCTTGGTCTTGAGTCGCCCTCCTTTAGTGTTGTGAGAGAGACATTGGAAGTGGCTGGCAGAGCTATGGAGCAGGAGGACCAGAGCGTGGTGTGAGTGTGCCGAAGAGGCCTCCAGGTGGAGCGGAGGCTCCCACCCTAGTGCTCTCCCATCTGTGCATCAGGGAAGAAGGAGACGGAGTGAAGAAAAGGGAGGCCAGCCATGGTGATTTGCTGGGGTTTCTAAGATGCTATTGGAGAGATGCAGTATAAAGAAACAGTAAGAAGAGTAGAAAATGAATGTATTTAAGATGGCAAAAGAAATACCAGAACACATAGGACTATGGGTTTGGGATTCAGGTAATTCTGAGCAATTGAATTGAAATTATATAGATGAAAGGAAGTGAAATTTAAATAAATATTTACTCTGTGTTAATATATGTTAATTAATATACCTGTGGTTATAAATCAGTTTTATATGATTTTAAATGTAAACTTTGTTGATTTGTCTTTTTTATGTAAAGAAATGATCCCTGTATGTGTTCTTTTTAAAATTCTTTCTTGCCTATTTCTGGCAATTACTTCTTTCATATCCTAATAGCATCTCCTACTAAGTACTTTTATGTAATTGCTGAGAAATAATCATAACTATTCAAAGTAGAGACCTTTTGAGGACTATGTTGTATCTGATTCGATGTTTGTTATATCACCTGGTTTTATTTCTCTAAATGTTAATGACATTTGCTAATGACTAGTTAAAAATAAAACAGGAAATGGGGCTCTGAAGACAGAGGGGGTCTCTCTCTGACGGGGCCCAGGAACAGGCTGCCCGAAGAGGTTGTGGAATCTCCTTCTCTGGAGATCTACCAAACCCTCCTGGATGTCACCCTGTGCCACATGCTCTGGGTGTCCCTGCTGGAGCAGGAGGGTTGGACTAGGTGATCTCTAGAGGTCCCTCCCAACGTCAACATCTACGATTCTGTGAAATATTAATTATTTTCCCCATGACAGTAAAAAGCTGATGTCGTCCTCTGGAGTTCAGCTCCTGTAGGCATTAAGTGCCAAGAGCAGTGTTGGGCCCATAGTGCATTATGTAGCCAGTGCCTAAATTAACCAGAGCTCAGATAGCTGGAGTTAAGAGTCATGAAAGGAAGAATTGCATGTGATGGTTTATTCAGATATAAATAGTTACAGATTTTTTCTTTTATACTATTCCCTGTGTCCATTTAGCCATGGCCCTCAAAAGCAGATAATTCTCCTTTCTTCTTTGGCTATAGAGGCAATGCCGCATTTCGGTTTACGTTTGCTGTTACTTTGCGATTGCCACATTGATACTGAAAACTTAATAAAATGTGTCAAAAAGTTTTCAGCAACAAGTGATTCTGGGAGGTTGCTGTAGTGCACAGGGTTGCAGCAGTAGATTTGGGTCACGGTGGGGAGAGGAAGCAGGCACAGCAGTGACTGTATTTATTTACTTGGCCATAATTGACACCTTATATATATATTTACTGCCTCGGAGGGTGTTGGACCTACTATTTTTATGGAGATCTGAAACTGGAAAAGCATCAGAAGGAAAAGGGAGACAGAATCCTTTTTTATTTTTTCTTTTGTCTTTGAATTGTGCTTGATATTTCCTGTGTTTTATAACAATATAGTTTAATAATTCTGTGGAGATAAAACATGGCAAGAGTGGCCACTTCATAAGGAAATGATGTATTTTCCACACAGAATGTTTAATCTTAAAAATAACCTCGATGTTGTCAATCGCATGCTCATATGCATAAAAAAGCATTATAAAAAAATAAACTTTTACATTTCTGTGATAAAAATGTTGGTAGTTAATTTACAATTAGATTCTGTGGACCAGTGTTTGAAAAGTCTGGATTTAATGTAATTCCTTTGTACTTGTGTGCTCCATTTTAACTACTTTACATGGGAAAGGATTCAAAGTGATTTTAAGGTGGATGTGTTGCTTGTTGAATCTAGTCTCTTTGAAGGTTGTAGTTCTCAGATAAGCAAAATTGCTACCATGATTAAACATGCAGCTAATTTTCTTACAAGGTTAAGACAAAGAAAGACTAACTAGAGTTAGACTTATCCACAAAGGAAACAATAATGAGTTGGACGAATATTTTAGATCCTAGTCTGTTACAACTTCTAGCAAACTGCAGGCTGGACAATGCTTTGTTTTTATTCAAGAAAGTCATCTAAAGTCTCTTAGAAATTGAATTGCAAAGAGCTCTGTTCTTGGGCTTGTCTTTTTTTCTGTGTGCCTTCAGATTCCCAGAGATACCAGATAAATAGTGTTATCCTTCACTTCCCCTTTCTGTAGACTTGGATCTCTACCCTCATGCTTATGTGACGTTTTAATCTTACTTTATATTTACATGTCAGTTGTTACCTCTTCATTACTATGACCTGAACTGTTTTATTTCCAAATTTATCATTCTGGCTTTATACTTGTGGTTGCGTATAATTTGCAGAATACATGCCTGGTGAATAACTAGCTAAAATGCGGTGAGCTGTAACAATGGACATATGGAGACTGTGAAAGAATAAAAATCTTTTATTTCAGAATAGGAGGTTAGATGAGAAGTTTAGGTTCTGATTAATTTTTAACATGCTGCTGAATTTCTCAAATGGCTTTGTTGGCAAACTCTAAAACTACATAAATATCTGAAAAATATTCACATAGCAGCATCAGTCATCACTGTAGCAAGGTGTTTTTTTTGTGGGACTGGTTTATACTCAGTAGAAATCAAAAAGCAAAAATGATATGGCAAAATGGTCACGTGCCAGCTCTGTGGATCTCAGTTGCTCTGAGAAAACAGTGTCAATAGACTATCTTCTTGTTTTTTTAGTCTTAAAGTAAATTATCTTGATTTTGATCAAGAAATTAAAAATCTCTTTGTTTCTCCAAAGAAATTACTAGCATGTAGTACTAGAAATTACTAGATATGAAGGTTTTACATTCTCTGGTTGGTTTTTTTGCCTCTAATAATGTTTGTGAGTAGAGCTGAAAAAGACACAGCAAGCTGAAAGACCATCTGACAAAAGTCAGGTCAGAAAAAATGTCTTTTAATTAAAAAATTGTCTAGTCAGTTACACATATTTTATGTTTACATTGTATTTAATCTTCCAACTAATCTTCTATATTTAATCTTTGACTTGGCCATCATCTGTGCTACTGAAAATAATGATGCTCATAAAACCAGTCATTACTATGCTACTTGGTGATCATGAAGAGTTTTTAGTGTTTAGTGTTGCTCAAAATTTTCTGTAGGAAGGGCAGCTTAAGTTTTGGAAAATGAGAGAAAAAGGTTAGATCACCCGCTTTAATAACATGAGCACATGGATCGGATTGGGGGAGAGGAGGCAGCCTCCAGCCATCAGAAACACTGTTGCTCTCCAAGTGCTTATATAGCTTATAGGCTACATCTTGGCAGCTCTTCTTAAAATGAAGGTTGAAAACAGGAAGGTGACTTGCTGCTTCTCCAGACTTTCACTGTGGTGTGTTACGCTTTACTTTCAGGTTTCGGTTACTGTTTCTACATATCAGTGGCGGAGCTGGCAGGTAGTAATAGAAATACTGATCTGAAATTTCAGTTTATGTTGCAAACAAAGAACACTTACTCCTGAGAGCTGTGGGATGCTTTGAATCTGTGTTAAGAATAATGTTTTTCTCCTAGGACTGCAAAGTTATTCTGTACTCGTTGTTTTGCAGTGTCTGATAATTGGGGCTGGACCCTGTGGCCTTCGTACAGCCATCGACCTGTCATTCCTAGGAGCGAAGGTGGTGGTCATAGAAAAGAGGGATGCCTTTTCCCGCAATAACGTTCTGCATTTGTGGCCGTTCACGATTCACGACTTGCGGGGTCTTGGCGCCAAAAAGTTCTACGGCAAATTCTGTGCGGGATCCATAGACCATATCAGTAAGTAGAGCTGCTGCTAATCCACAGCAGCACTTGTGTTCCCAGGGAAGGCAGGTGGTGCATGGGCTGCTTGTTAGAGTTCAGTCTACTCCAGGTACTGCTATGACCTCCATTGGCTGCAGTTCAGCATTACCTGTACGTAGCACAGTATGAGCTAGCCCTAAATATGGGAGAAATAGATCATGCCCTGAAATTAACAGACATGCAGCATATGCCATTTACCTGTCATCTTTTACAGTTAGTATTTTCAGAGGCTTATCTTTTTCTTACACTGAAAAATGCATTTAAGATTCAAACCCCCTTTTCAGTGGATAATATTCCTAGTTTTGATGTTACATCCTCGCAGCTGCCACATTATTCTGGTTCTCTCAAACATAGTAAGCAATTTGTAAAAAAAAGAAATTGCTAAGTGCTTTTTAACATTCTTTTGAATGATGATCTGAAAAACAGAGGTACTATTTTGGCATTGTTCACTGTTAATATCTGTATTTTTGAAAGAGTGCTGAAGATATTTTCAGGAAAACTGCCAGCCTCTGAATAGGCTTTGATTGGATTAGAGGTTTACATACTGAAAATAATGGGTAATTTAAGTAATTCTTAAATTCTGATAATCCAGTTTAAAACCAAATGACTGCTTCAGTTAGACAGGAGTTACTTTTTCTGCAATTTTTCTTCTGTAATTTACTGGGGATGCCACAACCAGATTGTTTTGCCCACCAATCTGTGTTGACCATTTGAAATAAGTGGGGAAAATAAAGTGGCAGAAATACAATAGATAAAATTGTAGCCTCTTGCCCAAGGCAAAAACTCCTCTTTTGTTTTGGAGGGGGGGTGAGTAGAGAGGGGAGGGGGGAAGTGAAGGGTACAGTTGGAGGATCTTTGGAATTTCAGACTTGCAGATTGCTTCTTTTCTTCCAATTTCTCATTATTTTTATTCTTCCAATAATTCATAAATACCATCTTCTTTATTATTTCAGCAGAGCTGATATTTAGTATCATTTTTTGTTCATTTCAATATCTGCAATATCATAGTAGGGTGTCTTCCTGCAGATTAGTAGTGCTTTCACATTTCCTTTTCTGTACTCACTGCATACACTTGTGTTATGAAAGAAGTGTTAAGAGAGAAATGGTGAGAATCTTACTATGCTGTCACTAACCTAAAAGTCTTAGGGTAAAGGTGCAGCTCAATAGTACAACTTGATTGAACATATGGCGAGTTGCTACCTGTGATAAAAGTACAGTCTTGCTTGTGCTTTGTTCCCTACATCCCCTGTATTGTGTGTTCTGATTGTTTCCCTTGCTCCTGATTTGGAGACTGAACCATTAAAAAAACATTTACTTTCTTTGGAAGGGTTGGAGTTTCTGCTATATAGAAGTTTTCCCTTTTTTTGCATACCATGATGATACACACTAGTTGCCTCTATAAAAGTGCCAGGAAACACAGAGGGAAGAGGGAAAAGGCAGTTGGTCCTTAAATCAATTTATCAGTAATATTCAACTCTACAGAAACATGTGCATGTTTATGCCCTTTCCTTTTTCCTACCTTTCTTTATTATCTACTTTCTTGCAGGTATCCGTCAACTCCAGCTTATCCTTTTGAAGGTTGCCTTGATCTTGGGAATTGAGATCCATGTCAATGTGGAATTTCAGGGACTTGTTTACCCTCCTGAGGATCAGGAGAATGAAAGCAAGTAGAATTGAAATGAGTAGTTGAGAAAGGGGAGGTTGTGGTAGGATAACCAGACTACAGCTCTTCAATCCTGCTTATAACGTTTAAGTTTTTTCCTCACACTCTGTTAATGAGAGTAATTGTTAATTTACTTTTGCTCTCATTTATAGCTGGTTTTATTCTTTCTAGTGAAGAATCCAAATTTACTGCTATATAAAACAAAAAACACCTGAGGTACTAAGTAGAAATAATCCAAGATGCAATCAATCATATTCACTCCTAAAATATTTAAGCTTATTACACTTAGAAGATAACTTTTTACTGCTCACTCCCTTGTTTGTGTTCACTGAGGATGTTTACATCAATTGCCTACATGTTTTGTTGACAGGCTTTTACTGAGCAAACAAGTCATGTGCCAGCTCAGTCTTTGACTTTGCACATATGTTGTTAGACAAATCAATTTTGCTGTTACAAAAGTTTAAGCTTGTAGTGATGTTTGTTACACTTTTTGTATCTTTTTGATCTTTTCTGATCTCTATAGAAGATAGTGTCTTACTTGTTTTTTGGCATTACGTTAATTGAAAAGTGTAAGACGCCCTACCAGGTTGTAGTCATGCTTAAAGATACTTATCGGGGTTGATTTATTGGGGCTGTCACTGCCTGACATAGTGCATTCTGTAATTCACTTGGAAAGAGAGTGTCTGTGCAGGTCAACCATCCCCTGGTCAACAGTATGGCCTTCCTGCACTGTATCTTTATTGACCATGTGAAAAATAGTTTATGGGTATTAAGAAGTTTTTTTGTATAGGTTTTATATATTTGTTATATTAGGTGCACTGCTTATGTTGTCATTAACCTCAAGTTTATCCGCAGGGATAGGTTGGCGTGCACTGGTCCACCCGAAAACACATCCAGTATCCGAGTATGAGTTTGAAGTAATCATCGGAGGGGATGGCAGGAGGAACACCTTAGAAGGTAATGGCTTTTGGTAGATCCCTATTGTAAAAGTTTCTGTATTTATTACTTTGAATAGAGCTTACTCTTAATTTGGAGTAATCAGAAATGACCCTCAATGTCCAACCCAAAATCCCTTAAAGACATTTGGCTGATGCTAGGGAGATTAAAAAGACTGCAGAAATCCAGTTGTATCATGGACAGTATATGAATTGTCTTTTTTTAATTTTTTGTAGTTAAGTAGTGTTATAGCTCTGCTGATGGGAGTTAGAACTGAAGTATAACATACTCTTTTGGTGTAGTAGAGGATTTTATCTTAAAGTTTTTGGTGCAATTTGCAGTCTTCAGTAGAAAAGAGAGGAGAGCTTTTCCCGTAACCTTTTTATTTTCCTGATAATGCAGTTTTTCGAGAGGAGTTTTTGATGCTTTCTCTGTGGAGGAGTTTGTAGTATGTCCATTCTCTGTTTTATTTTATGAAGACAGGTGTCTGTGGCATGTTGAGTCTCTTTTTGCCCACATTATTAATCTTTCCCATAGGATTTCGCCGAAAAGAGTTCCGTGGCAAGCTAGCAATTGCTATCACAGCTAACTTCATCAATCGCAACACCACAGCTGAAGCCAAAGTAGAAGAGATCAGCGGTGTGGCCTTCATATTCAATCAGAAGTTCTTTCAAGATCTGCGAGAAGCCACAGGTTTGTCAGCAGTAGACAGATTTCCAGTGAAAACTATTTGTTTTTATTAATATAATCCTTCTGTAAATCTGGTATCACATATTTAATCTCTGTCTTCCAAGTTTGAGTTCTTTTATAGCTTTTTTATACAGCTGTATAAAGCAGATCTGTGTCATTGTTGTACAAAAATGGAGAACTTGTTTCCCTGAAGGTTTTCAAGAAAGCTGAGCCCTTCCTAAGAAAAGTCTGAATCCTGAGTTCAGCTTTCTGAACGCTACATCTGATTGCAAACTTTAGAGTGATGATAAATATATATTTTAAAAAGAGGTAGCTAAAGAGGTAAGATACACTGTTTGTGGATTTGTTGAAGATTCATTTTTTTTTTTAAACTCAGCAAAAGCTTGGGAGGAAGTTGCTTGACATTCTCCTAAACGCTTTCTAACCATGCAGTTTCAATTTAACTTTCTGCTGATAGAGCTAATGGGTTGCACAAAACATGTAAATCTTTCCCTCGTTTACTATGTCTTTTGTTCTCTCACAAGGTATTGACTTAGAGAACATTGTCTACTACAAAGATGATACCCACTACTTTGTTATGACAGCCAAAAAGCAGAGCTTGCTGGAGAAAGGAGTGATACGACATGTGGGTATTAACTTTTATATATTCTCTCTAAAATAAAACTTTGGCAGAATTTGTTTTTGGCATGCTGAAAGGAGGGAATACCCTACTGCTTCATACCATACATTTTTAGACAGACATATTTTAAAATGCAGATATATGTGATTAATACCCTTCTGTTTTGATCCATCAGAAAAGTGTTCTAAAATCTACTGTGTCCAAAAGATAAATTATTCTTTCAGAACCTTTGACTACTTTGTTGAGTCTCAATCATTTTAT
This sequence comes from Crypturellus undulatus, assembly GCA_013389825.1. Classification (NCBI taxonomy): domain Eukaryota; kingdom Metazoa; phylum Chordata; class Aves; order Tinamiformes; family Tinamidae; genus Crypturellus; species Crypturellus undulatus. Next base: position 946,952 of record VWPW01013353.1, read on the forward strand.
GGAAATGTAAAAGCAGGGAGTGAAGGAAATCTTGGGCATATACCCATATTTTATTCTGACAGAAACTGATGTAAAACTAGTTTGATCACAAAGGGATAAGTTAAGGTTTCCATGTTTTGTCGGAAAATGTAATTAAGAAAAATGTTCAGAAGTTCCTTTGCCCTTTCGTTTTCAGAAATGCTAGTAAGGCTGGCGGTTGTTTGCAACAAAAGGTTTACAAATTTTCTTTTGGAAGCTTGGATATGGATATAAATTAAAAAATGTAGAGGGCAAACCTGTATCTATGGACTCATAGAAATGTCAGTATTAACAATTGTATATATCAGTCTTAAAATACCCTTGTGAATATGGCTATTTCACTTCTGGTGGCCTCTCTTCAACAGGATTATGCTGACACAGAGTTATTGCTGTCACGGGAGAATGTGGATCAGGAGGCCTTGCTAAACTATGCCAGAGAAGCAGCTGACTTCTCCACTAATCAGCAGTTGCCATCATTGGACTTTGCCATCAACCATTATGGTCAGCCAGATGTGGCTATGTTTGACTTCACGTGTATGTACGCATCAGAGAATGCAGCACTGGTGCGGGAGCAGAATGGCCACCAGTTACTTGTGGCATTGGTTGGGGACAGTCTCTTAGAGGTTTGTGATTTAAGCTCATAATGTGTGAACAATGATTGAAGAACAAACCCAAGCCATTGCACCCATCGCTGAAATATGTGCTGCTTTCCCTTTGGTCTGTAAAATAGTTATGAGGAAAGCTGCTGTTTATTATATAATAATGTGGAAGGTTTGGGGGAAGGGTAGGAGTGTTGGGCAAATAAAAAAAAGATGCCAGATAAAGAAAAGATGCCAGAGAGTTTCTGAAGTTATGTCTGTTGCATCTGTTCCTTATTGGAACAGATGAAAGCTCTCTATGAAACCTATTGTAATTCTGTTAATTATTAGTATTTTGTAATTTGTTAAAAAGTGTGATCTTGAAAAGAAGCTGTTGAGACACTGCAGGCTGTAAACTGTTGTTGGAAATAAAAGAATGTTGACTTCAAGGGAGCTCATGGCCAAATCACCATACATCTGGCTTCATCTAGTCCAGTGGGAGTAGAGCTTTAAACTAATTACTGAGCTATAATTTCCCAGCAGATTACCTTCTGCATATATTCTTGATATTGGTTTTAAATTGTCCATCCCCAACTGACACTTCTCTACTTTTTTTTTTCCTGTGACGTGTAATATTAGCCTTTCTGGCCAATGGGAACTGGAATAGCCAGGGGATTTCTGGCTGCAATGGACTCTGCTTGGATGGTACGAAGTTGGTCACTCGGAGCTAGTCCTTTGGAAGTTCTTGCAGAGAGGTAATAGAGAAAATGAATACAGCTTCTAATCTAAATTCTCTAACCTGTCATCATTAATTTCAGTTGCTTCTAGTACAAACATACAGACAAAATGTGAGATACAGATTCTTACTAATGTTTTTAGAGGATGCTTATGTATGTAGTTTCATTAAAGGAAAATCTCCCAGTAATCTGATAAACTGAAGTATTTTAGAGAAGAATAAGAGATGTTGCAACTGTTCTCTGTCTGCCAGAGCCTTATGGTAGTGAAACAGATGTAGGTGTCTTCAAAGTATCAGACACAAATTTTCCATACCGCCTTATAAATCTCTGTCAATTTTTTTAATGCAAGTATGATTTATTTTTGTTTCATGTGTTCTTTCTAAATTCATCACTTTGTTTCATATAAACAAAACAGTATCTTAGGCTTTTGGTCTTTTTCTTTATAATATCTTTTTTGTCATTTTTATTATCTTTCATTGAGAGTTGTTTTGTAGCTCAGGGTGATCTCTTGTGGATGGGGACTCAAGTTAGAAAAAGATGGTATAAATAAAATCAACCTTTAATTGAACCTCATATAAAAATGTTAACAACTACAGCTTTTAACTATTATGAACCATAGTTTCTAAAATTTTTTAAATGGCACAGTAGATACTTAAAATGTTGAAAAAAGTTGCAGTTAGCTTTGTACGCTTGCTTGAAATTAATTTATTAAATATTTCATGATGGAGTGTATTTTTAAGAAATCTTATTAATAGAATTTTTGTGATTTTAAAGTAAGCATCAGAAAATTAGTTATTTTTTAATATAAGTTTTTTTTTATTTTTAAAGATCACAGGTTTAATAAAAGATCGTAAAGTTAGATGCATAGAAGTTTGACTTAATAGGCATCTAAGTTAATAGGTGATTCGGCAAAACCTGACAAAGGGAATACAACCTGGTTAAATTGATTCACTTCTCATTATTGGGGAACTGAATATTTCAACTTGTCGCAAGTGTTCCAGGCAGTTTGTATGTGTGTTGGCAACTCTCAACAGGCTTGTTAGTGAGTCATGTAGTCTTTAGCTTAAACCAGAATTTATTTACAGTTTGAAACAGTTACCTTTTAGTCTCTTGTATTTCAATAGTACTACTGTGCTACATTTATATTAGTAATTACGTTTTCATTTTTATATAACTACTAATATAAAAGTTTGCTTCTTGTTTTCCAATTTGAGAACTGTTATTGTGTAATTTAAAGGCAGAAATCACAGAATCATGTAGGTTAGAAGACACCCCTCAAATATGCCTGAACTTATCTGCCCCTTAGCTGGCAGAAGTCTGTTAAATATGGTGTTTTACATGATTGTGTTGGTCAGGAGCAGAAGATCACCCCATTCTTTTCCTTTTCTCTACCGGATAGAGTTTGTCTTATATCCCCTTTCACAAAAGCTTGTGTTAATATTTTTGTCATAACTGAAGTAATGTTGTATTTCTCATTACCCATATAGAAGCCTAATTAATTTTGAAAACTATAATCTTTTGGCTAAGTTGTATTTTATGTTAGTTGTTTCCACAGATCCTCTTGCTGTGAGAGTGAGAAGTTAAACAGCGACATTATTAAAGATTTATTTTGATCATGCTGTTCATCATTTGTATTTCGTCATGAATGTCTCTTCTCTAAAATCTTTGAACTGTTCATATAACTTGGCCATTTTATCTAATATTAGTTTATGCTGTCTGTCTGTGGACTGTTTATTTCTGATGTGTTAGATTTGAGGTAAATAAACCTGAAAATATGGAGTTCCTGAAAATATATCAAGAGGGTATCCTATTGTTATATCGTAGAATTATAGAACAACTTAAGTCAAAGAGACTTCTGAAGTTTACCTAGTCCAGCATCTTTCTAAAGACTGGTTCCAACAAGGTCAGGTTGCTCAGGGCTGTGTACAGTTAGGTTATGAATATCGCATAGGATGGAGACGCCACAGTCCTTCTGGATATACTTTCTAGTGTTTTACCACTCTCATGATGATTTTTTTTTTTCCTATATCTAATCGGATCTGCTGTGTTCCAACATGTCTCTACTGTGTCTTGTCCCATTGCCGTGTACCTCCAAGAAAAGTCTGGTTTCATCTTCTTGATGCTATACTTTCAGATAGCAATTATGTTTTCCTTTGGGTCTTCTCCAGGCTGAACAAAACCAGTTACCTCAACCTCTCCTTACAGAGCAAGGGCTCCAGCCTCCTTGTGGCTCTCTTCCCAAATTTCCCAGTATGTCAGTGTCTTTCTTGTACTGGGGAATCTTTCAGTCATGCTTCAATATATTGCTTTTTCCCTTCTTTTGATTTCCAGAATTGTATTAAATGGCGGATTTTGATATGCTTAAGATGAATCTTAGCTATTCAATACCTGAAGTGGCTAGTTGTCAGACTGGAATGTTCTGTCTTGTCAGGACTGATATAGTGGTATTAGTAGTGATGTTACTTGAAAAAAATCATTTTTACTTCTTTTTGTTTTCTCAAGGGAAAGCATTTATAGGCTACTGCCTCAGACAACCCCCGAGAATGTGAGTAAAAACTTCAGCCATTATAGCATTGATCCTGCCACCCGGTATCCCAATATCAACGTCAACTTTTTGCGGCCACAGCAGGTAATTGGATGAATAGTGATTTAAAATGCTTGTGATATGCATGGTCTTTCTTTAAATGAGGTTATGCTAATGTTTTGTGGCTGGCTTTGTCTGTGGCAGTTTAAGTTGGAAGCAGTGAAATGATGACATATCCATCAAGAGCAGAGTTCTGTACTCTACCAAATTCCTCTTAATTTAGGCTTTTTTTACCAGTTGGGTTTCTGATTTTGACAATCTTAACCATGTTGTAATGATATTTGAAATACATATGTTTGTGTGTGTATGTGTGTATTTTCTTTGTAGTAATGTAATATAGCTGTCTGTCAGCAAAAGACAGCTCGATTGTGTAGCACCGAGGAATTGTTCTTCATTGCTCTTGGGCAAGAATTATCTGCTATGTGAGCATAGTTGTCTACATTCTTGGAACTGCTCCTTCTTGTTTTCCTAATCATTCTGTATGGGTTTTGGGTATATCACATGTTGGTCATTTTTAATCTTTTGCATCATTTTAGGTGCGCCACTTGTATAATACAGGAGACTTGAAAGATATTCACTTGGAAATAGAAAACTTCATGAACTCCAGGACACCTAAGCTTACTCGGAATGGTAGGCCTGGTTATTGTTTCATTCCTTTTGTTGTTCTGGAGCTGGATTAGTGGAGGATACACAGAGCAATGGGGCTCTGAAGTCTTGTTTAACCCATCTCTTCCTAGCAATTCTTTTGTTAACAGTCTAACTTTTCCATTTTTTCACTTTTTAATTACATGTAAATGCATTTTGATTGCCTAATTTTGCTTACTGTATAATGCTGTTATGTTTCTAAGCATATTTGCTCATACAAGTATTTCTCTTCACTTCCTTTATTCATTAACATTGTTGTTACACTGTGTATGGAACGTTAGCCTGAATTCACTCTAGCAGCAAACTCACAATTCTTACAAAAATAAGAGAGGATATTTCTCCTTGTGCAGTTTCTCCTGTTTATGTTTACCCTTTACTAAATCTCATCTCTTTGCTTAACTACATGTAACATTGCTTTACTTGCATCATTCTGGAAGTTAGACATCTTGTGGTTAAGTATTTAACTATCTGTCTGCTAGTCCTGTAACCCAAGGGGTATGTTGAACTTTATCTTCTACATACCTGCCTTTGGATGTCCAGATAAGTCTTTGGTGACTCTGGAATGGAGTTTAGCTGATGAACCTCCATTTCGCTGCTGTGTAGTTATGTAGTGTTTTGATTTGTTCATCGGCCTACAACCGTGTGCCTTTGGGCTATAATCTCATCAGCTCTTGCAGTAAGGCAAGGTCAAAACAGGTCAGTGCTTAATTGGAAAGCTTTCAAGTAAAGTTAAGAATTTGCAGAAGTACTTTTGTCATTCTTCCTTTAGAAGTAATATATCTGAGTTTTAGAAACTGTTTTGCTACTCTATGTCCTTTTGATCTTATTTAAAACAAGCCTTTTGGCTTTTTTTTTTTTTAATTCCTGCATATCTTTTATGAAGTTTGGAGTAAGATGCCTGGCAAGTTACAATTTGGAAAATTATTTCTTAGCAAATGAAAAGTCCTTACGTGGGTGTAAAATAGATGTCATAGCCTCTATTTTTTTAAACTCTGTCCTATATTGTCTCTTGTTGAGGGAACTACTTCTTTACATGAAGATCATTCCAGCAAGTTTGTTTATTAATGCATATTTTTATGACATAGTAGAATTAATGAAAGAGATTTAATTCGTTTCCACTTAAAAAACATGATTTCTTACAGAGTCTGTAGCTCGCTCCAGTAAATTGCTCAGTTGGTGCCAGCGGCAGACAGATGGATATGCTGGTGTAAATGTGACAGATCTTACAATGTCATGGAAAAGTGGCCTAGCTTTGTGTGCCATTATCCACAGATACCGTCCGGACCTGATGTAAGTAACAGAGTGTTTTGAAAAACTGAGAATGACAAGAATGGTTGGTCATGCATGAAACTAATAATTTGGAGATCTTAACGATGCATTTGTAATTTTGCAAGAAAATGGATTGAAATAAATACAATTACATACGATGAAACTAAGGTACAGTGATTCACCAGAAGACTGGAAGATCATAAAAGCTTGATGAATAACAAGATAAATGTGTTATTTCCCTCCTGCATGATTTGATGGAAATATACTACAAACTGGTACTGACTGGAGTTCATTATTATCTGACAATTATTTGCTTTGTGAAATTAGTTCATAGCCTCAGTTAAATTTCTTGTGAACAAATCTGTACTTAGCCATTTATACTCTGATAGTAACTCATTATGAAGATTTTTGGACTACTTTTCTAGAATGAGTGACCTACTCTCTGAATAGAGTCATTGCTGCCATTTGTGGACTAACGTGTTGTATGGATACATGTTGGGTAAAAGAGTGCCCAGATTCTAGAATGGGGGGGAAAAGAAGTGCCCTTGGCAGGCATAATTACCAGTAGCAAAGACTCTGATACTTTGATTCAAATCTGGAATGACCTCAACTTCCCAAAGGCATATTAGAAAATATAAGTGCTAGCAGCGTAATTAAGGTCATAATCCAGTGTAAAGCATGCTAAATAGTTACTTGGTTATTCCCTTCCATGCTGAATTACTTCTCTGTTGCACTAAAGTTAACCTGAGCTACTCTTTTTTAAAAGCTATGTTGCTTGTGAGAGTTCAAGTGAAAATAACAAGTTTTGGAAGAACCAGCAGAACTAAAATGTAGATCAGTCAAAAAAAATATGGAGACAAAAACAATATCCAAAGATAATAAATTTGAAAATATTAAAGAGAATAAATTTAAGAGGAAAAAATACTCTGGAGTTTCAGAATAGAAACTGGAGATGGATCTCTGGGTGCTTTCAAAAGACTTTTTATACGGGATTCAGTGCATGCTGTCTTCCTGTCTTTTGCAGAGACTTTGATTCTTTGGATGAGCACAATGTAGAGAAAAATAACCAACTGGCCTTTGACATCTCTGAAAAGGAGTTTGGAATATCTCCCATTATGACTGGAAAGGAAATGGCATCTGTTGGAGAGCCAGATAAACTGTCGATGGTGATGTACCTCACGCAGTTCTATGAGATGTTCAAAGACACCATCCCCTCTAATGGTAAGGAGTTTGGGACAGGTCCTTCAGATTTGAAGACAGCTGCAGAATGACTTGGCGGCACTTAAGCTATCTTGGGGCTTCTCGCACATGAGCTCATGGTTGTCACTCACTAGTTAATGAATGCAAAATAATGTCCTCAAAATATTTAAATGAACTTCTAGACAACTTTTGTGATCTTTTGCTATTACTAGAGCTTCATCTGTACATGGGCATAAGATGCTTTGATAGCAGTTGTTTAGTAGTTCATTTCAAGGCATTGGCCAAATTTTGTATCTTCTGTTTACCATGTTTGGATGGTCTCTATTTTTTACAGATTTTTTAAGGACAAAGATGACATGTTAAAAAAAATAGTGAGTCTTTTGGTTGTGTATTTAATAATGACATGACAGAAATAAAAGCTTAGCATTCCCTTGTCCCACCTATTTTTGCTAACAGACAATCTGGACCTGAACGCAGAAGAGAAAGCTGCCCTGATTGCCAGTACCAAATCTCCCATATCTTTTCTCAGCAAGCTGGGGCAAAGCATCTCTCGGAAACGCACTCCAAAGGTACCATACCACAGTCCTAATTACTCTTTTGTCTGTTAGGATGCCATCCAATTAAGTGTTTAAAAAAAAGGATGTATGACTGCATATCTGCTGTGTATCAGTAAATGACCCTGTGTTTGTCAGCTGTTGGTATAGTACAGTGCATAACCATTCTAATTGCAGAATTACATACAATTAATAGTTTACTTCACTCTTAAAATTCTACCCTTATATTAGCCTAGCTTTGTATTAGAACATATCTTTGGTACTCGGTTCCAAATCCACTGAAAGATTTGAAGACTGTCAGGTAGAATTTCTAAAACAAAATTTGATTCTTAAACAAATAAGGCCAGAGGATTAGTCTGTTGTGTTGCAAAAACATATTTAAGCATCCTGATGGTGTTTGTCTCAGTCCAGAAAGGTATGAGAATCCTTATCTTTGTTCTTTTTTTTTCTCCTTCTATTTTTAAGGACAAAAAGGAAAAGGAACTAGATGGTGCAGGAAAGAGGAGGAAAACGAGCCAATCTGAGGATGTAAGTATATGCGTGGGGAAGTGTTATAGAGAAAAAGATGTATGTGTAAGTTTCTTGATCCAAATTCAAACCTTGCATTTTCTATATCCAGACAAAGTTTAAATGAAAAATTTTAGGTAAGCATAAATTCTTCTTAAGAGATTATGCTTTGCCATACACAGAGTAGAAATATTTTACTAGTGCTTGTGAAAAATAGTATGTTAAAAATTAAAATTTGCAGTTCCCTTATTTATTGTCTTGACGACAATTCACTTTGACTTGAGGAGGATACTGAGAATAAAATGCTAATTTAGGAAAGTGATGCAGTGGAGTCAGAATTTTGTTCATGTTAAAGCATTAGCTTCTTCATTTCCAAAGACCTACATAGCTAGTATGCTCTGCAAGGCAGCCCTCCAGTTTAAGTTTATATAGCCAAATGGGTACAAGTGTGATAAAATTTAGAACTTTAAATTGCCATTGAGGATTTAAAGGAGTTTTTGCTTTATGCCAGTATATTCGTGGGAGTGTTTCAACTGTGGTCTCTTTGATAGGTAAATGTATCAATTTAAGATTGTTAAGATAAGGAAAGTTTATCAGAACTTGGTGACCTGGTCAAGGAAAATTAAAATGTGAGTTTTGATACGCAAGCTAATTTTTTATATATTATAGTGTTAGAAACCTTTTACAGCAGAAGGGAATAGAGGAAAAGGTGGTCTGAATATGTTATGTTAAGTTTTCATTCTCTTGATTGTTAGGAGGACATCCCTCGAAGCTACAGAGAAGAAAGGCCCACACTGGTGAGCGCCCTGACAGAGAGGAGAATTGATGCTGCCATTGGAAATCAGAATAAAGTGAAGTCCATGGCAACCCAACTACTGGCCAAGTTTGAGGAGAATGCACCTGTGCAGTCCTCAAGCTTGCGAAGACAGGTAGGAGAAGGGTAGTTGAACCCTCTATATTGTAGAGCAACAAGATGCTAATAATAACACTTCTGAAGACTGGATGCTAATGGTGCTCTTTTGTTTCAAGTAATAGTGAAGAGGAAAATTTCTTGATTTAGGAATATGAGTTGGGGAAGAATTTTCCTGACTGAAGTCTAGTTCGCTGTTAGTACTGGTATGTGTTATGCAATCTCTTTCAGAAACATCTTAAAAACAGTTAGATTTCTTTTGTAACTACTGTTGCCACTGAAAAGCTTTCCAGAAAGATCCCATTTTTAATGTTTAAGAACTATCATTTAAATTCTGATTTCCATTTTTTTGTGCCAGTTATTTGTTCTTGTTTACTGAGCCTCCATACTTTCATGTGTCTGTGAGCAATTCAGATAAATGCCTGGGAATGCAATCAGAATATTTGTATCATTCCAAGTGAAGCTTCCTGATGACTACTGGTTATTCAGGATGATATTTGAACTACTGCAACTGCAAGGAAGTCATCTTTGAAGTTAGATCGAGTCACTCCAAGATACTATTAGCAGTGCATGATCAGCAATTTAAGGCTCTGTATGGTTTAAGTGCCTGGGTATTTGCCCTGCTGCTTCACAGCTTGTGGCAAAGACTGTGCTGCCATGGCTGGATTGAGAGCTGCATGCCAATGTCAGTAATGGAAGCTAAAAGGACGGCATTTATCTTACTCCTTGCCAGTCACGTGTTTCCTCAGTCAAGACATATTGGCTGAACTGAGAAACAATGAATATAAAAGGAAATTCAAAAAAAAAAATTCAGTTTCCCATTTTTGTTATGTCTTTTCCCTTTTTATTTTTACTTGCTAATTCTCCCCATGCATTTTTTTTCTCTTGTATGTATGTCTATGTATGTCTGTCTGATTCTGTCTCCCATTCTTTTGGCTTTCTTTGAGTTTCCTTTGCTATTTTATCTTTCCTCCCTGGTCCCACCCTCCTATCCCTACAACCCGCATGCAGCAGCCTGTTCTGCCTTATCAAGAACGTGTTCACAACCAACCATCCAGCAGACGAGAACAGGGCCGTCTTGCTTCTGTACCCCAGTGGAAACAGGTAAACAAATTGATTATGCATATGATGCACTGCCCACACTCAGTACTAGCTATCACTTCCCTAGCTATTTTTAAACCTTTGCTTTTGAGCACCTTTGAGTGAGACCATTGTTTTAAATCATTTAATTAATAACAAGTAAAACCAGAATCTTCATCAGGCATGATTTAATATTTCATTAGGACTTAGCAGTCAAAGATACCCTGTCCTCTTGCACCATTTTCAGTTTCCCAGGGTTTCAGTGGATCTTCGAACAGAATCCTGCTTATAAATGCAACTCAGTGTAAATGCTTTGTCTGAGGTATTTCTAAATGGTTCTATTAGAAACAAACAAACAGAATATGTAGGCAATTTCTCCAACCGATGAGGTTAAAAGTGTCATGTCATCTATGGTAAAACTTTTCCTTGTTAAGCTTTACTGAGTCAACAGAACATGGGGCTCTTGTGCAGAATCCAGCTCTTGTGCTGGATTTTGTTGTGTTTTTCATCTGATAGTTAAAATAGGGAAACATAAAAATGGGTTTCAATGTTGCAAAATCAACAGGATGCAACAGGATCAAAGAGAAGATTGATAAGGTCTTTGTTTTAAAGGTTCCTGAGGACTTGCGTGGGGAAATAATAGATAGCAGTTGTCTTAGTTTAGAAGGCATAAGAGTACATAGGAGCATTTATTCAGAGATCAGCTGAGGCAAAAGCAAAAAAGCAAAAAGCCCATGAGCCAGCTTTGCCAAGTTTGAACAGAAAACTGTCTGGGTGGAAGTTGTTGCTGAAGTGGTCCCTCAGCAGTCCTAATTCTGGTTGCTGAGGCTCAATAGAATCTGATAGCTGTGAGACTGCACATTACTGCAGTACTGTAGTGGCTCCCTACAGTGACACCAGGCCCTCCAGCTACAAAACTGTTTCTTAGTCATAGATTCTATAGTGAAGTTGATACTGGGTACCAATACATTTTACTGGAGGTGATGTAAAGAGTAATATTGCTTCTGATAAGCTCTTAGGAGCTGTTCGTGAAACTGTGGGACAGAGTTCTTCTGCATCTCTTCACAAAGCAAATGGATCCTACAGTGAAAAGTTGAAGAGTTCTTTGAAGAGAAGCAAGGCACTTCCCAACTGGATGAAGTGGTAACCTGTTCTTGAGGGAAATCAGATGGTGCCTAATGTTCTTTCTGGTAGGCAGAGTGGACTGGAGGGTCCTGGACTGGAGGAAGGCAATTTCAGGCCTTGTGATTGACAGGTTTGGTTATGCATTGTGGAGGCTGCATGGCAGAGGAAGATAAGCTGCAAAAGCTGCAAGACTAGTTGTGGGGGAGAAAACAGTTGCAGGACAAGTGCTCTGGATTGCTGCTGGAAAAATTATATCTGCCTTGGGCTGTGATCTTCAAGTGTCTGTCACATGGACTTCATCAGTTTTGCTTGCTTATCAGTTTAAACTCATGTTCTTGTTTTGCTCTGATGCAAGGCTAGCAGTTTCAGTTTGTGATGCAAAATATCTCTGGGCCTGTTACAAAGGTGGGGTATGGACAAGATGGTAAAACAGAATTTTGAGAAAGGGAGAAATCCTGGCAGAATCTGTTTTGAAGTGATTTTTACTTTTACCATAAGACCTTTATGCTATCTCTCCTGTAAAGGGAATACCTTGAAAAGGATGCAGCATGATTAAATCCTTACCCATCTGCTGCTATCCACATTTGTAGTGGTCTGCATTTTCCTCAGGAATTGTGTTGGAAATTTTGCTTTATGGAGCTACACGTTGAGAATTCTGATCTGTGGATTCACGGCATTAGTATCACCACAGCAACAGCTAGTAACATATGGAGATTACGTTATGTGTATATCCACGACTCAGATATTTGTTTTTTTAATGTGATTTCACTGTTGCATAAAAAATGGATTGTTTCATGTAGTGTGGTTAATCTTCTCCAGTGAACTCGTAGTAGTGTAAAAACAACTCCCATTGTATGTTCCATTGCTTTTGGGAAAGAGTATCTCATTGAGAAACACTGTAAAGCCTTGTGGCCTGTCTAGAAGAGGATCTGACTGCTTGGGTATGGTATAGGATACTAGCCTATTAAACAGAATTTTGTTCTGAATTTCCAGACTCAACATGAGTCTTGAGCATTTTTTTTTCCTGTGGTTTCCTTTTCTCCTAACAGCAGCAAGGTATGTGCATAATAAAGAATCTTTCATCAATTACATTTACAAAGATGCTTATAAGATGGAGATTACATGTCTTCTGGGCACTTTTCTTCTGCTTCTAGAGTTCTGATGTGTGTTCTTTTGAGATGGTTTCTTGAAGGGTAGTAGAGATGGAGCAGTAAAAACTCTTTTAAGTAATGCTGTTAGAATTCTGATTTTTGAAGATATGTAATGACTGAGATGACCACAGTCACAGTCAACAGGATTTGAAATCTCAATGGAAGATACCTTTAAACAATTTTGATTTCCATGAATGCTGTTTCTCTTAATTTCATGTTTAAAACTGTTGATACTTCTTTATCTCCTCTGCCCTATAGCTATCTTTGTGTATACTCAGAAATGCATCCTACTGGAGGGCTGAACATGTGCCTGCTCCATTATATCTGCCGTGGAAAAATATGCACGTTTGTGAAAATGTTTTAATCTGAAATACAAGCTAGGCTGTGGTCAGATGAAAGTGCATAAGTATCTGCAGTGGTTGAAGATGTTATTGCCCATCTGTTAGAGATTAATACTTTGACAGCAGAACCTTTTGAAACAGCATATAAGGGCTCCTCATTTACTTTAGTGCAAAGTCATGTGGCTTAGTTTAAACTGCTTGTAGCATCTGTTACAATTAGTAGAGTTGATTTTTGTGCTGAAGGGGAAGAGTGCAGTCAAACAGATGTTTGTACCAGCTCAGTGGCAGGTCAATGATGAACATATGTAATACCTTTAAAGTTCATGCTGTTTCATCAGAGATTGTCTAATAGTGGCTTTAGATACTCAAGGTTTCTTTTTGTAGTACAACTATTTCTGGATATACTAGGGAGAGAATTCAAAAAATAATAATAAAAATAAAAACAGGCAAAAGATACATGAAAAATGGAGAAGTGATGGAAAAAAGACATGCGTAGTTAGCATGTGCCCTGTCATATAAACCAGGACATATGTATAATGTACGGTATTCAGATTATTAGTTGTGGCTACATTTCATCCATAAAATGACTATATTTCTTTTCTAGTAGAATGACACCATACAAATTAATTTGCTTTTTACACTTTATATAAGACCAGGCGAAAGGAGTAAAAGCTGAGAACAGAATGCTGTGACTTGAGCTTTTTGATGATGAACTCCAAGTAAGAGTAATTAGGCCAGCAGGATAGGTATTTTTAAACATTACAGGACACAATGATAAGAAGTTTTTCATGAAGCAAAGAGAGCAGCCCAGTATGGAGACTTCTAGGCTGCCCATTTCAATAATCATAAGATTTTGAGTCAGTTGATGCACTTCGGAGGTTGTGGCCTGTTTCATTCAAAGCTATTTGTAATGTTACCTTAGCTTTATATACTTATTATGACTTTTTTTTTCTCTGTTTAAAAAAAAAAAAAAAAAGATGAGGAGTAAGGAACGTTCTCGGACCTGCCCCAAAAAAGTGATCATGCTCTCTTCTTCCACTCCACCTTCCTCTCCACCGTATCTCAGACAGCAGGTGATTCCCTCTGCATGCTCTGTCCCTCTCTCTTCATTACTGTTTGTACAAGTGACTTGATCGGTTACCAGATAACCCCAAATGCATTTTCAACTTTCTTTATTCAGGTAGTGATAGGACTCTTGAAGCTCTTAGATGAAAAACATAAACTGGCATTAAATCAGCAGAAATACACTTATGATGGTTATCTAATGCAGTGTAGATTCTGAGATTTTACTACGGAATATTTGTAATTAAAGTAGCTGTTGTTAGTCTTAAGTAGCAGCAGAACAGAAGTGAAATACAAGAACCAAGACTTCTGCTGAAGTGCATATATGCACTGTAAAATTCAGGAGGAATGCTTTTGTCAAAAGCATTAGAGCTTGAATCTATATTGCATATATATCTTAAAAGCTTTTGGGGACAAGTAAGGTTTTGAGCAAGTGAGGCTAGTAGCACGGGGACAGAAAGTGCAGCTTTCCTCCACTCTTCCTTTAAAGAAGCATAATTGAGAATTTGCCCTTGTATCCATGAAACTCTTTCAGGATTATTTGTATGAAGTACCTTTTTGGGACTTTTGTAATAGTATGGACTTGTCCAGTTTGGTCCTTGTGTTTCACCCTGTGTCTTGCAAAAGTTTGTGTTCACTGTCTCTGAGTTTTAATTTGGAGTAGGAATAGCTGTTCTGAACATCATATATAAATGTTCCTCCAGATGTGTTGTGATATATAAATGTGCCTCCAGGTATTTGTTGTCCTTCTATAGTTATATATTACCTGAAATATTTTAATATTTGTGTTTTGTTGTACATGGTCGCTGTCCTTTTGAGCAGTATCAATTTCATGCTTTTTTTAAAAAAAAATTATTAACCTTTTTTTCCTGCAGTAATAGATTCCTGATCAATCCTGATCCTTCCTGATCAATCTTGAACTAATCCTCAGGTGATAAAAAGGCAGTTGCAGTTCCATGGACTACCCATAACTTTAAATAGAAATTGTACAGATAAATTTCCACATAAATGGAAGACATTTCTTCACTGAACTCTTGAATTTTTGTAAACTGTGTAAAGACATGTCATCTTTTAGCCAACTCAGAAAGGGTCGTTTTGGGGCATAAAATCTGTCTTGCCTTATTGCTCTTACCTCAGAGTGTAGTGACATATTACACTTAATGTGATCTAATTTAGTCCATCCCCAGACCACACAGTCTCTGCTTACTATCTTGTGTCAGGTTGTACAACTTCAAGATAGTCAAAGCAGTTTACAAACCTGATTGAAAGCTGTCCTAAAAAATGTGCTTACTTTTCTGGTACCCAAGTGGACAACATGATGCAAGAAAGGATACAGGAATACATCTCTAGGTAGATAGGATGTGGACAGCCCTTTTCATCAGCACCATTCATTTAGACTGAATTGAATGTAATATGGAATTAGATTATCAAACATTGTGATAGCTAAATTCTTCCTTACACCAAGGTCCTTTGAATATGTTAACAGATAATTCTGGGGAAGATTTAAAGTTTTCCCTCAGTTTATTGACAGTAAAACTATGGCAGTTAAATGCTGAGGTTTAAGCCACAGAGTTATTTTCTATATGGAAAAATGGTCTTGTATTACTAAGGACTCTTTATTTTTTTGTATTTTCCCTTCCTAGCTTCTTCAAATATTTTGTTTGTCTTCTGTCTTGTTTCCCTAATTCAGTCATGAGAGCTGACTGTGGCTGAGTCCAAGTGTCCTTTGATTGTCTTCCACCTTGTGTTGTGTAGGATTTTTTTTCCATGTCTTTTTTTCTCAAATAGATTACAAATTTGTAAGCTTCTTCCTTTAACTCTCAGGGCTTTTTACTTCCTGTGCTACAGAACCAATCCACTAGAAACTTTAGTTGTCTGTCTTTGGAGACATTTTTTTTTTCCCTTTTGAATAATTTCTTCTCCTGAAATTGTCTTGGCCCAGTCCTTGTAGACAGTCAGGTAGATCTAGGTCCTTGTTAACACTGATGCTTTTTAGAAAGTATACCTCTGTGCTTTTAATGCATTAATTCTGCCACATCTTTTAAATTTTCTGTTTCCTTCCTTTGATCTAATATCACAGTGTGAGTTGCATTGAGTTTTTAATCATCCTTATCATACTAATCTCATTACATGGTGGTAATGTACAGTGATTAACTCACCTGATATATATATACTGATTTTTAAATTTTCTCCTCAAGAACCAAGTTGTTATTGCCATGTTTGGAATGCTCTTCTTAAGCTATTATGTTATCATTATGGCTCTTTTTTACCTGCACTGTAAGAATATTCAGATGAAGTGTGTTTTAATTAGGAAAACGGTCTCTGATTGTTACTAAGTTGATAATTTGTTGCCTGCAGCGAAACAGGGAACTTGGTGCTGACTCTCCTGGGGAGCAGAGTCCCAGCCAGGAAAGGGTAAAGAGCATGAACAAATGGCATGGATGCTGATGACGCAATGCAGTGTTGGATGTGTGCAATACAGAGAGCAAATGGACTGGGTAGCACCAACACACTTCTTCTAATGCTGCTGTTAACACATTGCAACTGCTGAGAGTCAGTCAGGAGCAATTTTTTCTGTGTGATGCCAACGTAAATGCCTCACAAGCCTTTCTTCATCAACAGTTCGCTAAATATGTTTATTTTGCCACAGATTTAGCACTTAAGCTCTTCCCGTTCTTTTTCTCTTGCACCTCTTTACTGGCGTGTACTGTGGCTATGGCAGAAGAAGAAGAGTTAATTTTTTTACTCATTTATGAGAACATGATTGCATTGTTTCCACTGCTTGCTTTTTGGATTGTTAAACAACTGGCATTCCATCCTACAGGATAGAGTAAAAGGAAAAATGATGAGCCGTTGTTTAGTAAAGTCTCTGATACTGCCTTGACAGTGAGATATTTAACACTGTCTACAGAAACATAGGTAAAAGAAAGATGGGCTCTTAAAAGAACTGTTTGGTTTCAGTTCATATTGACACATTAAGTGATGTTTCCCTAAGACGTTTTATGAATTAAGGCATAAACAATAGCCAGCTATAAAACTGTGGTATCTTTCAAAATGTGTCCTATGCAGAAGACTGTTGTGGGCCGAGTGTTTTCTGACAGGCAGTAGAAGATGAATAAGCAAGTGCCTGCAGGGACACAGAATCCCACAGCTCTATAGTAGATTGTAGTTTTAGGGAGAATGATCTAGGAGGAAGGAGTGGGAGGAACTGAGAGCAGATGAAAATAGGCAGTACTATTAACATATCTGAATGAGAAATGTGCTTCTCATTAATTGGGTGTGAACCTAGTTTTGTGTGCTGTTTTTGTAAACCAGTTATCAGGCAGTACTTAACAATACCTTAGCATTCCTAACAGATTTAGCTTGAAGTTCATTCATGAGTGCATGTTTGTAGTTCCTTGCTTATTATTTTTGATCTCTACAAACATATTAGCTAAAAGCTATGTGACATGAATGATACTCCTGTCCTTTCAACAACAGGACACTAGTCAGCTCTTTTTTTCCGTGTCATTAAAGTACACCATACGACAGGTTAGCAAGATTGATAAGGATGCCTAGAATAGCAGAGGTGTTAAATATTGTGCCTAGTGTCTGTTGACATGTGCAGCATGAACAAGGAGGACAGTGAAAGTCAGCAAGACTGGCAACTTCCATGATGGCTTGACTGTCCTATGCTTTGCTTCAGTCAGTCTTGTTAAACATCCCATCTTCGGTGAGTATCACGTTCACTTTCTATATCCCAGTATTCAACTTTTTGCATCCCAGCATCATAAAGGAGACTAATTCATTCTTTATGAGAACTCAGCTGCATTACCCCTGAAATGAGTGTGTCTATACTCGAAGTCTGAGAAACAAAGGTATGTCCAGGTCTAGATATGTAAAGGAAATCCCTGAGAACAACTGTGGTAAAATGAGTACAAAATGAGTACAAAGGATGGAGTTCTGTTTGTGTGTAATAAAGCCACATCTTTTGATTTTAAATGCATTTTCTGGATGGTAATGCCAGAGAGGGGCTATGCGCTTGTTTGGTTTGGGCTGCAGCTGTGCTAGGTGGGAAGAGTTGTGAATAGTGCTTAATTTGGCTGTTTTTTCTTGGCCTTGAAGGCCTAAATTTAGGACTTCTTTAGAACAGTAATCCAGTGTACATTGGAAGAAGAAACAATCTTGAATTGGGAGCTTTTCTTCTCTGCATGTGAATTTCACACCTTCTTTTCTGGCTTTGGCCTTGCTTTTGGTTTAGTGTCTGTTCCTTTTGGGGCTTTTTTGCCTGTTTGTTCACTTCCTTCCTCATTCCTTATCTCGCAGAGAGCTCTTCGTTTTTTTTCTGATGACCAAGTGCCTGAGAATGTTGAACAAAGGGCATGTCAGCTGGCTGCCCTCCTGGAGCCCAGGCCCGCAGTGAGGCATCAGGTGACTGCAGCCTTGTCTGGTGGGTGATCTGTATCAGTGTATAATTCTGGATACTGGTGACATCTGGGGACAGCGGACTAGAAGAATCCACCCAAATACAGCAATCATTTCAGTCATATTGTTAAAAAATGGTCTGTTTTTGCAGTTTTCTATCCTACTTGCCAATTCCTAACTTTCTTCTTACTTGACAAATGACAGCATTTGTGTTTCAAAAAACTCTCTATCAACAATAAGGTAAGAAACACCCTTCGAGCTTCAGAGTGCATACTGAAAATTAACTGGACTCCAGATCAAACCTTCTCACAGCTGTCTTTTACCAGTCGGTTGCTCATGAGTTCTACTTGCTTCTGGACACAAGAACATCTGCGCTTTCCAAGCACTTCTGGCTCTGAAGTACTGGTTTTGTTTCCATGCTTCCTGTATTCTTACTTCCAACAGGAAAGTTGGCAACTCATGCAGATTTTTGTTGTTTCCAGTGGAAACTTTTGTTTTGTTCTTGTGCTCAATTTTCTCTCTTATGTGTCTTCTCTAACATATGGGACCATACCAGTTCGAACAGTAAATTCTTTAGTTTCTTTTTCCTCAGCCTATATATGTTTTCAGTTGAGCATTTGGCAAATAGGAGGGTGCTTTTGGAAAATGCCATCTGTTTTTTTTTCAGATTTTGTTTTTTTAAGTTAACCATCCAAAATGGACCTATCTTCTTTTGCCTTAATTGATTTGCATATAAACAGTCCCAGGGTTTTTGGACATAACTTTATCAAGCAATGTCAGAATGAAATTTATAAGCTGTAGGTCATTTCTGAACTGCTGTTCTTTGGGGACATAGTCTTTACTGATCTTTAAAATCAGTGAAGCTGTTCTCCAGGAAGGAGGAAGAGTGAGCAACTGCTTGGGTTTGAAATAGGATGTTGGAAATCTAGAAGAAGCCAGGAAAGATTGAGTAAGAAGACTAGTTTAAATATATTTGTCTCTGTTTGTTAATGGATGAAACAACTGGCATTGTGCATTTCACTACTCAATTGAAAGGATGACAGAGAAGATAACATTTAGGCTTATACACCTTCATCTTACTTTTTGTATTGCTTTCTAGCATTTTAAAGGTCCTTTTGAGGGTAGAAAAGATTAATAGCATTGCACTGAAAAAAATATTTTGAGACTGTTTTATGAATATATTCATACAATTAGGAGAGAGAAAATACAGAGGGGAGAGAACACTAGAAAAAAAGGATAAGGGAGCAGGGCAGAAAGGAAAAGAGGAAACAGATGTTGGAACAGTGCAGAAGATAGCTTATGGTGTGGGATTTAAGGAAAAGAAAGTTCTTGTTAGAAAAAGTAAAGCAGTGAAAGAAAAAAGCTTAGCAAAATTAGAGTTTTCAAAAAGCATCTTGAATAAATGTTGATGATCTTAAGTATAGAACATCTGTGTATAAAATAAACAGTTACTACTTTCTACCTCACTAGAGGAAAAAAAGGAAGGTGTGACAGACATTTATTTTTCAAAGTTTTCCTGTAGAAATCTTTATAAAGCTTTTTATAGTGAGCAGAATGGCCTGCATTTTTTTTATTTGCATCTGTTTTATCCTCCATAGCCTTGTATGATTGTCTTGATCTTTATTTTATTTTATAGCCTGAGACTGAACCGTCTCGCCGATTCTTTGTTGACCAGTGGGAACTCTCCCTTAGCCTCCGTTCTTCTAATCGTCCTTCTTCACCCTCATCTGACTCTCTTCGACAGGTAGCATTAGCCTGAGCGTTGCAAGGTGCACTCCACTATGTCCGCTTGCTCCACCCAGGCACACCAGCCAAGGAGATACCACAAGAGTTGGCTAGGTTTGCAATGCTTCACCTGCAGAATGCAAGGTGCATCATGCACAGCTGAGAAACCAGAGGCCACCTATGGCTTAGCTAGGTTGTTCTCAGCTATAAAGCAGTTTGACACTAAGCACATTTCAGATTTGATGTAAATGAAAAAGTTTCTGGTAAGTCTCACACTCAAATCGGTTCTTTTCAGTGCTGAAAGTCTTCTGGCTTGGAAGTAAAGCTTTTTTTTTTTTTTTTGCTTGCTGCTTTTGTTAAAATGTTGTTGAGCATAAATACTTGAAGGAGAGTATGAAACAAAGTACTTCAACTTTCTGAAAAATCACTAGGAATATTAACTGGCCGTAGTTGCCATACGGAAAGCAAACAACAGGAACTTGATTTGACCTAAGTTTGGGACTGGGTTACTTGCCCACTGTTACAGAACATTGTAGATATTGATGGCCTTGGCTTAAGTAAGGAAAGATAAAATGCTTCACTTAAAATACAGATTTTAGGCCAGATGTGATGTATGAGAAAAGGGAAGAGGGGACAGAAAACTAGGAACCAAGCATTAAAGATCCAGGAACTTCATTCTGCACACCAAATAGCACAGATTATTGTGAGTTAAAATCAGCATAATCCCTTTTCATATACAGAACTTTTTATGTGATGGTAGAAATTTAAATATCCTGGAACATCTGCAGTTAAGGTTGACTGGAGGTTTCATTATCAAAAGCTGCTCAGTGGAAACGTGGTTTCAACTAAAAGAAAGGCTATATTAAAAGCACCTGCTTTCTAAGGAAAAGCTTGATATATCTTTAAGAATGTTTAACAGCCTCAAATGGTTTTGGTCTTTCAGAGGAAAATGGAAAGTCTTGACAGATAATTTTAGTTGTCATTCTAAGATCAAATTGGATGAAAGGAAGAAAACTAAAAATTTCCAGTGGACTCCATTTAAAATATAATATTTGACAAGATGTGATATATGACAGTAAAGTCTAACTCTGTATGTGTGTGTGCACATACACACACCCTAACTAAGGACTGATAAGGAACTTTGAAAATTACAAAAGAAAAATCATATGTTATTTCTTGCATATGTAAACAGTGAATGCTGTGCATTTTGGGATGGGGTCAGTGGACGTGCCTGGAAGACCAGTGGGTATGAGTTTCATCTGGGCAGAAATAAAGCCTAATGATGGTAGTGGCACAGAACTTAAAGGACTGGGAACTCACTCACAGCAGTGATAAGTGATGACTGAGCACTCTGTTTTCAGATCTTTTCCCCAAAAGAATTAATCATTCAGCAGTGGTGGATTTCAGCACTTCTATTGCTTCTTGCTGCCCTCATGTCTGAAAACCTGAGGAGGTCTTAAAAAATCCTAAAAGACCAATAATGCCAGTAATCACATTCACAAAATTTCATTGTGTGATTAGCTGTAAGAAATAACTTTTGCTTCAGAGAAGTTCGTCTATATGAGTAAAGAGCTTTCTCAGCTATGACTTCTATGACTTTAGTCCTTCCCTTTAAAGTAATGTTATGCTAGGAATTCTACACTTGCCAAAAGCTGGAGGGTGTCTCTGATACTCATTTACTGAGAAGACTTGGGCTAGAAACATTATAATGCTTCTTAGTCTGGAGACAGGACACTGCTTGGTGTGCTGGCTGCTGCTCTGCTGAGACAAATACATGGTGTTTGCAATATGATTGAGCTAACATAGCTGTAACCACATAGTTTTATTAACTAAGTAATTACTGCCAAGTGTGATAAGTATTTCCTGTAAAAAGCACTTCCTCTGCTCTTGTACTGATTGAATATGGTTTTGAAACACTTGTTTTGTACAATCTAAAGTAGCAGCTAACTTGCCTAGGTTTCTTGTAATATTGGATGATTTTTAGATATCCAAAGTTATAGAGTTTGGTACTATCCATGAGGAAGAGAAGCCTCGGTATAAAACCACATGCAAACCTGAACAAGTATATTTTCCAGATGTATGCATTTGTGGCTCTAATGCATTGGATGAGGATCTGACATCTTTCCATTTAAATAGAATGCCTTATGCACTTTTAGCATTGAGGGAATTCATATTTTTGAATCTCTGAGTTCCTTACTTGAGGTTTTCTTCCTGTTCTGCAAATGCTCGGCAAATGAATTCTTTCCATTTGCTAAGCATCTAGGTATGACATGTGTTTTACTTGCAAGTTAAAACCATGATCTATATTTGGTCTTTTCTTTGAGAAGTGTGTATGCTCAGGTTTCCAGGTGTCAAAATGCCCACAAGCAAAAGAAAACCCCTCTGTTTTCTCCATCATATATTTCCAGAATACTTATAGAATACTAAATGCAGACTTTTTAATATATTTTATTATAATTGGTAATGGACTGGTGAATACTGATGATGCTAGCTTTGCTCATACTACTTTTCACTTCATATTGTCCACTGTCTTGGCATGGTTTGACCTCTCTGCACTTCTTCACCACCTAACCTATACCGCTTTCGTCATTTTTTTTAATTTGATTTTTCTCCCCTTTTCTCACTTTCCACTTGTTTCGTTCCGTCCACGTGGTAGAAGTATATAAAGATGTACACAGGCGGAGTGAGCTCTTTGGCTGAGCAGATAGCCAATCAGCTTCAAAGGAAAGAGCAACCCAAAACCCTTCTAGACAAGAAGGAACTGGTAAGACAATGTGCAGAAGATGCTGCGTGTTTGTGATTAGCTCTGCTGTAGATCTGGTGTAATGCGAGTGTCCACCTGTTAACTGCAGCTGATGGCATCTGTAGTAGCTTTGTAAAGACTTCCCTTTCTCCTTCCATCCTCATTCTTGTCCTCTTCCTTGCAAAATATTTGAATCTAATGTTTATGGTCAAGGGTTGTGCATACACCTTTGAGAAACTGCTTGCCATGTTCATGAAGATGTGTTTGATCCGCTGAGGCTAGTATTCCATTATTGTTTCCTGGAGGAGAGATCCTCTTTCGGTAATAGGTCTAAGAATATGAGACCTATAGTCCCCCAAAATTGGGGATTTTTGATGGTTTTGCCTTTCCATTGCATTCCTCCTATGGGCATTAATTTCAAGGACAGTTTTAACATTACTTGTGTCCACTCCTCTATCCAGAGCTGTAATTTGCTACTGATATATGTAGGCTGGCATCCTAGGACCTGGTTCTGTGGACATGAAGGTTTGTTTTTGGTGTCCTAGCTAAAGCTGTGAATTTTGTCAAGAACTGCAACATCCAAATGCTCCAATGTCCAGACAGATGAAGAGAAAATGCAACCACGGAGTCTTGGTGAGATTGGATGCTCATAAATGTTTCTATGCGCATTTCTGTCTAGGGCTCACTCAAAAAGGAGTTCCCCCAAAACGTGGGAGGTAGTGATGTCTGTTACTTCTGCCACAAGCGAGTCTACGTGATGGAAAGACTGAGTGCTGAAGGCAAGTTCTTCCACCGCAGTTGCTTCAAGTGTGAATACTGTGCCACCACTCTGCGCTTGTCATCTTACGCCTATGATATTGAAGATGGTAAGAGAAATTATCTTCTATATCAGAATTATCTTAGCACTTGTGTAACTCTTTATAGAGAATTCAGCTCTTTGTTCATTTATGAATTACTTGATGAGTTGGAAAAAAGAATAACTTCTATTTCAAAGACACCATCTCTCATAATGTTGGAACTGTGGATCTGTTCTCCTGTGGCAGATCATGCAGCAGCATAGTACTAGTGCTATTAGGTGTTAATTGAATATGAAAAAATAGCTCCTGGAAGGCAAAGAAACAAATAGTTTTGAGGAGCTTTAAAAGAGTTTGAGGCTGTTATTGAAGGCTAGCTGCTTTACGCTTACTTCGGTACTGTTAAATGAGAAAACTCCTTGGAACAGTATTTAAAAGCATTTAAAAGAATATAGCATGTTGGAGACTTACAAACAGCTTTGTTGAAGAGATCACAACAGCCCAACTCTGTACATTTATTTTTGACAATTATAATAGGAACTTTATAATCAAGGGCTTTATAATACTGACTCATTACAGACTAAGTTCTGTTATTATACTGAATCATGGAGCCTGGAAGCTGAGTAGAGGTGAGTGTTTTATATATATGGAGAAAGTTTTGTTGAAGTAGTTACTAAAGATTCAGTGATGAGACTTGTTTGCTCTGTCTGTTAGACTGAAGAGGAGGGAATGTGATTACAGAATGTGCTGATGCCTCAGCTTACAGAACCTAACATAATTAAAGGTAGCTTTAGATATACCAAACAAATCTGAGAAACTGGACAATATGGCAGCAGGTGAAACTCAATCCATCATTAACAGTGCAAAGTGTGCATATTGAAAAGAATAAACTTCAAATTGCAACTCCTTTAAGGAGTAATCACCTTTAATTAGGTGATTTTTAATATGTTGTGTTCTTTGGGCAATGGCTGTCATAAATTTCACATTTTTTGAAGAAAGAATAAAGGAGAAAGTATCTCACATAAACTTTTATGCATATCAACAGATATACCTTTGCCTTCTCTCACAGCTGCCGTTTATCTCTGCTCCATAAGAAAGCAGGGGAAAATTGATGAAGCTATAGTGAGAGGTTAGATGGAAAGAATTCTTCATCAGAATATTAGGTCTGTTTAAGAAGA
The DNA here is from genome assembly GCA_013389825.1 of Crypturellus undulatus. Classification (NCBI taxonomy): domain Eukaryota; kingdom Metazoa; phylum Chordata; class Aves; order Tinamiformes; family Tinamidae; genus Crypturellus; species Crypturellus undulatus. The sequence goes on from VWPW01013353.1 coordinate 971,557, forward strand.
CAGCATAACAGAAAAGTGATAGAAAATCAATCTTTTTCCTCACTTTACTCACTTTCACTGAGGTGAAAATGAAATAAAATTCTAAACTGACATGATGGAGGATGAAACTTCAGAATATTCTGCTGCAGATTAAAAAGTTAGTAATGTGACAGACAGCTACTGCACATAGCTATGTATAATCTCTTTGAAAACACTAGATAGAGTAATGGCCATAGAAACATCACTGAGGCGTAATGGGCAAAAAATGACTAAAATAATGCATGTATTGATGAAGAACTGTGCAGCAGTCATGAGTAATAGACTTGTTTGGTCACAAAAAGAGTTGAGGAATCTTAAAATCATCAAACCAATCTCTCAGTAAGGAATAGAAAACCTGTTATTACTTGACCAGAAGGTCAGCAAATATGGCGTGAGAGTTTAAGGGGGTCAATGGTAATTTGGAGCTCAACATATAAAAGGAGTACACAGCTTCATTAGTAATCGATTTGGGAAAAAAACAGTTTGAGGGCACTGTTGCTATTTTGGGCATTTGGAAATATTTCAGTATCTGATTGGATGTTTAGCAGTAACAAACTGAACTCTTCTGTCAGCTGTATGGACAGAAATACTTCTGCTACTAGCTTTAGTCATTCCCCTGGCAGTAAGTTTACGTACACGGTTATGTTCTGATTGAAGTAGTGCAAAACATGGACTCTCAGCACACCTATAGCATTGATTCCTACATGCCTAGTAGTTTCATAAATATATATATGAAGCAGACATGTCCTAACAGTAATGTGTCCTCACAGTAACATGTATCCTCTCTAGTCTAACCAGTGTTTCTGAAAATTTAGTTCATGTGTCATTCTGGGTTTTCTTTGATAGAAAAATAACAAAGCTGTACAGACATTGTTACTATTCATCTAGCTGTGTGTGTGGACTGACGAGTCAGCACTGTACTGGTTTTACGCTCTGAAAGACCAGGAAATTTACATAAGAACTTTTTGATTGTTGCTGTTTTTATAAATTTTCCCTGAAACAGACAATTGGAGAGAATAGTATTTAGAAAGAGTCAGTACTAAGAAAAGTTTTTTCAAGCATAGATATCTCAAAAGAGGATTTGAAATGCATTAGCAAGGCTGTAGGACTAGGACAGGAGGCTGCACACTATATAGAGGTACACTGGAAGATAACTATGCCATCAGTTTGCTGCTCTTACTGTTTGTGTTAAGGAATCACTAGTGTTCTTTCTTCCTGACAGTGTTCAGATACTGGTGAAAGCCCATTTAAACCTCTGTAGTATCACAGTAGTATCACAGAGACTGTGAAATTGCAAAAGTGACTCTTGGTTGAATGTTCTTTTCACAAGTAGCCACTGTGCATTTTGAGATGGTTCTTTGGGAGTTAACACTGTCCTTTCCCACTTTCCTCTGCTGGTTGCATTCATTCTTGCTTTTTCCAAAAGTGCTTCTGCCAGCTTTTCATGTGATGGTTTCTTTGTTCTTCACACACTGCCGCATTGTTAGCATGTGATACCACACAAGCCTCGCAGCTTTGCTTTGGTGTTTGATAGGACATTAGGCTAAATGGCTGTCCGGCACCCAATGGAAAGGAGCTAGGCTAGGAGGGGAAGAGAGGAGGGCTGGAGTTAAACTTTAGAGTGTTTGTCTGTATACACAGTGACTAAACCAGGCAGAGCAAAGGGAATGGCAGAAAAGAAACTCCACTGAAATGAACATTTATATTTTGTTAAATTGCTGTGCTTTTGTTGTTAACCTTCTTTGCTGTTTCATCTACAGGTAAATTCTACTGTAAGCCTCACTACTGTTACCGACTCTCTGGTTATGCTCAGAGGAAGAGGCCAGCAGTGGCTCCGCTGTCAGGAAAGGTAACTGTTCGTTTTCATCTAACATGTCAAGTTAGTACATTTTCGTTCTTAACATTAAAAATGGACTATCCCATTTTGTCATTTTGCATCAAAATGTGTCCAACTGTTTTGTTTCTCATGAGTTTTTTCTGTTTTGTAAATTTGATTTAAGAATTTGCCCTATAAGCACTGCTTTTCTTTTCTGATTGTTTCCATAAGATAATATATTGCACCTTTAAGAATAGGATTTTGATTTGTTTTCTTGTTAAACTATAATCCTTATTGACTCCATGCAAAGACTAAAGGCATTTTATTTACAGTTTCATTTTTGCTTTGTTTCCTTAGTGGTTTTCTGTAAGATGAAACAAATGTTTTTCATTTCTTTTGGGACATGCAGTTCCAAATCACTTGCAGAGGCCATAAAGACCATAAGACCTGCCTTCTTTTCTGATGGTTAACTGTACATTAGTGGCAACCTGTATGGAAAAAGAGGCTATGATTTTGCTCTTTGTCATTATCAGACCATTTGTACTTTAAACATAGAGAAAGGCCTCCCTGCTTTTGCCTTTACAGTCCAAGATGTATGGGACATAATTTCTCTCCTCATCTACATTTTCAGTGTTTTTGCATACTCTTACTCTAAACAAGCTACATGGTATTCAGCTTGCATTCAAGTACTGTTAAGCTTGCATGCAACTGTCCTTCCTGCTTAGATTATATTTTCTTTTCTAGCTGTGATTGTCTTGCTGCTCTTTTCTTTGATTCAGACTGTGTCTATGCAATGATTAAGGACTATCTTAATTGTTGGGGGATATATTCCTCATTCAGTGTTGTCTGCACTTATTACCTCACATGAAGAAAAAAGATAGTATTTTTGAGGTATTTTCAATTTTAATCTGTTTTTAATTCTTTTTTTTAATCTCACTTTTATAGGACACCAAGGGACCTTTGCAGGACACCATGGCAAGTGATGGGAATGGACGGGCAAATTCCATCTCCGCCTCAGCAGAGATGACCCCAGGTAGCTCTGCTTCCTTCTTTGGCAGGGTGGTGCAGTACTCTCTCGGCCTCTTTGACAGAGTTAGGGTGACAAACCAGCGCCTGCAAAGCACAGTTTCCTCGATTGGGCACCACATAGCCCAGAACCCTTTGGACTCTTTTTTCATGTGTCAGCTGATGGCTTTTGGGGTTCCCTTTCTCTATGTCCAGTCAGAAGTTCTTGTGCAAATCCTAGGGGAATTCTATGGGCAGCCTGCTGACCACTAAGAATTAATGTGACCCAAATTTGTAAGCTGTATACCTCCTGTGATTTTGGGGTACTGTGTGAATTTTGGGTGTTCTTTAAAAGCTTCAGTATATTGTTTTGCACTGTGGCTTTGGGGCCTATATGTATTCAGTCCTTTCAGGGCTGTATCTGAAATAATCCCAGGAAAACACAGATACTCCAGTAAGGGCCTCCTCTGAGTGGGCCCAGATAAAGACATTTAGTCTGTAATGTCTGCACTGCAATGTTGATGTTAAAAGTCCCTCCTGGACTGGAATAACCTAACAAACTGGTTTTCTGTGTTTGCCTGAATTTTGGGTGTTGTTTCTCATTCTCCTCAGCTTTCCTTCATTAATCTGGTACTTGAATGGGAAAGATTCTGTTACCTCTGGATTGTATCTCTTTTAGACTTCTGGGTATCTTTGACAGCTAATGGGGTCGGATTTCTTAAACTCGGTGAATTTCATGGTGCTGACAGGTCATGGTGCTCCCCCCTCACTGCCAGAATTTGTGCTGCTCCTGGCCATGGCTTTGGGGATTGGGTGGTGAATGTGTGTCTTCCTGTGAAGTATATTTGGCTCTTAACTTAAAATTCTAATTCTTTCTAACATGGGAGAAACATCTGTGCTACAAATGCTCATTGGCCTGGCCCCTACATTTTCATTTAGTGATGCTGGAAAAAAGAAGAGATTTGATTTCTAGTATCTTCCCAGAACACTATGGAAAAACTAAATCAGTTGGTTTTAGGAGAGGGAACATACTGGATAACAACACTTTGAGAAAAGAATGTCCTCATAGTGCTAGCTGAGCAAAAAGCCTTACCAGCATACAGGCAGATAAAAATCACGCTTTTGTTTAACTTTGCTTATCCTTCTTCAAGTGTTTATAAGACTGTAACTGAATATAATCAAACAGAAATTTGTTTTACTGTGTGCAGTTGATTCTTGAAGCATAGCTACTTAGATAGATAGTTTCCTTTTTTGTTTGTGAAAGATTTACATATGGCAGGATGGAGGAAAGGAAAAACGTATTGAAGAAATGCCATTTGTAAATGCCGTTTTGTAGCTGAGATTTCATATTATTTGTGAAGTAGGTTCTAAGTGTGTAGGTGGCATAACTACAGCATTTTTATATGATTAACTAGAGTTAAAATTGTTTTGTGTAAAAGCAATTTCTCTTTGAGATGAATGGAAGGATATTTCCTGGAGCTGTTACACATATCTCATATGAGTAGAGGGCAGCTTTTGGGGTGAAGCTATTGATATAAGAAGTGGAAGAAAGAGAGTTTAGCAATGTATATCAATTAGCTTATCAAAGCAAGTGCTGGCAGAAGGTTTCCTTTCTCTGGTTTTGTCATTTCAGCTGATTAAATTTAATTACTCACAGTTGTAAATGAGCATTCAGTAAATATTATCTCAGGATTTGCTAAGTCATAGGCCATAGTTTGCTGTAAACTTCTGATCAGGTATTTCTAACTCTGCTTATGTAATGGTGGCACAATCCTGTAGCAGATCTGTACTCTTTCCAGAGAAGGATGCCCTTTCTATCAAAGGTTAAAACTTGAAATATAGGGTTCTTGTTGGCGTTCTGATTTTTTATAGCAGTGCAAAATTGAAGCATCATTTTTAAAGCTTTTGGTTCTCTTAAAGTTCTACTTCTTGTAGTGCACAAGTACATTAAAACATACTCAGGTTAGCTGTGTCATGTTAGGTCATCTTTAAGGCAGTGTAGTGTGTTGCATGCTCATGGGTGCATGATAGAAGTACTTTCATGGTGACAGGGTAAGCACTGCCATTCTCCCCTTGGAATGCCATTTGTAGCTGAGATTTCATATTTTTTGTGAAATATAAGGTTCTAAGTATATCATTGTAAAACTCCTGGGAATCAAGAGATGGGAGGAGCTGGCTAAATGCAGTGCCCTTGAAAAGGAATCTGCAATTTTATTAACTACAAGTCAGTTCTCTGTTAGCCAGTATAAGTTATGTCCTGGTGCCACCTCTCTTCAGTTCCTTTTCTTGCTGAGTAGGTCAGGTCATCTGTGATGTGTTTACAGTGCTGTACATCTTGGAAAAAAAAAGATAAAAATTGACTTTTGAATTACTTGATTTTACGATGGAATAATAGGATATTATTCCTGAATAATGAAAGGGAGACTATAAAATTATATCTGTGTAACTACTGACTTTGAACTATCTTTGTGTATACCTTATTTCAGTTTATTAAATGGTCTGTGTGACAGTCCCTAGACATTCTACTTGCACTGTAGAGTAGACCAATACCTTAAGCACAAACATGCTTGAATCTGAGATAGAGGTAGAGCCCTGTTTCCAAGCCTCCACTTTGCCTGTCTGAAGGACTCCCCAAGCACAAGTTGTCTATCCAAAAATGTTTTAAGTTCCCTTGAAGCAAGTGAAGGGCTGTGAAATAAGTGTTTTTTGTAAACCCTGAAAGTCTGAACCAATTTTGTTCGTGAGGTAAATGCTGAAATAGCCTATGTGTGGAGTGTAACTGCTTCTAAAGAAGAAGTAGATGTACAAAATACACAGGTTTGGCATTTGATGGAGATAACTTAGAAGGCAACAGGAACACTGAGCAAAGGGAACATAGAAGACAAAAGCCCCCTCTGTTCTTAAGTTTTATATCCTCTGAGTTAAATTCAGTCCTGAGTTAGCGAAGTGCTTGTTCAGTGGGCATTTGAGGCTTTGAGAAAGGCACATGGTATACCAAATGAATGTAAAGTGCATGGATTTTCCCCTTACAGTCGGTACCTCTTTCGCACCACCAGTCAGTTTAGCATTTTTTTTTTGATAGCTTAGAGCTTAAACTGTATGCAAACCCCAAATAACCTTCAGTAGGTGTGATCAACTGGGGTGAGATTGGTCACAACAAGCTCTTTCTCGTGGGATGTTACTAATCTGACTGGCATGTGTTAACTTTGCTAAACAGGTCAGTCCCTTGTGTGTCAGTCCCTCACAGTCTCAGTTGGTGTTAAGTGTTTTTTGTCTAGCTGTTGTATTGGAGTCGCTATATTTGTAGAGCACAGTCTCTGATGTGCAAGTTGAGAATTTTTAGTAGTCAGATGAAATCACCATCATGTGAAGCTTTTGTCTGGTTTGCTCAAGAGCCTGTATGGCACCTTACCTTAACCTGTGACAATTGCAAAGGATGTTTAAAGGCAGGTTTTATTCAAGCTGGCTTTTGCAGTACAGATCAATCCTTCAGCTGGGGACACGGTAACAAGCTTTTAAGCAATGCCATTCTCTCCTGGGAAAGGAAGTTGGGGAATGCTGTTACTATGCTTTTGGTCCTTTTGAACTGTGGCATGCTTGTGGCAGATTCTGTAACCCCTCTCTGTACTCGTCTGTCTGGCTGTTTCTCTCTCTTCCGCACTTGCCTTTGTGCCAAAACCGCTGCTATTGCCAAGGGAAAAAAATCTTGCTATTCAACTGTCTCTCCCTTTGATAATCTGTAACCACTGTGTCTTGGATTTTTTGAATATTATTTACAATATTTTATATGGTTTGAATGTGCTTTTAATGCAAATGCTGTTTTTCTGTTTGTTCTAAAGGTCTGTAAGAACATATTTCTGAACTTTGAGCTCTTTCTTGACAGGTGGACTTGGAACAGTCTTTATCCATATCAGGTTTATGATAATGCCTCTTGGGGTGATGGGCGGTGATGTTTTGCTGTAAGGTGTTTCCCATTCCAGGCTTGTGTTCCCACAAAAATACATTTCCCTCCCTACTGACAGTAGGGAGTTGAGCAAGAAAGGACCTACTTGGGAAACTCATACTTCAAAACGTACAACAGTAAAAGGCAAGTCATGAGGTTCTTTGCAATATTTTTCTGTGACAGTAGTTACAGCGAAAGATTTAAGCAACCAAATGTAAGCAATAGTGTGCAAAACTGAAAAATACAATGCAAAATAGAGGCATTAGATATTCTACTATGAAATCACAAAAATATACAGTGTATATAAAATAGGTGTGCAATATGAAAAGTTTAAAATCCCCTGTGGGTGTGCCTTAAGTGCTTTCAGTGAGCAATGCACTGAGCAAAGCTGGCTGTGGTAGGGTCTTAATATATAGTCAGTTGTATATAGCAAGCAAAGGTTGTCTTTTCAGAGAGGAAGTTCTTTGCTGACTTTCAGGGTTAGGAAAAGGTGGCATTTCATTTACACTGCATGCCCATAGAGGCAGATTGTAAGCCACATTTTCCGAAGGATCATACTATCTGTGTAATTTTCATGAATCTTTTTGAATACATGCAATGTTTGCACACAGTTCTCCTTCTGTGTTATGCAGTTCAAGTAAAGTGTTATATATTTCTCTATATAATTAGGCTTCTTGTTCATAAACTTCACCCTTTTACAATTCTTACGTGTGAACATGATTCAGCTAGAAGCAATACTGTTTGCTCATGCAGACAACAAATCTTCATGGAATCTGCCACTCAGTAACTTCTTTTCACAATCATTCACATGTAATTTTTGTTCTTGTTTTAATTCGATGCATTTAAAGCATCAGATTACAGAAGATACAGCAAACTACAATTTTGTGACAATTTTATGTAGTGCCTTCATTTTAAACTACCAACCATGAAGATTTCTTACGCACACATTTATACAGAAATCCATATTTCAGGATGCAACACCAAATTGGGAGGAGAGGTGGTAGTTCTGCTGTGCCTTGAGGGTTGTCTCCTCTGTTTGGAGGAATAGTGGTTGACTCTTCTGCAGACATGCACATTGTGCTGAACCCTTTTATGGGGTTTCGTACAGCTTCAGAGAGATCTAATGCAAGATTTATTTATTTGTGCTGGAAAATTTTAAATATAAACTCAAGAGCTAGGCCCTGTATTTTTGGAAGCTGAGCAGAGCCCGTGGGTTGCACGATTAGAACCAAGTCTCAGTGCCCAGTGAATCATCCTTCAGTAGCAAGCCAGGAAACTCTCTTAGGAGATATGCTTGACTGTTCCCAGTCCATTCTGTTCCTTGTCAGTGTTCTTATCAGGATTTGCGTGGTTTTGAGGTGAAATAAATGAGAATGCTAAAAGAAAGTTCAAGACCAGGAAGGCAGAGACATGACAGAAAGGTTGTTTGTTGTAATGTGTGGAAATGCAGCTGACCTGTTAGAGCTGCACTGAAAAACATAATAGTGTTTCAGGACTGAGGAAGAATGTATACAATAGCAGAGTCCATAACTTGTTCTCAGAACTGGATCCTGCTAAGAACACTTTTCTCTAGGAGCAGCAGAGGCTCCCAATTCCATCTTTTTCTCTAGCTTTCAGACCTGTAGACCTTTTTCCACTGGAATATTTGTTTGTTGTTTGTATGTATATATTCTGAAGGGTGATATGAAATTTTCTGGGCACTTTCAAAAGCTGCTTTTGTGTCTTAGAAAAATAATACTGAGTTTGTATAAAAGAGTTTGATTTTTTAATTTGTTTAGGAGCGTTAAAGCTGTATTTTTGAAAAGTAAAATCTGACAAATGGCCGTTTGGGGAGAATTTTAAGTTTCCCCTCACAGAAAAATAGAGATTTTGCATAAAATAAGCTCAATGACACTTAATGTTCAAGTAAGATGATTAGTGCTCAGAAATGCTTCATGTCTCCATTAAATAGTCTCTTTGAAGATTTTGCTTTATGCGGTTGTTTTTAAGCTGGTTTTGTTTTGGGTGTGTGTCTCTTTAAATTATGTAATACTTGGTTTTCCTGTTGCTGTGAAATCAATACACTATTTGTTCAAATGTTTTGAAATGTTCAAGGGAATAAATTCCAAACAATCTTCAGGTTTCTGAGTTTTTCTTTGTCATTCCCCTTGTCAAAGGCCTCCACTAGCTCCAGGTAAGGCATGCTGTGGGGAACAAGCTTTTGCGGGAGAGTGAACTGAATAGATGTAGCAAGGTAAAATATTCTTTCACTAGCGGCTTTGGGGAGCTCTGTGGTTCATACTGCCTATAACTGCAAAGTACCACGGAGGCTTCTGGAGGTGGCAGTTCCCCTATGGCAAGCGATGGAGCTGGTAACTTCTCAGGCTACTTCTGCATTGCTCTATTTATTTATTTATTTTCCTGCTATGTTGTGACCTAATCAGTATGCAGGATGTATTGCACAGGGATGGATAGCATTACACATTTCTGCAGAAGAGTTTTTAAGAATCCTGATACCAAACGTTTGGCTGCTTTGGTATAATCTGATTTGGACAGATGTTCTCTCTGTGTTGTGGCTTCACTGACTTGTTGACGTGAGAGGTTGATTTGTGCAGCTTGCTAAAGGCCAGAGTTCCCTGTGGTGGATGGATAGCAGTGAAACAAAGTTGTAGGGGAGAGGAGGAACACAACCAAGTCTAAGTCATTGTTCAGGGACAGAGAAGCATAACCTTTACCTGTACAGTGGCAGGTAAGATTTTTGGTAGGATCTTTTTTCTGTTGTTTGCATGGCAGCAGCTGTGATGCTGGTATGTCTACGCATAAGGATTATGCATGGAACTCAGTGGGGATCCATAGCCAAATCCTGTCTGACCTTGCTCCTGTTGTGTGGTGCTTCCTGTGTGTGAGAACACCACGTGAGGAGAGGCTCTCCTTCCCTCAAGCCTAAGTGATGTAGGAAGCTGGGCCCAAGTTTTGAGCTGTGTGTTGCCCTTCTCAGAGATGCATCCAATTAGTCTGTATTAAGGCATCATCCCATGCCTTGTCTCACTCGCTTTTCATATCCTTCCTACTGCACTGTTGGCAACTAAAAGCTTGTAATAGCAGGTGACTTTTGAGACCGTAATCGTTAATGACATATCTTTTCCTTCAGCTGGATTCAACCAGATAGTCCTGTTTAAATAGTAAATCACTGATCTGCAACAGGAAACCAAATCTCTTGCAAACAGGATTCCCCTCTTTGGACAAAAAAAATTGCTTTTTATTTTTCTTTACTCCTGTCAGTAGTCCTGATTTTGAAGTTAAGCTAGGCTTTCAGCTCTGAAGAGGTGCCATCACTGCTCAGGGTATAAAACTTTATGTGGTCCTGCATGAACTGAAAATGTCATTTTGAGGCACAACTGGAACAGCCTCCATTACCTGGCATCAAGAAATGTGTTAACTTTACGAGTACTTATCCGCTCTCCAGAAATAAAGTATTTGCTTTAGGAATTTTGAAGACAGGGTGGGTAGAGGGGTTATTTTTTGAACCTATTACAGTGAAATTGGGTTTACTGAAGCTGTGTAGGAGACACTATTTTTAGCTAGAAATTGCAGAAACCAAATATCTATGTAATGGAGAACTCCCAGGGACTCTCGCGCCACTCCCTGAGAAGCCTATGCAGCTCTTGCACTGTCTCTGTTCTTAAGCTTCTCATCTATTCTTACTAAAGTGAACGTGACAAGTTGAGCTCCGTATCCCACCCCCTCAAATGGGAGAGGAGTGTTAGCAGGGAACTCCTTCCATGACCTGAGCACTCAATAGTCCTGTTTTGTTAAAGTTCCCCTAGTTTTGTTCACAAAACATATCTGAATCTGAAACTTTTTCAAGCACTCCTCTATTCGCTGCTACTCTCCCTCCTTCCTCTCATTCCATTCTAAGATTCCTACCTAAAGAGAATGATATATGAGATATTTTAAAGCTTTTAAGGTTTGGGCCTGGCAGCGTTCTTACCGAGTGCACGTGATTCTTTGTCTATATGTCTATAAGGAGAACACATAGATTTTTCAGAATACACTGTCTGGGGATCTTGACTCAAATTTGTCCTTCAGGTGCATCTGTCATTTTTCATAATCTTCAGCATTGCTGATCTTGCAGCTTGTGTTAAATAGTTCAGATATTATCTTCATCCATATAGATAAGGAAGGTGAGGTATCTATCACATACTTTTTTGCAGTTGTTTTTGCTGCTATAAGCAAAGTATCGTAATTAAGTTTGTAAATCATTATAAACCTGTAAGGGAAAGATACCTTCAACATACTAAATCTGTAGGAATCATGGATTTTTGTGGTTTTGAAAATCAGATGTCTTCCTTAGAGGGTGGTTGGATTACCCTTAACATAGCTTTGGAAGCTTCATTCTAAGATTTGAGCTTTCAAGACTCTCCTTTAGATGCTATGCACAGTGAATCCCAAATGAACCTGCTTAATTAGATTGTGGTAACAGTTTTTCCAAGAGAGATGTTTGCATAAACTGTTTTCTTTGCTGCACATGTTGCTAGGGTAGTGTAGAAATCCCGGGGTGCACAAGCTCCTTCAAATTTTAGGCATACTGAGCTGCCTCATCAGATATGGGAAAAAGCAAAATAACTGTTGCATACAGTTCTTTTCCTCTAATATCTTGTAACAGTGATGAGAAAACATGTTACTTTTAAAATAATAAGGTGAGATTATAGGTTTACTGAGTAAGTATCTATGCATCTGTACCCCAGATAAAACAAACCAGTGATTGTTTTACCACCTGGTAGTGGAGAGGAACTTCAAATATTAAGATACATAGTTTGTAATGTATCTTAAAATACATCATGGAGAAAAGGGAGAAAAACAAACTTAAAAAAACAAGAGTTGGAATAGAAACCGTAAAATCAACATCTGACCTTTTCTCCTGCTTCTCTGAAGTGTATTTATGGAGAAAGGCAAAGCAGTGATTGCAGAGCTGGTGCTGGTAATGTACAGCTTTGACTTCCAAACAAAACAGGGCAGATGCTCTTTAAGGATGAGACGACACTTCTGTGCTCAGTTTAGTTGCTTACATCTTTTCTCAAAAATGTATGTTTAGTCTGACGTTTCTCATGTTTGCTGTCATTCCAGTATTCTGTGTTTTCTTTCTTTGGAAGATTTTGTAACTTTCCTTTCTGTTGTTATAGAACTTAATCTGACAGCTTGGAGCTAGAACTGTTTAAAAATAGGATTTTTTTTCTTTTTCTTTTTTTTTTTCTTTGTTAACCAGAGATGTTTCAGATACTTTCAGGCTTGGGTACCTTGCTGATTTTAAACATCAGAACTGATGTGTAAGTCATCTTTAATCAGTGACGTGTCCTTTGGAAGCTTTGTTTTTAGCACTGTGGTAGATTTGAGGTATGCCTAGCTATATACTTATATAATGGAATATTCTTAGTGTCAGAAAAACATCCACTAAGCTATGAAACTCTTGCTGGGTTTGAATATTCATTTGCTTTACAAATTATACAAGAATATGTGAGATAAATGGAGATAAGAATGTGGAAGAAGGTGTCTATGCTGCTTGGAGTATGTAGATGTAGAGCTTTCACTTAGGATGAGTGTTCCCAGTATATTTTCCTGTAACCAGCAGCTTCAGCTTTCAGCCTGCTTCAGCATGCAGCATTTGCTGCATTTATAATCTTGAGACAAATGATAAAAATCAAGTAATATTCAGATAAATTCTGAGATCCATTCATTATGGAAATGGTAATTTGCAAGGGAAGAGACAATGGTTAGGTCAGTAGTTGAAAGAAGATATTCATATAATCATTACTGAATTTGAAGGCTATTTCTGGCATCTAGTAATAATTTGGACAGGAAGCAGAGATCACATGAAGAAGATTGTTTTCCTATCTGTGATAAGATTTCTGGTTGCTGGTTGGCTGTTCTTCAGTGATCAAAGCGTTTTCCAAAATCAGAGATGGAGTACTGTTTTCTAGTACTGATTTCTATTGATAGTAGGCATGATATGTATTAATAGATTCTTCTAGTATTTTTGGTTGGAAATGACCATTGTTCAGCTTTTTACTCGAATGAGTTACTTGCACAGGAGGAATGTGTGTCTGATGCCTCTTGGTGAAATAAGAAGTTGCAAGAGGCTGCTGAGCATGCCACAATAAATGACTCTCTGAAGCCTTATGTAGTAGTGAAGATAGAGGTTTCCTTCCAACACTTTAAAATGGGGACTTATTCTTAGGATTATTTTTGGAAAATCATGCTTAAGTGTTAATTCCAAAGGAACTTAAAAAAACAAAGAAAAGAAAAAAAAACTTCAGGGGGAAAGCCCCATGAACCAAACAAAGTCTTCATGATTTTAAAATACAGTGTGGACTTTCTCTCCTTTCCTTTCTTTCTCTCCCAGTCCTTGGGTGGGACTCATCCTAGGTGGTTCTTTGGGGTAATATACCTTTAATAGCTGCCAGGACAAAATTTCCACCTGCAGAGTAATGTCATCTTTAACCGGATTATCCTTTAGTGCTCTGCAGCCTTCCCACGCTCAGCTTCCTTCAGGAAATCAAAACTGTGCCAGCAACATACAATGGAGTCGATCAAAGTATTGGAGAGAGTTCAGAAATCTTAAGTGATACCAACAAAATAGAAATTGATAAGTAATATGTTACTGACTTACCAGCCTATATAGATAATGGACATAACAACTATTAATTCACTTAAAGTATAAGTTAATATATGGGTTTTATATCTCTAGTGCTGGTAGTCCGTTTTAGCAGAAGAATGAAATCTGTATAAAGGTTGGGATTTTCTGCTAGAAGAGATTCTGTGAGGAAAACCAACCTTAGCAGTGATCACTGGGGCATGGATTAGGTGACCTAATACCTTCCTTCCCCTGTTTTTCTTTCCCACCCTCATCCACAAATCTGGATACTTTCCAAGAGTCAAAAATTCTTGGATTATTCTATACTTCTGCCGTAATGAAGGCAGCTTTTTGGTACTGTTAAGCCATATACTGAGATTTACATTTTCCTTACTTAATAATAATACTTCCCACTTCTGCATATAAGAAACAACATTTATATCTCAAATATAACCTTGGGGTGAATTGTGGTTGAATTTTGGTTTGTAGGGAGTTAGAAGAATAAATTAAAGGTAACTGTAAAGTATGACTCTTATGTGTTTCTTTTCAAAAAATGTAGGATGATCTGTATGTGAGCAGATTGTTATGTTACTTCTTTTGGCTTTGATGATAAAAGTTCTTAAGTATATGATAGGCTACGTGAACAAGCAGTGATAAGAATTCACCACATTTGCTGGGCTCTTTCTAGTGGTTTCTTAGGTTTTTTTTAAAAAGAGAAGATAAGATTTTGAAGGGTACATTAATCCAAAGTCAAACCCCTATATGTCCTCTTAAGCCTGAAAAAAAAAAAATCCATTTAATATACTTCTGCAGGTCAGTTTAGAGTTGCCAGCTACATGTTTTGTATATCTCATATCATGCAATGCAGAAATTATTAACAGTAGCTAGATACTCATTTTGGAGAGGATTAAGGAGGGAATTTCTGGGTACAGCTGAGAATGGTCAGTCAGCTACACTTGACTGACTATTTCAATATTTGCAGCATCCAAAAACATACCTAGATACTAAGAACTCCATTTTTGGTACACATCACTAAAAATGATGCCTTATAAATGCTTAGCAGTTTTGACTTTCTTTAAGGTAACAGTGTACTAAGCACAGAGAGCAACTCATAGGAAGTGCTTTGCAGAACCTGCTTATGCACATTGTGTAATAATTATAAAAGGCATAAAATCTGTCAGCTTTTAGTCCCTTTTTTATTTCAAAAGCTTTTGTCTTGACTTAAGCTGAGAGCAAAAGGCCTGGTATTGGGCATTCTGGATCCTATTTCTGGCACTACCGGTTATCTGTTGTGAGACTCATTTGCTGGTATTTAATCTCTCTGTGTCTGGACTTGTGTAATGCCTCTACCTATCTACCTCAAAAATAGGTTTGTTTTAATATGCTAATACTTGTAAAACATTTTGAGGCACTTGGATGAGAAGTGGATTTGAACTACAAAGAGACAGTTAATGGAATTGGAGTGGGTGAGGATGAAACTTCTGGGGAAAAAAAAACCAGAAACTTAATCTGATATTAACACAGATGAAAAATAGGAAGCCAAAACAAATATCAGATCTCACTTGCTTTCTTCCCTATATTCACTGAACTGCAAACAAACTTCAGACTCCTTACTCAAAAGGTGTTTTTTAAAACTTAATGGCAGTGGAGTCCTAGGACATGTAGTATTTCTGACCCAGAATTAACCGCATTGTTTATACTCTGCAGAATAGTTCTCATCTTCCTTCCCTGTATCTTGTCATATGTAGTATGCTGTTGTTTCCATAGGAGCTATTTTTGTCTGACATAATTGTCCTCTCAAACTATTGTGTGTAGGTAGAAGGTAATGAAAAAGTTTGGAAGACAGGACCAAAAACAGGTGCGATGTTTCAGGTTATCATAAAAGCAGAAGATTCAAGAAATTCAGAATGAAGATTTTCTGGGGAAATGCATTAATCCACTGCCTCTTCTGCCTGATACTCCTTTTTTTTTGAAATGCTTTTAACTCCCCGAGCCCCATCTGAGACTTGGGACTCATGTGTGATGTACTGGACCCACACAATTGTTATGGAGCCATAACAATTACCTTAGAGACCTTGCAGTCTTGACAGATATTCGTAAGGAGAGGAAGTATAGAAGTACTGCATGATTATGAAAAACAGATTTTAATACAATGCCAATCTATAGGTTTTGGAGAGCTAGGTAGTCCTGGTGGAAAATAGACATCGGATTCTCTCTAAGAGCAGCTTCTCAGATCTCCCAGTAACCTCTGAGGTTACTGAAATCAGGACACAGAGAAGGATGAATTTGTGCAAGCAAGGGGCAGTTCAATGCAAAAATGTTCTCTCTGATCACATGATTTTCTTTACAAGAGGCAGGCTGCGTCAAGGCTGAGATAAATTAAGAGCTCTGGCAGCTTTCATGCAACAGCTAACACAGCCTGTCCTGCTAGGAAAACAGTTCCATTCAGATGATCTATGTAATTTTCATGGCCCATTGCTCTTCCAAAATAAAGAATCATGGTTTAGAATGTGCCCTATTTTGGATGTTGTTTGTGCATTTTTAAATTGATTTGGTGATTGCTTGCTAAGTGTTCTGGCTTTCAGGTAGCTTCCCCGTTGGGCTAATAATAACCTAGCTCTTTCTCACATAGACAGCCTCATCAGCCCCTTTTTTGTCAGTTGAGAAAGTTGGCTTTGTGGGCCTAGCTGTCCTGGGAAGGTGAAATGTCAGATAACAGATGAAGAGTGTGCTCCACAAGTAACTTTCACTGGCAAGCTGCAGAGCAGACTGTGGAATGGTGGTGGGTGAGAAATAACTTTCCTTTCAAGAGGCACATTAGCGTTATCACCTGCAAGAACTGCACTAGAAAGGACTTCCTCCACCCATATAGCATTGTGTTTATATGGAAGAAGTCAGAGTTAGGGCATCATCAACTTTTCCTTTCCCTGTACCGCTTTGTATTGTAGCTTCAAATGAATTGATATGAACTTTATGATAGAATGAGATCAAATTAGTTGTCATGTTATCATGTTAGCTACACCTATATCTGACATTTATTTTCATCCCTGAAGCAGTTTGTTGATCCTTCTGAAAGATGATGACTTCGTGGTGCAGTTGTGTGTTGGTAGCATTGCACCTGTTGCACATTTGGTTCCAAATTTGAACAGTGGCCTTGCATCTCACTAGATAAGCTGTCATGGCACCTTTTAGAAACAGAACCAAATCTTTGTGTATCCATATTGACCAAGTGGCTGGAAATCTCTCCCAGGAGCTGGTAGTCAGATGAATTTCTGGATCGCCTTCTATGAGGTAGAACTGTTTTTTTGTGCAGAGTGAAGTGGAGGGTTGTGACCAATCCTGCTTCAGAAGTATGCAGATGTTTTAATGAATTACAAGTGTGCTGGCAGTGTTCTTCCTATGACTTTGAGGATTTAAGGCATACAGCATTTCCCAAATTTATGGGACACCTGGACTAAACCACTTTTTGCTTGAAACTTTGGGTAGGGTTTTCATTCTTCCCGTCTTTTCTTTTTTTTTAATAAGTTGCATTGAACCTCTTACTGCCTCTGTTTATACTGTGACAGAACTGGTTTGGTTCTCTTTGTATCAGTTATGTTAGGGATACATGGTTAGAAAGGCACGGATAGCTTGTATTGTGGGGGAAAAAAGGCTGGAAAGATTATATATTCTAGTGAAACGCATATAAACAGATGTCACTGTGGGTTTCACTCGTTCTTTACCTTAGAATTGTAGCTACTAGTCTGCTCCCCAGCTCCTACTCCAAATATTGCAGCAATGAAGCAAGCATCTGTTTTCTTTGTACTCTGTTCATTGCAGTCATTTATGTGGAAATGATTTTATATTTCCTTCCATGTTTTCCTTTGAAAAAGCTGACAGAATCTATGTTGTTAGAAAAGGAAATAACTGAAATAATGTCAGATTAAAAAAAAAACCAAAAAAGTCTTTTTATCCTTTTTCTGCTCTGTGAACTTTACTTTATGAACTTTACTTCACCGGAAGAGAACGAGTTAAAAACAGTGAATACAAAGGGATTTCTGCTGGAGGAACTGGGTCTAGCCGAGCGCTCCGTTCCCTACAGAGCGTTCCAAGGAGCAAAGCTCCTGTTTGGTGATGATTTACTATATTCTTCCCTTGTTTTCTCTCACCTTGGTGCTCTTCCACTGCCCAGAATCCTTTGGGTTTTCACTGTCAGCCAGAGCTGGCAAAGCAATATTCCAGGTCAGTTCCCTCGTTGCTGTGAACTCAGGCTTGGGGAATGTAACACAGATTGCAAAAATAGCTTTGGCTGAAGTGGTATCACCATCTAGAGCGAATGAAATGAAACGCGAGTCCTAGCTGGGAAGGCAGCTCAATTCCATTAAACTCGCAGCAAATACACAGCCTAAGGTTTAGCAGCAGGAAATGGTGGAGACCGCCCTCTCCTCGGCAGTGCAAGGCAGTGCCGCGGCCTTTCTCCGGCACCGGCCGCTGTGGTTTGGGTTGCGAGGAAGCCCTGAAGGCTCCGGCCTGGGGCGCAGCAGCCGCTTGCCCACATCACAGAGCAGTTCCGTAATAACAAGCAAGAGAGAAAACCGCTCTGGGCAGTTTTCTGTATGGGAGATTTTATTGTTCCGGAGAGGTTTTGGAAAATAACTGCCACTAATTACACAGTGAGGCCTATGTAATCTTTCGCATGAAAGGTGTTACCGGGTGGATAATTGCCTCCAAGAAAAGGAAAAAAAAAAAAAAAAAAGAAGTTGTCAGGAATAAATTGTGAGTTATGAAAAAAATTTAGAAAAATAAAACTCTTTTTGAGGACATAAAGTGTAAGGTCAGAAAGTGTGAGGATAAAGAAACATTGCCAAAGTTCACGCTGAGTTAGGCTTTGCAGAGGGAAAGAAAGCAAACAGCTGTACTCATTGTGTGTGTAACAGAAGGAAGACAAGGAAAATGGAAATGGGTCCACAAGGAAGATGGGCCTGGACTTCACTGCAATTTTAGTTGCTATCAAGAAATTAAATGAATATTTACCTTCCAGTTTCTGCTGGAACAACGTCATTGAACATGGGAGCCAGAAAAGTTAGTTAATATAGAGAAAAATTTGAAAATGGAAATTAACCCAATGAAGCTGGAAGTAAAATTCAAATCTTAATGTGCTTTATTGAGTAGAAGTATAAGCTCTTTCTCAAAAAAAAAAATTGTTATCAGCAAAATGGACTATCCTGCTAACACCCTGACACTCACCCCACCAAGTGACAAAACTGAGATGAGTCTAAACATGCCCCCTCTTCCCCGCCCAAGCAAGCAAGCAAGCAAACAAGAAAAGAGGTTATCTGAGCAAGTACATATCTGTTAGTATAAGCAGTAGGTAAAGTATTTCAGGAGGAAAACAACAAAGACTTTCTACAAATGAAACACTTTGACCTCATGAAGGTAAGTGGTATAAAATGGTTCGGGCATGGATTTGTGCTGTGAATATTTTGGGTGACCAAAGTCTGTGCCAGATTTCCCTGACAGCTTTTATTGATAAGGTAACTGATGATTTGTATAAGGGATCATCATGCATCCAATCAGTTTGGGCTTCAGTAAGGCACCTGAACACTACCACATGTTAATTAATATCTAAATTGGGTAAAATGAAGGAGTACAGAAGGTATGGACTTAAATGAGAGAGTAGTGGAATGAAATTCACTGCTGAGGCAAAATTGTGAAGTATGCAGAGGAGAATGGGAATATCATATTTTAAGAAGAGCAAATTTTTGTGGACTGTTGTATTAAAAACAGAAATGTAATAGTATAAAGTAGGAAGACATGCACTAAGAAAGTGTTGAGAATTTTGGCTACCAACAAGGTGTTTATCAGTTGAAAGCAGAGAAAGATCTCAGTATCAGTCAATAAATAAAAACCACCAGTAATATGTGGTATATAAATAGGTAAGTGTGATCTCAGGGCTTATCAGATGAGAGATTTCTGGCAGAGCTACATGATACACTGATAAGACCTCATCTGGAAAGCTGAGTGCAATTCCAATCGTGCAGGTTCTGGAAAGAGTGATCCAAACTGGGACAGGTGCAGAGAGCTAGAGGATGAGCAGGACACTGAAGAGCTCGTCCCGTGGGAGAAAACCTTGGCTTCTTTATAGCATAGCACAGCAGAGGCTGGGAAAGACTGCTCTCTGTAAATACTGACCTGCATAAGGGTAAAACAGTGCCATGCTACTTAAGCTAAAATACTATTTTTTAAGACTAGAAGACTAGAGAGATGAGTGCAAGTTTGAGCGTAATTCATTGACAGACACAGTGAATGAAACTTTTTTATACTTCTTTTCTCCATCTGCCTGATTCACATGTCCTTTGAATTTTTTGGGATCTGTGGGATTGGTGCTTGCGAGCATCTCATCTAGGTTTTTCCCTGTGGCCTATTTTATCACATGCTCTGATAAAAAAAAATTCAAATCTAGAAAAAGTTTGAAAGCTTTCTCCATGTTGATCTTTTCATTCCTCTTCTCCCCTTCTCTTTTTCTTTAAGTAGCAGTAATATTTTCATGCTGTCTCTCTTTGTAGTTCTAGTCAACCTGACTGGTAACAATTTTAGCGTTGTGCAGCGGGATTGTGCTATAGCATTTCTACTTTGTCTTGTGGAACACTCCCTGTCTGTGGCCTCTGCAGTCCTTACCAAATCAGCTCCCCTATAGCTCTGGTTTATACATCTAAAATGACCTTATTTCCTCTCTCAACTAGGACATTCAACATTCTTTTTAGCATCTATTAGGCAAAACGGTTAAGATTCCCTCTTGCAGTCTGTCTCCCCAGCAGGTTCTGCCCGTAGTGGTGAACAGGATAATGACATAAGGTATTCTTTTTCTCTCGCTTTATTTACCTCCCTCTGCCTCATGTCCCATTTCTCCCAATTGCTCAATTTCCTTAAGAAAGTACCATTCTGATTGTTACATTTACCGTTTGTTCGCTGGCTTGTTCTTTAGGTGCTAACATAAATGGGTTGGAAGAGCCTAGCCTTGCCAAGCGGCTGCGTGGCACCCCTGAGCGGATTGAGCTGGAGAATTACCGACTGTCGCTGCAACGGGAAGAAGAACTGGAAGAGGTTCCTGAAGAGACACTGGCAGAACATAACCTGAGCAGTGTATTAGACAAAGCAACAGAAGATGATGTGCCCAGCAGGTTAGCACACGTTGTCCATAAGGTTTTTATATGTATCCCAACTGAGTTTTATCAGCTGTTCCTTTAGCTTTTTTTCACATATAATTTACCAGGTTGCCCTTTTTAGAGTTCTTGAAGATATTGTGCATATGACATAGATAATTTATGTTAGAGTTTCTGGTCTTCTAAATTACTTACTTTCTTTAAAAAGTACTTAAAAAGGTAACACCATGAAAATCAGTCTTAAATTGGAAGAGATTGGGATGATGGTGGAATTGTATTATAGACACAGTAGTCATCTGAGCATGGATTAAAATCTGAAATGGATTAAAAAGAGAGGGTATTTTCCAAAGTTAACTCCATTTCAATTTGAAAACATCTGTGGTTTAAAGCTTAAATTTGACACATATGTAGCCTGGGCTGAGTGTTGTTGTAATGCCAAAAAGATCTTAGTGTGAAAGATCTTAGATATGGCTTTTTAAAAATAATGTGCCACCCCATCACAAATTTCCCTTTATCTGTGATGTACAGACATGCCAGGATCCAAATATTTGCAGGCATAGATACTGGTTGCTACAAGAACAACTGAGAGAAAATACTTCATGAAGATTGACTGAGACCTTTGTAGTCAGTCACAGACTTTTGCTGTCTTGATCTGTTAATATGATTTCAAATAATCTACTTTTCTTTGTAGCAGTAACAACATGTAATTTTTCAGCTCTCAGTCTGCCTAATACTCCTTTTGAAATAGCTCAGATAATTCTACTACTGGTTTCTTGAGATTCAGATGTAACAAATATATTCTATGTATACATTTCCTACAGGTGTAGTATTGTGTAAGAAATTGCTTTGTACTCTTATGCCTGTGAAACTGAATTGGTGTGGTGCAGGTATAAAATTGTTCATTAAAATCTTTATAGGTTTATGGTAATACAGAATCCAAGTTATCTTATAAGATAAGTTTGAAGAGGTAACACCTAAAAGGGAGCAGTTTTCTATAGTCTGTACTCTTACTCTGTTGATAAGGAGGTGAGTTTGAACTTGGGCATGTGACGAGTGCCTGGGAACTGCTATTACCTTGTACTCCTGTTTTCTCTGGAGCTGCAATAACACTTCATTTTTATTGCATTGGTTTATTTAAAATATGCTGTTTTGATACATTTTACACAACTGAGATCTTGTTCAGCGGCCTAGTTAAATATTCTCTGGAGCATTTTTTGAGTGACTCAAATTCTGTTTGCTTTACTCAGCTGTCATTTAGCTCCCTGCTCAGGCCTAAGAGTTTTATCAACTATGACAATACAGACATTAGTAATATTGTGGGTTTTGTAGTCCTTTTTTGGTTACAGACCTCAGAATTCATAGACCCTTACTATTATTGGCCATGATTTCAGACTCATTAGGCTTGGTGAGTAAATGGCAGAAGACCTCCGAAAGAGAAGAGTCAGTGAAAAAAAATGGCACTTCAGCATGAAGCTGTTGCTCCTCTCCAAGAGCTG
Source organism: Crypturellus undulatus (assembly GCA_013389825.1). Taxonomy (NCBI): domain Eukaryota; kingdom Metazoa; phylum Chordata; class Aves; order Tinamiformes; family Tinamidae; genus Crypturellus; species Crypturellus undulatus. The sequence goes on from VWPW01013353.1 coordinate 993,587, forward strand.
TTTTAGTAGGACTCTGTAGGCTGAGGCTAGTACCCCATTATGTTAGCTAGTTTATTTTTCTGTCATAGACTGGTATATTTATCTCACTTTCTGCAACATTCATTGCTATAACTCAGATTAAATATTTTAGTCTCTGGTAGACTGAATTGTTAAATTTTGCAGGTTCAAATCAGTCCATACACTATAAGAGGAAGGAGAAAATTTATCAAATTCCTTGTCTGCTTGACCTGAAAAAAAAATATATGTCACAAATCCAAATATGGCAAGCAGTTTGATTTGGAGCATTGATTAGACTGTGTAGACCAAGGATCAGAGAATTTTGTACGTGATATGGTTGTGTAGTGTCCTGTATTCAGCTGCACCCAGTCCTTCATGTTTCAGAGAAAGGCAAACAAAAGTCAAGAAAAAGTGTGACCACTTTTGCAGCAAAGCAAGAAAAAAATGTTGACTCCTGCAACCAACCGGCCAAACCCCTGATTTGATTATATTCGTTGTCTTGGTGCAGAGCTGCGAGGTTAGTTGCTTGCTAAGTACACATGCAGCTTTCTGTTCTCTCTCTTTCTTACGGAATACTGGACTGACCTTCAAGATACATGTAGTTGCACACTCTAAATGGAGAAGAAAGCCTATGTTCTGATGCAGAGCTTCCCAGTAAAATGGTTTTACTTTTTGGTCACTGCTTTATAGGAAAAAAAAAAAATCTTAGCTGTTGAATTATTTCATATGGCACAAAAATATTACCATAGTAGAAGGAACGCCCACTCTAGCAGACCATCTCACAGTTGTCCTTCAGCTACCCAGCTCATCATTTCCCAGTATTAAGGTCAGGCAAAAAGCATGTTTATAAATAAATGCCAAAGAAGGTAAAGTGAGCTATGTGGCAAAGAATTCTTGTCGTCAGTATTACATGACATAAGCAGACCGAGTAAAAAACAGCAGCTTGACCCATTCAGCAGTCATGGCAACAGTTTGAGCAGCAGCAAACCGTAAAGTCAGCATCTAAAAACCCAACAGGCAGCACCTGTCAGGTTTATTTTCATGCTGAAGGGTAGGAAAGTGTGCTGTTAATCAGGGAAGAGGGAGAAAGGGAACATCACATTTAATTCTGCGAGGATATCCACGCAAAGCCTCTAGAGTATGCTTCACTCTCCTAGAATATACACTGAGTCTGTGGCAAGCAAGAGCATTTGTATTCAGGATTTGCCATGTGAAAAACAGGGCAGATGATAGTTCAAAATAAGCATTCAGTTTCTGCTGTGGAAAAGGCAATTATAATTTGAGCATTTTACGTTAATCGGTGCAATACAGTGGGGAGAACTTAAGGGCCTATAGACGGAAGTATGTAGCAGTCAGAGCACAGTAAAAATGATCATTTTTTATTTATTAACTTCTTAAGCAAATATACTGTCTTGGGGAAATGGATGAATAAAATTACATAAATATAATATTTTACCCAGTGTTAGAGTGTGTTTGAAATCTGCATCTGTTTATGTACAATATAAAAGAAAGGGTGCAGTCAGGTAGCACTTTTTATAAAGTGTCATACTGACACCTTGAATGTTCATGTAAAAAAAATCCATACACGAAAAGCAAAATTATAACTGTAGAAGCTGTATTTTATAGGCCTGCCTGGAATTTAAATGTCATTCATCTTGACTTTGAACTTGTTGGGTTCTCCCTCTCTGCTGGGGTTCAGCCGGGGACATTAATTTGTTCAATACAATGATAGTTGCCATAAGGAAGCAGCAGGAGTAGGGTATTGTTCTCAGATGAGTCGCCCAAAACGTTAACCATTCACAAATAGTTTTCTGGGCCTATTAAGATTTATATGAGAAGTACCCAACTATTGCTCTAGCAAATACTTTTTTTTTTCTGACAGTGCTGTCTTAAAGACTAATAAAGAAAGAATCCCTTTTTGCTCTGCAGGTGCATTCTCTGAATGTAGGATTGGTCACATTCATTTTCTAATGTCAAATACAACTATCTTTCTCCCAACTATCTCTAGATCCTCCAGTATGTAAGACTAAGTTAGATTAAATGTCCTTTTGTGGGTGGTTTCTTGCCCTGCGGCTTAATCTGAGGAATTAAACAAAGATGTGTGCTAAAAAAGTGCTAATGATATATATGTATTGTTTTCCATGCTGTAGACTTCACGGGGGGAATAATAGGCACGTTATTGTAATTGTCATTGCAGTGTTTCCTGCAGCTTCATGCCACTATGTACACTCTGCACTTAATTTGATACATATGATAGTGCTGTCTGTCATGCAGAGAAGTGTGGAATTTTACATTTCTCTCCAGCTGTCCTTAGCTCACACTGTTGTGTGCTTTGGCCTGATCATTGTGTTATGCATTGTATTCTTTCTATTCCTAAAACCTTTGTGGCTGTCTCTAGCAAGTGCCAAAAATACCCCAGCTACCCAAAATGCCAGCAGTAATTGCCACTATCAAAAGATATGACCTTCTGCATTCTGACGCTGCCAAGCAATCTTCTGTCATAGTGTAGTGAATGCAATGTGGCTTGAGTAAGTTGGGGCTTAGTGTCCAACCTTGGTATGCTCAGGTACTGTAACAGTGATTGCTGCACAAATATTTGGATGCAGCTTCACAGATACTTTTATGCTGCTTCATCTTTGTGAAAAGAAGCAAAGCACAGATCATACTGCAGCCGACTGATCAAGCTGCAATTGAAATGCCTATGAAATGTCAAAAGAAGGTAACAAGTATCTTGGTTACTACTGTATGTTTTGGGCTTTTATGTGTTGAAATAATTTGTCAGTCATCTGTAGACTCATCTAAGCAACATTTTGTCTTTGCCTTTTTTTAAGCAGTAGTTCTGAGTCTGAGATGGAGGAGGAAGATGAGGAAGATGATGATGAACTACTGCAGCCTCGGCAACCCCCTTCAGACTTGGGTGGCGTGCCATGGAAAGAGGCTGTGCGAATCCATGCCCTCCTGAGGGGAAAGAGTGAAGAAGAGATTGAAGCCGAGGAGAATCTTGAGATTGAAGACAGAGAGGGAGAATACGACGAGGATGAAGAAGATGAAGAGGAGGAGGATGAGCAGTCAAGTGAAGGTTAGACAGATTGATTTGTCCTTTTTCTCTGCTAAATGGGAGTGAAAACTGAGCCGGGTTATTTGAAATACGGAATGAAAAAGCTTTGCCTTGGAAATCTTTCTTTCTCCTTTCGCATTCATATTACTTTTATTTTTAATGAGTTACTGTCAAGGGAAGTTTTAGGTGGCTCATTGTGAATATGGAAGAACTTTACCTGCAGGATAGTTACAGCATTAATGACAACCCAATATACTTCCCATTCACCATGCCAACATGTGCAGCTCACAGCCTTGTGAGAATGCATTGTTTTATTGTTGTTTATTATTATTTTTGGGAACTGGATCTGAATGTGCCCTTTGTTCTCTGGCAGCAAGAACTGGAAGCATTGTGGAGGCTGTGTTTTCAGTTTTGCAGGGTTCCTCACCCGGAGGTGGTCCCCTACAGCTAACATGAAGGCATCCCAGAAGCTGCTTCCAGCTCTTCTTATTTAAAAGAAGGTCTTGAGAAGAGAGGTTGTTCAGGTTGTCCTCGTTTTAGCTCAGGGGGATTTCTGTGGAAAATGGTAGAGAAGGACTCCCCTCTATTTGTCTCAGTCATCATATGCAAAGCTTGTGTTAAGAATATAGATGTCTTCAACCTTTCACCACCATTTCAGATTTCTTATTAATCTTGTCTGTGTACTTTCATTTCCCTTTTTCTAAAGACTATTTGACTCCAAAGAGCTTCTTTGTTAAGGTCTTTGGCCTCCTTGTACAAGCAGTGGTCCAGTTACACCGAGTCTGAGTGGCAGTTCATGTTCATGAACTCAACATGCTGCTTGGCCACTTTTTCAGCTTAGGAACTGTGCCTCCATAGCTGAAACCTTTGAAAGTCAAGACTGCTTTTTATGTATGATAACTTGCATGTTTTGTGTTTTATCTGCTAAACCATGGCATTCTCAGATAGCCCTTGTTTCTGTCAAGCGGAGTTTTCCTGTCAGGCACATTGAATACAGTGGGAGTAACACTCACTGGATTTGCAGACAATTCTTTCATTTTGATTCTGTACTTTCTCTCTTTCTCTCCATTGCTTGTGTGTGCGCGCACACACACGCACACACACTTATGTCTGATGTTATATGTGGATGTGTGGTTCCCTCTGCTGTAGAGGGAGAGTATTGCCCTTGGGAGAGAGAGCTACAGCAAGGCCTCTGGCTTCAACGTCTCTCAAATGAAGAGGACACGGGTACATTTAAAGGTACCCGTATACCATTTCCACTTCAATTTCCCCCTAAGTAGGGGGGAGTGTTTTAAAGAGCAGGTCCCACATGATAAAATATTCTCTTTTATGTAATTGTTTTATCAGCTCTCTCAAAATGGAGTCAATTGCTACTGCTCTCTTTACCTCCTGATCCAATTGCTGTACTCCAGGTCTGTCATCTCTAATGATTTTATAGAAAAGGTAGAGCTGCCAAATACTTCAGCATATCTCAAAATCCTGATCAGTCTGCCACTATAATGTGCATGAACACTGAACACTTATTTAGGACATTTCAGATTTGTTCCATAGAGACTGATTGCACCTGTGCAATATGTCAGACACACTGGACACATCATGATTACTGCAATTTGATGCCTGTGTGAGCAAACCTGCATTTTTTGTTGTTGTCCTTTGTGAATGTGTGTCTGGGGGGAGAGTCTATTGTGGAAGCTAATCAAGCTCTGGAGATCCTGAGATTTTTCAAAGTCACAAAATGAACATAAAGATAATCTGGTGTTCCAGTGTAGTTAGCTATGCTTTTTTCCATAATGAATTTTGCGACAATTCATTTCTGATAGTTGCTTTTTTGAAGCACTTAATCCTAATAGCTTGTTAATCTGTTATTCACTCAATGTGGTTCATTAACATGAGAAGAAAATCCAAAGGCCTTCATATAGGTAAGAGGGGCATGCGGAGTTGTCAAACTACATATTTTGGGACTCACAGTTGTAACCACTGTATCTTAGCATCTGCCATATTTATAAAAAAAACAAATCTGAGATATTATATTTTTCCCAATTTAACTATTCTTGTAAAAAGGATTAACAGTAGTAGTAGGATGGCTTAAGAGAATAAATAGAAGAGCTTTCCCGTGTTTTAGTTGATAGTTTGCCTAATAGCTGACTTCTAAAAACTTGATTTGTGGGTGACTTCACATTCCATTAAAAGCTAGATGTTAAGACTGCGCATTTCTTATTAAGTGCTGGTAAGTGCTAATGTAAAACTAGTTTTGCCTGTCCTAGGCTGAACAAATGTACAACTTCTGCAAAGCTGTAGCAGGCAGCCATGGAGAAGGCCACACCAGCTGTCATTTGAAATTCTCAAGCATTCATAACTTGGAGAAATCTTAGGTTTACCTGTTAGCAAAGCAGCTGTCCTTGACAGTTTGTTTGTGCTGTTTAAACTACTGTTTCCATATTGAAAGCTAAACAAGGCCTATTTCCTAATCAAGGCCTAGACTTTTTTTATAGAGTCTTGGGGGTTGACTGCAGGTGTGTATATTACACTGGGCTAAATCACAGGCAAATCCCTGTTAAAAACATGCAGATCACGTGGGACCTGCTCTTTTTGAACCTTGCTGAGTGACTATGTACTTTGCAGCCATTGCTGGCAAATCTAAACCATTTAACACAAAATTTTGTGTGGGGATGCAAATGCTAACTCTACTGATCTTGGGGCTTGCATGTGAGTGCTTTGGTATGCAGTAAGAAAAAAGCTTTTTCTACAGGATGTCAAGTAGCTCTGATTAGACAATGTTTTTGTGCTGAATTGGTTTCCGATGCAGTCATAGAAAGATGAAGCTGCTAAATATGTGTCTAACTTGTGAATCCTACTGTACATTTGAGTCTGTGTCTCATTCCTTTTCTCCTTTAATCATCACCTGGCGATTCTGTCCTTCCTGCAGTTTCTTCTGCTTGTTTCTTTTAATGAAAGTTTTAATGACAGCAATCATACCCAGTCATTCCTGAAACACTTTGTAATGTCTGGAGGGAGCATTGCTGTGAGAGAACAACTGCATTAAAACAGGACATCAGGAATTGATGAGTGTGGCTTCTAAAGACTATGTTTCTTGTTTCCTTCCAACCACTAATCCAGCATATGAAAGTCTAACTGCTTTTGAGCCCTAAACTGCTGAAATAGTGGTTTGCCCTACACAGTGATAATCTGCCCATGAATATTGATTTCATTTCATACAGTGGGCATTTTACTAATCGAGATGAGTCATTTGCCCTTGAAGACCATTCCCTCTATAGATATGGAACACTTTGGTCCCTGTAGAATGAGCTATTTAATTATGGGTAAACAAAACCTGAGGCACAGTCCTGTAGCAGGTAGCAGTAGAGAAAGGATGTGTGACGATAATAGACTCATGTTAGGGGAAGATGCTTTCCACACGAGTATTCACTCAGCAAATTCACTATTGCTTCTCAGGTGCTTTCCTGTTTGTGTAGGCAAGTGAAGGAGCAATAATGTAGTTCCTTTGAAACAAATCCCTTTTTGCAAAGGGAAATCTTTGCGGGGAGGAGGTAAGTCATAAGAAACATGTTGAGACTGATCAGAAAGCACTTCTACCCTTTAAACAACCCAGTTAGTGCAAAATAGCAGGAGTACATAGTGCAAGCAAATGTATGGCTGTGTGTGCATATGGGCATACACATAGACCTGAAACTCTGTGGTCCAACATGTAGTTTAATTCACAAAGAAAGATCTAGCTGTCCAGGAAGGAAATACTTAACCAGATATTGGGGAATGAAAATCCTTTTGTTTTGGTGCATCAAACTACAATGCAAATTGACCCTTCCCTTTAACAGCAAGATGTTTTTGGCAATAATCATGTTGAGGAGGCTAAAAGAGCTGGAAATTTCTGCTAAATTGGTATTTGCCTATCAGATATCTGTTGGACACCAGAAAATATCTTCCATTTCAGTGAAGCTGCTTACAATAGATATAATCTGTAAGGAAGTTTTCAGTAGCATCTCTCTGCCTTTGAAATGTCGCGATTCAGCTTTGATGTGGAACATGAGCGGGAATCTACTGTATGGGTGTATGCGTGCACACCCAATGCTGAGCTCTTTCTGTCTGTCTTGCAAACTGATCTTGGTCAGTAATATTTTCTTCTTTCCATATTTCTTTTCCTGTGATGTGTTACCTTTCCTTTCCACTGTTCTCCCACCTTTTCCTCCCTGTCCTTCTTCCTCCCTCACCTACATCCTGGTCTGCCATGGCCTTGATCTGCTAGCTGGAAACCTTAGACTGCAGCAGATTGTAAATCCGGTTGATCCTTTGGAGATCCTGGCAGATGTGCACTGGACACACATCCGTGAAAAAGAGGAGGAGGAAAAAATGGTCCCAGCCTCAAAGTCCTCCACCTCCAGAGGTAATCTCCTCCTGCACTGTCAGTTCCTAGATGACGATTGCAGCTGTTTAACTCTGTTGCTTCTGTGCCCTTTCTGAGCAGTACTCAGAAGGGACAATAGTGATTCAAAGGTGCTGCTTTCTGAAATTGCAGTTGGTTAAACATTTTGCTTTTCAGGTTAGTTTCTCCCTAAAATGACTGCTTTCTTAGCTCAGCAGCTTTGTGACTTCTGACCCATTCATGTACCTATTTTGATTCCATTCCATTCTTCCTTGCTGTAGAAATGCTTTGCCTAGAGCTAGGTGTCAGCCCTTGGTAGCTGACTTGAGATGAAGTACTGGAAGCTGTCATAGGTTTGGGGGGCAATGAGGATTCGACTCCCAGGAAAGCAGAAGTGTGGTACATGCATTGCAGTGAGAGACTGCACAGTGCTGGCTTCTACTTCTGAGCGTATTTCTCTGCTTTTGCTTTTCAAATGGTGTAACTGTAGCTGGTATTACCAGGGAAGAACAAGAATTCAAAGGTAGCTATCTATTTTTTAAAATGAGATGTGGTCTTTTTGAGTTGCTGCTTACTTAAAGGAAACCTTCGGAGGTGGAGAAATGCCAACATTCTAGCTAGCTTATAAACACCTTTCCTACCATCTCTACTGGGCTGACCTCTGTACCAGACCCCTTGCTAGACTATATTACTGGGGGTCAAAAGGTAAGTATGTCATACATGCTTTACTTATCTAGAAGCCCAAAGTTAAACAAAGCTAGTGATGCTGCTTAAGTGACCTTTATCCAAGTGATTGTGCCAGAATTGTGAAGTGTGCTGTGAAAGGGGTTTCTTTTCCAGTAAATGTAAAATTAACTTCATGACTGTTCTGTATCATTAAAAAAATAGCCTGAGATCGTACCTCATGTCACCTGATCTTATTCCATGCAAGGTAATTACCTTTTTCTTGTAGTTCCAGCTGTCCTTTTCTAAATCCTGGGCCAACTTTGTGCATAATTACAGTTCAGTTAAGCTGTGTTTATAATTGCAGTTTACAGAATTCACTTGGACTTGGTAGTGTGAAATCTGTTCTATACAAGTAGGAGATCAATATTTCATTCCCATTCAATCATAGAAACGGTACCTATTCCACCGTTGGTAACATTTAATATCTCTGAAGTGGTTATTTAAAATTTAAGAACCCTAAGTAAAAAATGGTAACATGGTTTCTTAAGTTTGTCACAATTAAGGTTCATGTAGCTCTGCCTAAAGGTCTATGACACTCTAGCTTTTGAGTTTTTCTTGTAATTTGTATTTTCCAATTCCTACCTTTCCAGAGTATATTAGTACAACTGCCAGCAAAACAAGAGAAAACCTGTGTTGATCCTACCAAAGTGATTCTGCAGTCTTTCCCGCTTCTTTTGGAAATCAGGCAGTACTTCCTTCCCTTTCCCCTAAAGTAGACCAAACTAGGAAAATCTACTCACCAATAGGTAGCTGCTTCTGTTGTACAGAACGTATCAGTGGTTTGTTTATAAAATAGCTGTTGCGGATATGCCATAAGTTTTTGATCTGAGTTTGATAGATTTGTTCCTGGGTGACCTGTGTTATATGAGCTCATTCAGAGACCTCAGCAGAGGAGCAGCTAGAGGTAGGGTTTGATCCAGAATAACATGGCTGAAACCAACTGAAGTCTCTCTTGCTCTGTTTTAGGATTTCCTCCTTGTTCAGTCGCATTCAAAGCCGGGCAGTGCAGATTCTGAAATACTATGCCTGACACATTCGTTTATGTCGCATTGCTCAGCTCTCTCATCTGTTAATTTTCTTCCTCTACAAAATTTCCAGCTGAGTATGGCAATAGCAATGTGCTAATCAGATGCTAAGAACTGTGTTTTTCTTACATTATCATCTGCATTTCCTCTAACATCCCAGATCCTAAAGGAAAATTTGGCCTTGGGCATTTGTGTGTTAGCTTACTTTAAATCCCAAGCCTGCGATCAATGGTTTAACATCTTGTAGGTTTTATTTCTATATATTCCACTGAAAATTTTCCTTTTTGTCACGTTTCACTTTTCAGACGCTTCTTGATGATCTAATTTTGATTTCTTATAATTTATTGTTTTTTAAATTCAGCATCCGACCTTCCCTCCGTACGCCGTGAGGCGGTACAGGCGTGGCTGGAGACGGTCCCTGGAGGTAGTTTGGTGATGTTCTATGTATTCCAATGCACAATAACCCTGCCCGTCTCTTCTCCATGCCTTCAGCAGCTGAGCTGGTACTTTAACCCTGGAACTTATGGCCCTGTCGCTACTGCATGACTGGCAGGGGAGGGAGGGAGGAAGGAAGGGGAGTGTGCATGCATGCCTTGCTCAGACAGCCCATTCCTGCATGAACTGGACATTTGTTGTAACCCTTTGGAAGGCAGGCCAAGCAGAGGGGTTATCTTCAGTGTAATGAAGTAGGAAGAGGAATCTGGCAGGGCGCTTTGATTGGCTTTATGAACAGAAGTGTAGATCAGTTATGCTTCCTCCAGCTCCTTGACTAAAAATGTGGGGCTTTCTTGCAGTTGGGAGGTTAAGTGACAGAGTGTGTTTCAAGCAATTGAAATTATCTGAAGCAATTGTAAAGTCTAGCTTTCTTGTGAAGAAAGTAAGAAATAAAAGTGAAGTTTAAGCTGGGATCTTTGGGAGTAGTGATAGCTCTTGTGTCTCCTTTGACTTAGAGTTCATGTAACTTATGAAAGCCTCAGGAGAGCTGAAGGATGGTCGAGTTCAGTTGCCCTCTTTAGCTGATTCTCTAAGCTCTACTGCAGAACCGATGAGTGAAGAGTCTGGGATTAGAGTAAGGGAGTCATTCTGTACAGAAGTGAAAGTATCTAAAGCAGTGGAACGGGAGTAGTTCATGGATATGCAGTTGATCTATGGCTATGTTGCTTTGGCACATCAGAATAACTAGCTCACCTATAAAACTTCGCTTCTTCTGCTGCTTTGGCAAGGCAGCAGCGTTCACAGGATGGCTGCACGTGATGCAGTCTGCTCATGGCTGCTAGCTGAGAGGGACAAAATGCTAAACCCAGTTGCTGGCTGCCATAGTGTGTAGCTTCTAAGTTAGTGTGTGACAGCTTTTGCCCTCTTGCTCTCTACCCTAACTGCGTATACGTATATGCACAGTATATGTATAGTATAACCAATCACTTGCAACCTCCCTGTGTCCCTCAAGATGGGATCCCCTTTGCACCAAGTTGTTACTTATGTATGCATCCATAAAATCTTTTGTTGAGTTTTATATACCCAGGTGTCTAAGAGGTTGATTTTTCTTCTCTCTCTTAAGCACTGCATATGTGTTTGTGCATATGTGCATATCTCATGGTTTCTACATCAGCAGATACTCATGCACATCAGAGTTACATTCTTCCAAGCTTTGGTTAAGGGTATTTACATTTGGTTTTACCTTAAAACCATCCTATGGCATTATTTATTTTCAAAATAACATTCCCTAGGGCATACTAAAGCAACACTCAGAAGCACAGTTTGGTTTTGTTCAATATGTCTATAAATGCCCTTGTGGGAAGACCTGCCTTTATTGCCCAACTCCTGTGCTCTAGATCTGTAAGACTGGGTTTTATAAGCCTCCAACTTGAGGGAATACACCAGTGTTTTATCACACTTGTGTATAACTGCCTTTTCACAACAGGTTGCAGAAAATAAGCTAACTAATACTACAGAAGGGAAAAGCAAAAGGCTGTTTTGAAATAAGCCAAAACCTGGATTAGAAAATGAGACACAATAAGATCTCAGTTTTAGAAACTCCTTTTTTTTTTTTTCCTTTTTTAAGATTGACATAATTAATAAATCGTTCCAAAGGCCACATCTTCACTAGTAAATAAAAAGGTCCAGGGCCCACTCTCTGACTCTGTAGAAAACTACCACAACCCGATGTGCACCTATATGGCTAATACTTTTTTATCATCATGCAGACTGCCTAACAGGAACACACTGCAGCCTCACCGTGGCAAGTAACTGCCAGGAGCCCTCCTACCAATTTAGCAACAAAAACAATAGTATGGCAATGCATGTGTTCAGGTCTGGAGGCTTACACTGATGATTAGTTTGTTGGTACAGGTGTGACCGAGGAAGTTATAAATGCACCTGTTATCATCATTTAGGATATTGTGTATTTAGTTAGCAAACATTGTACATAACAGTACTTGTGTATTATCTGTGTACCCATTCGCAATGTGTGGACACATAAAAAACAAGATAAGTGTCTCCATGTTGATTACATTAAATAGATCTAATTCACTGAAGAGATCCAAAAATGTAGTTGGTGGACTCAGCAGTGAAAAAAAAAAATGGAATCACTTGCTTTTTTTCATGAAAATTCCTAAATAGAACCAACAAATTTCTAATCAATCACCTACCAGAGAAGATAAAAGGTGTGATACGCTTGGAGTTAGCAGGGTCTTTTTTATTTTTTTAAGTAGAATTTAGAAAAGAAATTTAGACCTGCACATCTGGGTCCTTCTCCTCTAATCAAATCTTGTCACAGATGCTATTTTCAAATGCGCACTTTGGTGTTATAAATTCAAGAATCTTGTCTGTATATTGAACCTACATACATACCTACAAATTGTGGTCTGTAACAACAACAACAACAAAAAAATGCATCTTTATTTACTTTAAAATATTTTGATTCATCTGAGACCTAGATATTTCTACAACGCACCAAGTCTCTCAGAGTGTTTTACCAAAGAATACTATAGCAGCACAGAGTTAAACAATTTCCGCATGTAATAATGATGAGTCCTAGAGCTAAACACTTTGTCTCTGTGATAAACCTTGGAAAAATTACTTCGGTTTCTCAAAAAAAAGTTGTGCTACATTGTAAAAGTTTTGCACTAAAACAGCTGACAGTTTACAGCTTACATATGCTGTAAAGTGATGGTAAACTGCTGTATTGTGGTAAAGAAAAAAATGCTGAAAAAACAGTAAGCTTTATTCTCATTTGATGCCTTCTCAGTCCCCTTCTTGATGATTTTTCTTTTTCGCGAGGCCAGTACCTCAGAAAAATCCTGGCAGCCTTCCTAATCTTGGAGATTCCCCAACAGTAGGAGCTCTGACTTCTTGGAAGCTGAAAGTATCATTTGACTATGTATGTCTTTCCAACTGACACACTTAAGAATTCCTTGTTTTCACAGTAATTAATAAATATTTCCACTAGGAACATATGGTGCAATTTAATGTTGAACCTTTTCACTGTATAGTTTTTTTGTTCTTTTTTTTCTCAATACTTGAATATATTCTAGCTCCATGTGAGGATAATGAAGTGGAGGATGAACTGGGCACAGAGCCTGCAGACACGGAAGGGCAGGCAGGCGAAGAGGGAGACACGGGTGCAGAACTGGATGACGGTAGGATACCACCGTGCATCGTTTAAGCCATGCAATATGAACAAAATCATACTAGCAAATACAAACACTGGCAAAAGCAAATATTTTCTACCTCAGCCTGATATTATTTCCTGTGATTCAGGAAGGAGTTCATTTCAGATAGACAAGGTCAAAGAAGAGGTGAAAGACAAACTGGAATGAAGAACCTCAATGCCATGGGTTGTAGAATAAATTCCTTGAATCCTCTCAACATCTACTGAGTTAGAGGGCTCGGTCTGGTGTCCTAACTCAGTAATTAATACTGCTGAATAATTTAAATAGAAGTAAATTTGTAAGAATTCTATGACACTGTCAAAACTAATGCAGAAAGAACTGCAAAACTCAGAAAATTGAGAAGATATGACTTCACCTACTTATTTATTTAATCATCCATCACTTGTTGATGAGTTGCTCTAATTAACACACAATAAAATGGAAAATATTTAGGTATTCAGGTTATGACAGTGGTAAGCACCATGTGAATAGAGAGGATTATGAAAGATTTTGAAAATAAACACATATCCTGCTGGACTCATATTCAAGATCTCTTGTTTTTTTCCCCTATCCATATAATTAATGATCAGATGACATTGCATCTGATGCAGAAGCTGAGTTTCGCTTACATCAAGGGGACATAGAAGAACCAGAGCTGAAAGTCTCTGAAGATGAAGAAGATGAAGAAGATGAAGAAGGGACAGAAGGTGCTTCTTGCACTGTATCAGAAGGTAGACACTTGAATGATTTTAACTTGCACTCTAGATAGTGTATGTATTTATTAGTTTTATTAAGTGGGCTGACAGAGAAGACAGTCTTTTGGATTTGGATCATCTCACTGCTCTCAGTAGCATAGTAGGTGCCTGTATTAGTATTTTGAGAAGGATATTCTGATTACATTGCTCAGAGCTTCCTAAAATATCCGAGAACCCACGTAACTGCTTTTTTCTTGTAGAAGTTTTTGCCTGCACACAATTTGGGCATTTGCAAAAATTTGACTAGGTTTTGGCTGTCCAATGTAGAATTTGTAAAAAGCTAAGAATTTTTTTTTTATTGTGTGTGTCACAACAACAAAAAAGCGGTATTACTGGTCTGTGTTTTCTGAAATGTGTTTTCACTTTCCCTAGATCCAGGCAAACCATCCATCCCTATCCATCCAGCTAACGACAGTGTTCTTCCTTTGTCTCCTGTTGATAGTCCAAAAGTAAAACAAACAGAGGTAAGAACAGAAATCTTAGATGCTCTCTATTTACTTTCTGTAGTTCAATAGAACAGGCTGTCAGATAAGCTAATACCGACTGACAGCAGTGGTCTTTCCTGCTTTCCTGTCTTATGTTGATCTTGAAATCCAACTTCATTACAGTTCAGAGTTTACTATGTGTCTAAAAACTGGTGTGTAACAGCAGGAAGCAAATAACTCGTTCATTTGAAGCATTTGTTGGTTGTTTATTTCTAAGTGTCTGTTTATAAGGAATCATTAAAAGATTAGAGTTTCCTACAGATTTCAGCAGCAATCCTGTTTGCTTATGTAGTGGATATATTAGGGGATAAGGTTAGCTTGCTGACAACAATGGCCTACAGCATTCACTCTCTGTTAAAATCAAGATTTTATTTTTCTAGATACATCTAATTATTCCATTAGACATAATTACTGTTTATTGGGATAGGAACCAGATGCAGTACTCCAGACCTGGACATTCTAGAGTTTTATACAAGCACACAGATAGGTTCCTGCTCTGATGATCTTGTGTCACTTAAAGGAAGCTTCATGTATTTAAAAGAAAACTTGTGCAAAATAATGTAATTGGAAAAAATAATACCAGAACACATTACATGGAGTTTCCTGCCAAAGGATTTAATTGTAAAACAAAGAAATGCAATATTATCACATCTATGAGATAAGGAACCACCATAGTATACAGTGTTGGGAAAGGGAAGAGAGAGCAGGAAAATATAGATTTTTTTTTTCTACAATTTAGCATGCTTTTTCTTCCAAAAATTAATTTTGCCTTGTTTTACTGTTTATACAAAAGACACAGAGAAGCATACCTGATGTAATATCCTAAGTGACTTTCTAGGCCTGGGAAAGTGGTGCCATATATGTTTGTCTGTTTGTTTTCATGTTTTGATTCTTGGATGGTTTCTGTATTGCAAACTCTCTTGCTAGCAACAAAAATGGAATAACATTTAACCTAGTGAGTATTAATAATTCTTTTTTTCCCCACTTTTGTAGGATGCAAAAGATGTCCTTCCTGCAGTATCCCATAAAATAAAATCTCCTCAGGCACGCTTTTTCCCTGAACCTTTCATTCCTGAAGAAGGACCAAAGGATGAAATCCCAAAAGACAGGAAAGTTAAGAGCCCTTCAGTGCCACTCTCTCCAGTCTTATCCCAGCCGGTTGCATTACCAGAAACCATTGCATCTACATCTCCAGCAGAGTCTCAGCCAGCAGCACCAACATCGGCTTCATCCCCAACATCTGCTCAAACGCCTATCTGTTCACAGCCTTTGCCTTCTACTGAAGCAACTATTCCATCCCCAGTGGAGCCTCCAGTGTGTTTCCAGCCTGTCCCAGCCTTGACGTCTACTCCTCTAGCCAAACTGGTTCTAAGGAGCCAGGAGAGTGAGATGGAAAAACTGGGGAGCCCTACTACAGCAGAAGAAGCCTTGAAACGGAGTAATCTTGTAGAAGAGTTCTGGATGAAGAGTGCTGAAATCCGGAGAAGCTTAGGCCTCACCCCAGTAGACAGAAACAAGCGCTCAGAGCCAAGTTTGAATGTGTCTGCCCTTGAGACAACTCAGCTGAAGTCTTTCAACACTGAGAATGTTTCAGGGCAGGAGAGGATCCATCTTGTGAAACCTCAGCCGGCTCCAAGAAGACAGGGACTGTCCAAGCTAGAAAATGAGCAGATTTCTCTGCTCACTCCAAAATCTCCATCAGAAAAAGATCTGAAGAACTCCAATGAAGTACGGAGAGATGTGTCCAGCAGTTCTGGTCTTGGCCTTCAGGAGAGTTCATCTAATATGAAAACACTGGCTAGCCAGAGCTTCAACACTTCTGACTCTACCATGCTTACTCCTCCATCAAGTCCACCTCCACCACCTCCTCGGGATGAAGAACCAGCTACTCTGCGTAAAAAGAGGCATCAAGCAATTTGGCAAAATGAGGTTGAAGCCAAGTCACCTCCAACACCAGCATCAACACCTCCTGCTCCCCCACGGCATGAGCCAACCTCTGCTGCCAAAGAATCAACTCAGGCGAAAAAAGAAGAAGTGCGGAAGTCTTTTGCAGAGAGTGTAGATGAGATTCCATTTGCTGATGATGTAGAGGATACATACGATGAGAGAACAGAGGACACAAGTCTTCAAGAGAGGTTCTTCACACCTCCTACCAGTAGGCCAAGGCCAGAGAAACCACTTCTTTTGCCCTTGGTCAAAGAAAATGGTGGTCCACCCTCAATGGAAGGAGAGGTTAACCAAAAGAAAAGAGTGCTACCTGGAATTTCTGCAGAAGCTAAGGAACTCGCTGAAGAAAGAATGAGAGCCAGAGAGAAGTCTGTCAAGAGCCAAGCACTACGTGATGCCATGGCTAAACAGTTGTGTAAGATGAAAGATATGGAGATGGCGGCTGCTGCTGCTGCTGGGGCTGCAAGGGCACGAAAGGCATCTTCCATGCCCTTGAAGACCAAGGAGTTATTTTATGACTCTCCAAAGCATTTGGCCTTGAAAATAGCAGAGAGCTCTACACTAAAGCATGATGCTTCTAGTGAAAAGTTCTCTACCCCTCCTGCTGATGTAACTGGGCCTGAAGGGTCCATCACCTCTTCAGAAGGCTCCAGTGGAAAGAGTAAGAAAAGAACTTCTCTTTTCTCCCCTCGTAAGAACAAAAAGGAAAAGAAATCCAAAAATGACAGCAGGCTTTCCGACAAATCTAGTGGTGGGACAGAGGAAGGAACAAAAACTAGATCATTATGGAAGTCTGTTTTTTCTGGTTATAAGAAAGACAAGAAGAAAAAGACTGATGACAAGTGCCCAAGTACTCCCTCAAGTAGCGCCACTGTGGATTCTGGCAAGCACAAGCCTTCTCCATTGGTTACAGCAGCAGGTATGATTGATATGTACCTCTGCACTCTGTAATTTTGATACAGCTAGGAATCCTTGAAAGTAAATATAGCTCTGTGTGATACTGAGCAGCATGACACTGCTCTCCTTTTCTAATGTGCAAGTCAAGATGAATGAATACAATTTGTGTGCTTGCAGAAATAGTGTATATGACAATGATCCTTAAATGGATCTTGATGTATACAAGACATGCCTGTTTTCTGCCTTTGACTGACTTGAGAAAAGAACCTTATTTGCCAGAATCATGCATCCTTATTTTAAATTTGATTGTCATCTTTCCCTTTGGGACTTCGTTCTCTTTCTTTTGATCTGGCACCACGGATGCTGAAGATCACAGAGACAGTTTCTTCTGTGTTTTCAGTGATCTGCAAATTCTCTACTGATCTAAGAAATGGGGATTCTGAGGTCTTATGTAAATCTCTAACATTATCAGGTGCAGGCACATGTTTTTAATGATAACTTGTGATGAAGTAAATAAGTTAGCCATAAACATGGTTGAAAAGAGATGCTTAATATTTCTCTGGCCTTGTACAAATAGTGGAAATACTGCCTACTGTTTTCATGCAAATTCTGATCTATCCATAAGAGCACTAACACAATAGAAAGGGAAGGTCATGACCATTACTCCTAATATTATTTGCCAAAGATGATGCTTTCTTAAAATGAAGTTTCTAATTAATACTGTTTATCTTTGGAGTGATGATAATCTGGTCACTATAGAACCCTGTCTGAAGCAGCAGAGAGTAGTGTGAAGGACTAAATATTTTTGAAACTTAATCAGCTTTATAAACTGACTTCTTAAATGTTTCCAGAGAGAAATGGACTGTCATAATTGGCATTTTTCTAACCTTATTTTTTTATCCTTGGCTCCTCAGATTTGCAGCTACGTCGACACCTGAGTTTCTCAGAGGACTCTGACCTCTCCAGTGATGATATTTTAGAACGTTCCTCACAGAAATCCAAGCGAGAGGTAGGCAGATAGGGAGTGAATTTTAGATAGGGCAAGCATCTTTTAGATCACAGGCTTAGAACCACAACAGAAATTTGATTGATTTTGTCATTCTTACTGTTTCTTCGGTTGCGCTGGCTTTCCTGTAAATTGGCTGAACGATCTACCTAAAATCAGTTAGTTTCATGAATATGAGTAATTCCTTATGAAGGAATATGAAGGAATTGTTACCGCTCTGAGACATTGCTTTACAGCTGAATAGCACCATCTGAACAGTGATATTTTTCTCCCTGTGGTAAGCATGCCAGTGATTTATACAAAACAGAAATTTAGTATCAAGAGTCAATTTCACGGACTGTGCTGTCATTTCATTCACTCTTGTGGCAAAAAGGTACCGATGAAATAGTCCTTTCTATTGTTGTGAGAGTTTGATTTTAGCACATTATTGTACTGTCCTCCAAATGGATTGATCTGATAGAATTCCAAGCAAATTACAGGCAAGAATGTTACTTTGTGTGCATCAAAATTATATCAAGTCAAGCCAGATCATCTACTAAAAGGTAAGCTATGGGTTGCAGTTTTTCAACTCAGTTAAGTTTGCTGATTTGTTCCGGCAGAAGAGGAGCTATACAGACTGAATAAGGATCTCTCTTCCCTTTTTGGAGAAGAGATGAGCTGTTACCTCTCTCTCTCTCTTTTCTCTCCTTTTGACGGTGTCCCTTTTGAGTTCTTTGCACAGCATGGGTATTTCCATAAGGCAGTTCCTACAGATAACAGCTGTGATACAGAAATACATAGCAAGTCCCTGTACAATGCCAATATATAGGGATTGATCTCAGCCTGGTGTCCTCATTCAGGTGCAGTTTGATATGAACTCTGCCTCTTCTGAGAAAGTTATTTCTTGTCCCTGCACAGATTTCCCTAGCAAGTGCTGTAGTATTGTAACGTAAGCCCTTTCAGTGGCTCTCTAGCCAAGTAAGTATGGCTTTTAATTATGCTTAAAGGAAGATATTGGAGAGAACAGAAGAGAGACCAATGGATGCCACTAAAAGTCCAGGAAGAAAAAAAGATATGTTTAGTTTATCTGCAATTTGGAAAATACGCGGTGATAACTAACAGCCTACCTTAGTTGCTTGCAGATTATTTATTTCAGTCTTAGTGTGGCACTAATAGTGCTAAAATAAGTGGAAAAAAATGTCAATCAGCTGAATTTATTATAAAGGGAAAGAATGCTTCTTTCATTCCCGAGATGTTCTAAGATCTACCTAGATGGGTACATAGTTTGACCCCACAGTACATTAAGGCCTTACTGGTACAGAAAATTGAAAAATGAGTTCCTTCTGTCCCTTCCTTGTGGGGCCTGGTTCGCATAAAGAAGAGATTATCTAAGAAAGCACTGTCACAGAGTGGTGTGTGCATCCAAACTCCAGTCTTTCATCCAGTGTGCAGAAATGCCAGGATCTATTTGATACTTGGCTCAGATGGCAGAGGTATAGAAGTATTGCAGGTTGAATGTCATAGGAAATACTGTATATCCTCTGTATATATATGTAGTGGAATAAATTATAATACCTAACAAATCTGAGGCTAGTGGAAGAAGTTGGTGAAATAAGTAGGAATTCTGAGTTTACTTGTGTCTCTCTTGTTCCTTCTTCCTATCTGGTATTTTTTTTCTGAGAGGAAGATTATTTTGTTTTCATTTGGTTCCTTCTTCTCTCTCTTCCCCTTCCATTCCTCCTTGCATGCTATCAAGGCGTTTCATGAGAAGTTCTGCATTTTGCAAGATATGCAAAAGAATGAGGTATCCGTGGCTAGCAGAGGACAGGCTTGCAGTACAAGGGGTTCATATAAGACTTATGAAGCTACAGTTCTGCACTGTAAGCTCTTTCAGGAAGCAGCAGGGCTTCATTAAGGTCCCTGCCTGTTCTCAAACTTGGGTACACCTTGATGGTCACATTTTCTGTGCTGAGCTAGTTCAATTTAAAATAATGTTTGTGGAAAAAAATCTCATCACCACAATTATGGGTGATAGGATCAGCGGCAGGTACCTGGAATCTTAATATTCAAAATACCTCGCAGCTCTGTCAAAGTGTTGCTTTCCCATTTTCTGTCATTTGCTGTTGATGATTAATGTTAATAATTTCTTTGCTCAGCATCTGCTTATTTTCTAAAGGAGTGGCTTTTGAGAATGAATATAGTTATTCAGAGGAAACGGAGCTGAAAACTCAGCTATCCAGCTATAACGCATCCTGTCTTAAGGATGTCAAACATTTTTGCAAACCCTGGGATGCTTTGCTATCAAATTAAATGTAGCTGGACTTTTAGATTGACAAAGCTGAGTTCATAGCGACTTGAGGTGGGCTTATGTATCTTAAGTTACAAACAACCTCTTACTCATTATGGTAAGAACTGACTTCCTGTGTGCCACATAACTTTTATGTGAACCCCTTCTCTAAACTAAAATGCTGTTAGTGCTGCTTTTTTGGTTATTTTAGTGAGCTTGCTCCCCAGAGAGATTGCTCTGTTTAGCCTGTCTTTTGTGATCAGCAATGGAATAATTCAGTGTTGTTTAGTGTATTGTCTTTCAAGAGAAGCTTCCTGTAAAGAATTCCTAGCCTAATGCTCTATGTTAATAGATGTTTGTCGTTATCGGTGTGTGTGTTTGTCGTTGTTCCTGTACAATTGTGGTATTTGTGGTCAGACATGCATTTGCTACTATAGGCAGTATGCTGGTTCCTGAAGTTTGCATACATGCTTAAGTTCTGTGGCTTTTCAGTCGTGACTGGTTTTAGTTTATTGAATGTGAAAAGCAAAATGCTGACTGTCACCCCAGAATGGCACAATGCCTTCTGCAGTTGATGACAGAAGGAAAATGTACCTCTCTTACAGATCGCAAGTAGTCTATTTGTTTTGTTTTCTGGGTGCAGTGTAGCTTACAGTGTCATTGGATAGAGAAGGAAATGACCTTTTTGTTTCGTTTCATTATTGAAAAAAAGGTTTGACAATGTTTGGTTCCTGAACCAGGCAGCACTAATGAAAATGTTACATAGTGCAGCAACATGGAGTCAGTTGTGATGCAATACCATTATTTGAGCTCCTCAAATTCTCTGGAGATTTTCTTTTAGGACAGAAAGATTCCATTAATGTAGGATATGTAACCCGCTCTAAGCCCATGTAGTATTTCTCCTGTCATAAAGCAGTAAGGAGGATTATGATGGTATTTAAATGTAAATGATCGTTTTTATTAAGTCAAGATAATTTAAAATCACAAAATAAACAGAACTTCTAGGAGATGTGTAAATCAGTCTGTAAATGTATGGCAAAAAGTAATATATAACTGAGTGAGCAAGTTGAGACCAGATATGCTCAGGATAAAGCCATAATTTCAGATTTTAAGTCAAAATATTGTATATGCATATACACTTATTTTTTCAGTAGACATTAAATCCAATGGATAGAGACTATAGAGGACAAAGAATCCCTCTAGAAGAGGGATTTACAGGTTGGATTCATGTACAAAGAGGGTTCCAAGCCTAATGGCCTTCAGAAGGGTGCTAGAACCTTAGTTTTGTGGCGAAAGTTCCATTGTGCTTAATCAGTCTGGGCCGTGTTCAGCATTTGCACAATTTCATGTTTCATTTAAAAACAGCTTTGTTTTATTACTGTGCATCTGTTTTCAATGTTGAACTGATTTTGCTTCATTTTGTATGTTGTTTTTTTCCTTTACCATTCCCCTTTAAAGTCGATTTATGTACCACACGCCTTGGCATTCAAGAGATCATATTCGTCAAAGGTAGTGTCTCCATTCCAACTAGTTGGCCATTGTTGCATGCTTGTCCCTGTATTAACCCCTTGAATCCATAGCTACCCATCACATGTGCACTAACATCACAAACATTGACTGTGCATGCATGAGATGTCAGTAGACATGGGCAGCAAAGTCTCTGTAGAGGCTGTTTATGAAAAATGCATTAGACTCCAAATTCTCTGACTTCTTAGAGTGCATGCACTTACCAGTGAAGAATAGTTTACTGCTGTAGAGAACAGCGTGGATGAGCTTTGAGCTTCAGAAAAATTGGGTTGCTAGGCAGTCAAATGTATATTTATTCTTTTTAATACTTGGAATATTACTGCAATGAATTGCCACACTTGAGTCAGTATCCTTCAGAGTTCTTGAATTCACTGAAATCTCAGTGAAACTCTGTATCAAGTTAAAATGAAAAGGTAGAAGTTGCATTTCTATTTCAGTAACGTTTCTGTTTTCCGAAATTCTTATTGTCCTATCTTCACAGTCAAAAATGTGTTAGGTAGTGTAGGAAAACTCACCCTCTATGGCTTTTCCTTCTGATGGGGGTGTTATTGTGGAATTTGTATTTAAAAAAAGAAAAACATTAACAGCTTGGAGTTTTAACAGTGGTGCTTGGTAATTTTCTTTCTGAGGAATTTTGAATAGAGTTGTGGTCACAGCTTAAATCTCTGCTTTCTGAGAGCAATAAAACAGAGATGGACAGATCGATGGGGCAGTAATAATTAGTATTAGATAAACAATTAGATAACAAGATAGATAAAAACAATAATTAGATAAATTCAGATTTGTCTGTATTAACATTTTGTCCTTTAAGTTGACTCTCCATGGAGAAAATATCTTTCCAAAAATGGAAGGCATCTGTTTTCAGCTGTCCCTTTAAGCCTTCATAAATGTATGTGAGAGAGTGCTTTTCTTCACTGGAATTAAAATTGTAAGGTCCTTTGATGCTCTTAAAATCTATGAAAGGAAGCCTACCTAGACTACAAAACAACCCACTAAAAAAATGAAAAGATACTGAGCTCCATTTTCAATAACAATTTACTTCTTTTTAGTGGGAGAAAAGAAGAGGAGGAAATACCTTTCTGTCTCTATAAACAGAGCCTTTCTCCCTCTTGGTATTGTGTTATCTAGTTTTAGTGTAGGGATTGTCTGCTTTCACGTCTCTCTTTTTGTCTTCCTGATATGTAGAAAGAAATGCATAAATTTATACACAGGTAGTTACTATCAGTTACACCAATACAATTCGCAAATACAAATGTTACTGCTCCAAAATAAAATGGTAGATATGGAAAGAGAGGAATACTGATATAACTGCACTGTTCTAAATTAATTTCTTAGTTTGTGCTGCTATCACTGCTTCATGTAGGTGTTCTTTACCGTCTTCAAGGTGACTTCTTTATATAGTTGCTATTATGTTGGTTTAACTAAATGCTTTTGGCTAGCTCTTTTGAAAAAAAAAATAAATATGATCTCTGTGGGGAGGTTCCATATAGCGATGGAAATCAGGAATAGGATACTATATAAAGTCACAGCTTTGCAGTTGGCTTATACACTTCTTCACTCCTGATTTGACCCTGAAATTGTTGCTCACTGCACTGTGAACACCTGTGCCTACGAAAGCTTGATTTTTGACACAGCCGTGACAATGACACAACTCCTTTTCTATGAGATTTTGGAAGCGAGGATTGTCTTCCCTCCCCCTGTATCTCTAGGCATGCAAATAGAATTTGCTTCTGTTTCTTCTTCCTTCAGAGAGCCTACACAGAAGAGGAACTGAATGCCAAGCTGACCCGGCGAGTGCAGAAAGCTGCCCGTAGACAAGCCAAACAAGAGGAGCTAAAGAGGTTACATAGAGCCCAGGTAGTGCCTCAGACTTTACATGTCATGCCTGGAAACCTCTCTGTGAAAGCACCATGATTCTGGCATTTTTAGTGTGCCGGAAGAGGATCCAGAGCCAGAATTCTCTGCTGTTTCTACATAAATGGCACTGCTCTCTCTGTCAAACTTCGTACTGTGTGTCACAAGCATGGGAAGAATTGCTAAAGCTATTATGATAGTGTTAGAGCAAGAAAACAGGCAAATAATGATTGTAGCACCTATCTAACTGGACATGAGCGAAATACCATTCACTGAATGGAAGAGTGGTAGTCAAATAATACCTGATGATGCCGCAACAATGATTGGTGTGCATAACTTTATGCTGCTGGGGGAAGTGTTACCAGATTAACCTTTTGTCATGAGAGATCTGTTGGAAGACAGGTGGCATTGTCTGTTGGTGACAGGGTTAAAACGTGAAGTGAATTGAATAGCATTATCTTCACTTTAGAGTATAGAAAAGTGTTTGGAGTTGCAGCAAGTGAGCATCAAAGTCTCTGTAAAACTGAGGGATAGGATACAGAGGGAGTCACTTCTCAGCAGGGACTGTGGTGCAGTCTGAAGCAGTGTATTTGCAAGTATTTGTTTTTGAAAAGGTTGATTTGACTGAAGTCACTTAGAGCTGAATGAGTACTGCAGGCAGAAGAAGAGAATTGCTTTTGATGAGTGTCTGCTTGTGTTTTTTTGTGTTGTTTTTTTCTTGTTTGTTTGTTTTTTTTCTGGATAGATCATCCAGCGCCAGCTTGAACAAGTGGAAGAGAAGCAGAGGCAACTTGAGGAGAGAGGGGTTGCTGTGGAGAAGGCCCTGCGGGGAGAAGCAGGTATTCAACAGAGCTTGGTTTGCTTTTCAGTGTTTTCTTACCAAATGCTTGTACAGTAGTCTATAGCTATTTGTATTCTAGAGGCAATTGGACTATTGTAGCCTAGAGTCAGATTGTGAATTCATTCTCCCTTTTCTAGTATCTTTCTGAGCCCTTACTGTTCCTGTGTTTCTTCTAATCCTTGGATTTCCCTAAGGGCAGGAAACTAGTTCACTTGCCTTTGCCTGAGGCTTAAGAGGTAACCCTCCAATTATTAATAGATTAAAATGTCCATTTGACTTTTTCTGCATATTACTGGGTATTACAGCTAGAAAACGGCAGGGATTTCACAGCTGCAGTTCATGTAAAGCTGTCACAGTAAAGAATCCTGTTTGTATGTTAGGGAAGTAATTGTAAAATTGTGTGCTTTCTCTATTGTGCTGGATTATCAAGGTAATGTCCTTACAAGGGACCATCACAGAACATCTTCCTCACGGCATAGCCTAGCACACTGGCAACTTCTGACAAAGTTGTGCAGAGCAGAAATGCACACATGTACTGAAAGGTATCCATGTTGAGCTGTTAATGGAATGTGCTGAATGTACTTTAAATTAAACGAGCATCTGACAAAGTGCAAGAGTGGAGGAATAGTTGGTTCAGAGAATGGAAAAATAATTTGGAAATCCCTGAATACAGGCAGTCAGACATGCCATCCAACAGGCAAGTGCATTGTGTGTGTATCTGATAGGCCCAGGACTATGCACCTGATTGCAAGGATCAGAGATTGGAAATTATAATAGTGGAACAAGTGCTTGGAAAATGGCTTGGCATGTTGCTAAGATTGAAGAGCAATCACTGTGTCTATGAAGGTGGTAGTTGCTTCGTCAGAGGAAGGGTCTAGTGTAACTTCCAATCAGTTGCTACTCGGCCAATTCTGTAAGGGCATGGCAAAGCTGCAGAATTGAGCATTTATCAAAGCATATGATGACTACAAGTGTGGAGGACAATCTCAATCACTTCAATAGTTGTGATCTCAGTGGCTTTTTAATTTGTGGATTCAAAAAATAACCTGATGCAAA
This sequence comes from Crypturellus undulatus, assembly GCA_013389825.1. NCBI lineage: Eukaryota > Metazoa > Chordata > Aves > Tinamiformes > Tinamidae > Crypturellus > Crypturellus undulatus. The sequence continues at coordinate 1,019,055 of VWPW01013353.1, forward strand.
AAGCATTTCTCTGTGGTAGTGCCTCTTTTCTCGTGCTGTGTATTTCTGTGTGGTTCACTCTGTTCTTCGGCCTAGCGGTTACTGCACTTACTAACTCCCACTCTCTTGTCTCTGGTTCTTTTTCTTTCATTTTTTTCACCTGGAAATCCATCTTGATTATTCATCTCATAAATGACATTCATGTAGGACATGTTAGCACAAGTAGGAAAGCTTATCAGCTGAGTGAGGGTTCTTCACCATAGCCCTGGTTCAAAGAGTGCAAAAATGACCAAGAGTAAAACCTGATATTTTGTGCGGAAGGCTGCAACTCTTGTATACCTTACTTCTCTCTCACAACTCATCCCAAAATGACAAAGTCTTACTTAAGCTTGTATATGTATGATTTTCGTAGCGGGATTATGAAATCATAGGTCCCTCTTGCAAAGTGGGAGAAGCTCCTTCTTCAGTAAGTCTCTGAGAGTTATGCTTTGATGTTTCCATCAAAAGATGGTACATCATGTTTACAGAAGCTTAACTCCATTATAGGAACTCATCAGGCTCAACTCTTCCAGTTATTTCAGAGGATTAACAAGAAACACATTCTGTTCAAAAAAAAAAAAAAAAAGGTAGTTCTAACTTATGTTGGTTGAAAACACAAGATAAAAAGTCAGCTCCATCCTTCACCTCTCTAGTCACTCTTGCATGGGCGTATTATGTATTTTTACAATAAGCAAACTAGATAATTGGTCTGTGACTTTACCCTCCATTGGTATCCATTAATTTTTGCCTCTGATAACCATTAATTATTAAGAAAATCAACATAATTTTCTTCTTACCTGTGTTGTATCATATAGTGATACAACACAGTGAATAACAGTGACTACGGCATTCAGCAGTACCATTGGTTAAAAGTGTGGAGTTACACTCTTGTCAGCTCCTGTCCTTAATGAAATCTTGTAAGCAAAAGCAGAAAAGGGGAAGAGTAGCGTATAAAGTGTTGTCATCTGAAGAATATCTTCTTCTGTTTAACAAGCTTGTGCCAGGTGAAGAAACGTGGGAGGTAGACCTCTTCGGTGCATGCTCTATCCTCATAAATAGAGGATGGCAATGCAAAGTATGGCCATCCCATAGACAGCAACCAGTGTCAACTGTTCTTGGAGAAGATACTGGATTCTAATGAGTGCCTTATTCAGCTCCCTTCTCAGTAGGAAATGGAAAAGTTCTAGCTTTAATTGTTCATTGACTTGTACAACTTCATATTTGAAGTTTTATATACTATTATTAGGGATTTCCTACTACTTGTTACTTCCTGACAGAAAAAACAGAGGTTTGTATTTTTTAATGGTTCATTTATTGTGGAAAAAGACAGACAGGACCACGTGAAATGCTTCCCTATACCATGTATCGTTATCTTCCTGCGCATCCTCTCCCTAAAGGATATTATTTTTTTTCCTTCGGTACAGGTCTTCCATAACTTTAACTGTTCATATCACTGACCTCTGGACCTTGTTCCATTTTTGCAGAATCATATTTTTAACTTGAATTGTTAAGAAAAAAATTTAGTACTATAGAAACATACTTAGAATGTACTTGGAAAAACTTTGCTTCTATTTTCCATCCATTTTGCATACACCTTGCATTCATAATATGTTCTTGCCAACTGACTGACTTTGAGCAGTTAGTAAAATTCTCACAGTGGTGGCCTGCTGTCTTTCTGGGAGGTTATAGTTAATTTAGATCATAGCAGTAGGTACAAGTAGCTCAGTATTCTTTCCAAGAATTTCACTCTTTATCTGATAGTTGTCCAGAGGGATTACTCTATACGATCCTTCCAGTTATTCAACTAATCAGACTCAGAACCATCTTGGAGGTCACTGCCAACTTTAATTTTGACTAATCTTAAGTAATCGCACCTTCTTGTCTACCTCCTTGTCTCCTCATTTTTTAATTTGGCTCAGTCTCAGGTAGGGCATTTCTTCTGCAAGTGGAATGCTTGTTACAAAATTTAGTTTATAATCCAGAAAATCATCTTACATCTTATGATTACTTCCTTGTCTGAATATGTTCCCTGTGATTATCTTTGAAAATCTCATGCTCTGGCAGTTAGTGCAAGCTCTACTTTGTGACAAGTTTGTCATATGCAGATGGTTTAGGTCTTTGTCATCCTCTTTCTCCTTTATTTTTTTTCCTCTTCTCTTTTGCATCATGGCCAAGGAACAGATAATGTCAGTGAAGAATTCTCCCATTTTTCTGCAATGTCCCAGTGGAAGAGAGGCCTCGAACCAGATCGCTATTAGTGTAGCAATCGTTTGTATGATGGTGCACTCGCCTGTTTGGACATGGTGATGAATTTCCTTACCCATGTGGATTTTCCATCTTTTTCACTAATTACCTTTAAAAATATGTCAAACCATAAATTTCTTGAGCCTTTTTTTTCTCCTTTGTGCCCCTTTAGCATAAGCCTAGATAGTCATTTTTAGGAACAGAGAAAACTTCTACTACTGTCAACTCCATACTGAAAAAATTAAAAGCCACCTCTTTCCATCAAGTGAATCATATGCATTGGGAAATGATGCTTTCGGTACTCCTGTATGTCTCTTCCACTAGGAACCATTTTGCAGTACTATGATTGCTTAATCGTGGTAATATCACTAATTGTGATGTACATCTCTCTTGCAGCTGTGTACATACACAGTGTCTTCACTTTGTGTACGTATAAGCTGTTTCACAGACTTTTGTGCAGGTTCTTCCCTCTCTAATACAGATACTGCATTAGCACAAACATCCATACCCATCCTTCTACACTTAGACATTTGCCATTAATGTCAGCATTCAGTCAATGCCTTTCACTCGTGTGCTGTATACATATCCTCTACTCATGTCCAAGGAATCATCCCTTACATCTTTGCTGCAGCTGTCCCACGAAATGACAGTGTTTCCTTTTGACATATTGCTCAGCGTGGAAGCAGAAGGAATAGCTCTTCCTTTCTCAGCAAGAACAGAAAGACATCAGTGTGAGGTACAGGTGCAGACTGAAACAGGTGAAGTGTCTCTGTGTAAACCTCTTGATTTTTCCCATTGGAAGTCCTTGCCTGCCTGCTGGGAATTTTGTCCTCCTCTTCCCAATATATATGTGTATGTATAGAAATATATATCTATATAGATATATAGATATGAATATTTATATGTAGAGAGAGGGATGTATACATATATGTGTGTGTGTATTTATACACACATACCTATATATATATCCATGGTTTCTCATTTGTCTCCTTTTTATTGTCTGTCTGTATGTCTCTTTCTCATATATTGCTTTGATTGTGTGGGCTTGGAGTGATTCAATAACTCTGTCTTCACCACTTCCTTGTTGTAGACTATTGGGGAGAGTCTTATTACAGTGACCTCATCGACTTGCATCTGGGTGGTATGTATAGCTGAACCTCTTGCTGACACTAATCCTGCTGACACTCCTCCCTACCTCTCCCTTCACCTACTTCTCCCATCCTTGGCTCACAAAGCAAGAAGAAACAGTCCTTGCACATGACTGATTGGCTATAGCAGAACCCCTTTTCCAGCTCAGGGAGAGGAGATGTTGTCATACTCCACAAATTGTGCGCGTAAGACCCCCTCTTCTCTTTTCCACAGTGTTAATTATTTCAGAACTGGTTCATGCCAGCCACCTTCCCTCATGGCAATTAAAAGCCATTCTGTTTTTTTTGTTTTTTTTTTTTTTTAATCTTCGTTACGAGGTCCAGTTCATCCAAATCCCCTTTACGAAAATATTTTATCACAAAGGGAGCAGTAGAATTGGTCAGCTTTCTAAAGGATTAGTCTCTAAAGCTCTCTAAAGGATTAGTCATGCCATTGCCTGCCTCTTGAAGCTTATTTGCTTCTTTCAAAAAAACTAATGTTTTGATGAGTTAACAAAACAAAACAACAAAAAAGATCACTCGAAGAACTGAGAAAACACTTGTAGATAAGTGTAGATAATTCTTATCTCTTCTCTTGTCCTAGTAGAGTTAGGAGAGATTCTACTGTTAGAATTCCAGTCAGTTTTCCAGTAGAGCCCATTTTGCATCATTACAGTGGCACTAAGCTTCTTTTAACATATTTTTCCTTACATCTCATTTAAATGCTAAAGGACACATTAGACTATTCAACCCTTTTTTTCACATGTGGATTATAGTCATCAGTTATCACTCTGCATTATAGTTTTCCTTTCTTTAATTAATGCTACTTCCTGAATCCCTTAATGGATTAAGAACTTTTGGGCTGCAAATGTCATTTGTTTAGCATTTGCTTATCCTGCTAATTCAAATTCCCATCTTTGCTAATTTAGTTACCCTGAGTTTACTCTTGTAGACTTAAATGGACAAATATGTCAGTGGATCCAATACACAGCAAACTCTACTACATTGCTGTGTCATCCAGGGTTCTCCTTTCATTTGTCGTTAAGAATATAAAGTTGTTAAATCCAGAGTGTGCTTTTGTTGAGGGAGTCCCTTACAGTCCAGATCTGCAGAATGAAATATCCACCCACTCCGTGCCTGATCCAAGACAAGAAGTCTTCCTCCGTTGTTGTTGTTTTGGATTTGACCTTTGAAATGTAACACTGCCCAACTTTTTAACTGTCATTTTCTCTCCTTCATGGACATGGCTGTCCCACATAGCGTCTCTCTGCTGCTGCCTGTTGGGAATGACTCCAAATTGTCCCAATACAATAGGCTGTTAGTTAATGATATCCAGTTAGGAACATCCACCAGAAGTCAAATGTTTTGAAATGGAAGACTTTTCTCCTTGGTAGACCTATGTTGTTGCCCAGTTCACCTCTGATTTTCAGGTGATAGGCCTCCTTAGCCATGTGCTTCATTTGCTGTTCAGCCCCTCATTCCTTGCTGACATATCTTCCACTGAGATCCTTTGAAACCCTCTTCCTACTTATGCCTATGAGGGCAGGCCCCACACCCGTATGAGCAATCGTATAGCAGGAGCTGTAAAAGGGTTGATGCTGAATTACACTTTAATGGATCCTTATCCCTGTCTAATGCTATTTCCACCATACCTCTCCCTCCTCTCCCTCCTTCTCCTCCTAATGCGTCTTTAGAGACAGCAGTCCCATCAAAATCACTAATGATGGCTGTAAGAAAGCAAAATAATCTTTACTTAAAGGGACACTGTCAAAAAAGAAAAAAGCAAAACCAACCGTGTTGCAGAAAACCTCTGACAATTAAAAATCAAGTTTACCTTTCATCTTTTTTACTTGTTTGCTTTTTCCATTTCTCTTGAGTTCAACAGACACTCTAGATTTGTCATTTTCAGTCTTCTGTTGCAGGCTGTTTTCCTTGATATGGTGGCTCAGTCACTTGGACTTCCAACAACATTCACATTTTTTTTAATGCTTGATGTGTTTAAAAACGATAGCAAGTCTATCCAGATCTCAAAAATACTGTTTTCTAAACAAACTTGAAAAATACGAGATTGGGCAGTATCCCTTTAAATGCAACAACCCAGTAGAGTCTGCTGGATTCCTGCTGGATTATGTGGCTTTATAGTTTGGTTTTGTTGCCTCTGTAACTTGCTTTATGTTTGCTTTCGGGGCTGCCAGAACACTTTTGCCAGAATGGCTACGTTGCTCTGATGATACTTAGCACTGTTGCGTGGCAGATGTGGAGCTCAGCTCTGAGTTAACGTAACTCGGATAGGCTGCTGCATCAGGGGAGTGCTGTAAAAATCCCTGGGGTGCCCTGTGGCTGGCTGGTCCTGCTGAGCTCTGTAAGCAGCAAGGACAGCTGCATGGATTAGTAATTCTGCTGGCAATTTGTGTCTGCAAGGCATGGGCAAGGCTCTAAAGTCATGCTGCCAGTAGAGTGCTAAGCAAAAATCACACAAATGCTTTGGAACATTTTCTTAGGTCTGTAATCATTTTTGAGAAATCTATTATGGTTTTTGAGTGATAAGGACATTTTAAAAATTTATTTTGGATTTTTTTTGCACTAAGTAGAGCTGTATTTCATTAAGTTGTTACAGACTGCACAACAACTTGTGCAAGGGAATAGTAATTTCAGACGTCCTGGTCAAGTGCTAATTTGCAGGACTGCAGATCGCTGTCATAACTACCCCTATTGCTCTGCCCAGACACTATAATCCTCTCTTCCTGATCTAAAATATCATGTACTGTTGCCATAAACCAGATGTTTCTTTTCACAGTACAGATGGTCACATTTCAATGCTGAGTATGTGTGTATTATATTGTGTATGCAACTGTGTTAAAGTAGCACTGCAAAGCTGGGAAAGTCAGCTGAAGTTAAGATTGGGTATTAGGTTAGTTTATCAATGGATTTGGAAACTTTAGATCCTCCACAGGGAAGTCTCTCACTTGTCTTTATGGAGCAACTGGTAGCAGTGGTAGGTTATCACCCTCTCTAGATCCTCTTGAGGAATGGGGCACGCTCAGTGGATTTCAAACATACTGGCTGCCAGCTGTGGAATTGTGAGACTTGGAAAACGTGGATCCCGTGCCAAACACTGGAAGGATACAATGCTGTGGTAGTTACACACTCTGTCTATCTTTTATACTCTTTTTGCAGATAGTCCTAATCCTGTCTTTCCCCTAAGGGGAAAGCTCCCGTAAGGAACTCCTTCTAGCTCCTTACGCCAGTTTCATTTTCATTCTCAGTTCTGAATTCTGCTTATCAGGCATTTGATTTTAATCACAGTCTTCTTGATAAAGAAATACTAGTATATCAACCCTTCAGACCTCCTCTCCTGGTGTTCCATATCCCCAGTCCCTGCTTCTGGCTTTCTACCCCCATTTTGGGGCTCTGCTCCTTCTCCTAGCGGGCATGCTTTGTCCAAACAACTCTAGTTCATTCCTTCTCCACAGACCTGTCTTCTCCCTCCATCCCTTATCTCTTTTCCTCCTCTTCTTTCTCCTTTCTCCTTTAGTTAGTGCTCTTAGGCTCCTTGTTTAGTGAGTTCCAGCCTCAGTTCTTTCCCCACCACCAGTTTCTTGTCCCAGTTGACGCCTCCTCTGCCCCAGGAAGGTCCCTGCTCTGTTCCTTCTGTGATCAGATGAGGAGCTTCCTCCTAACAGGCATCCAGCAGCCCATCACTCCAGTCCTGCCCAGCCCTGGCAGGGGCATACCGAGATAGACAAGAAGGATGTAAGGAAGAGACCTGGTGTGTTTGATAGTGGTGTTTTCAGACATTTCTTCTGTTTGACATGATTTTTATGAACTTTAGGTAAATGAAGGAAAAAAGCTTGCCTTTTTAAAATGCCCGGAGTTTTTTTAAATTTATACTTTGTTGAAGGCGTACTTTACTAGATCTTCACTTTTTATTTATTTAATATAATTGAGCTGACTATGTCTTTTGAAGTCCTGCCTATGTGAACCTACAGGACCTGACATGCTGAAGAGGGAAGTGTCCTATGTTCTCTGGTTAGCAAAAACAACTCTCCTGGAAGAGGATTACAGTTGTAAGATAAACAGTGTTTTCTCAGTCTGCAGCTGCTTTTGTCACTGAAATGAACTGGTAACAAATTTTCTTTAGTATGAGTTTAGAGCACGAAAAGAGCATTTGATAAGCAGAACTTGTTAAGTGTGATTTGGGAATTCTTGTTAGGTGCTGCAAGCAAAGAGTTGTCATTTTCCTGCTTCTTTCTGCACAGCTCTCCCAGCTGCAACACAAAACTTAACAGGTTTGTGAAACAGGTCCGGTATAGGAATGTACCAGTTCTGGTTACATTTTAAAGTGCTCTGGGATCTAATAGAAGGCAGCAGATTTCTGTGTGTATTCTGCTCCAACTATTGCTTTTCCTATTTTTTTTTAATTTTTGCTGTCTTGTTTGTACTTTAGGTTTTGGCATAGATTTAGTAAGCTGTATGTTTTAAGTCAGATGTCCTGACTGATGTATTTTGGAGTAAATGTAAAAATCATGCCCTCAACTTTGTAAGTCCTGCAGTCATGAGGTAGTTGCTTGGCAATCCTGTTGTTGGACAACTTCACCAAATCATAAAGTTGGAATGCTTTATTTTGCAGCTGTCTACTCTGTGAGCATAACTTATTATTAGAGTGGGAAAGAGAATATTTCATGTGATCAGTACACAGTTTGCTTTACTGATCTTGTTGGACTGATGCATACTTTAAGCACTGAGTTAAAAATAGAGCTCATTGTCTGTTTCCTAAATGGGTGATACAGATTGTGAGTAGAAAAACAAGTTTGAAAGTATCGTGTTCGTAATTTGTGAGGTGAAGTGCTGGAAAAGTGGTGCCTCAGGTTAGCCCGAGAGCTGGATTTTCCTGCCCAGTGTTGTCATATGCGAATTTCTAAATTGCCCAGGTCAGTCAGCAATATAAAAATCAAAGCCCTTGGACACAAGGTTTGGAAAGGATCTGATGCTATTTGGTTTGCAGTATATTTGTCTAGGAGACATTTTATTTGCAAGGGTTCACCATTTCTAAGATATCACCACACATCTCGTACCACAGGGCATGTGCAAATGATGGGGATTAATGAATGGGATTAATGGTGAATGGGGATGGGATTAATGGTGAGCTGTCACTTGGGTATAATACCATCTACCACCCGATCCACAGTGCTTTCATTGCCAGGACTGAGCATTTTTGCTACTGTGCTTGACATTGAATAGTGAAATAAAAATTAGAAGAGATGGCAATGATCCAGTGTAGCCTGTGTAACAAAGAAGAATGTACAGTGAAAAAGGTGTGTTTTCTTGGTAACTGTGAAATTTCTGTTCTCAGTTTTGAAGTGGTTTGGGAGCTATGACATTTATTCTTGGTTCAGCTCTTAGTTTCAACAACTGTGGCAAAGTTTGAAATCTCTCAGGGGTACTATGCCAAAGAAGGGCTTTCATGTTTAATCAGAGACTGAACATGATTGCATGGTCTCATGAAGATCTGGGAAATGCTCTGTTTCGCAGAGGTTGAGATAATGATACTGCCCTGCTTGTACCCCGACATGAAGCTCTGAACATGCAGATGGATATGCTTCTTCCTCAGAATGCTGCAGCTCCTGGCTCTGTACTAGTTACCCTGGGTGCAAGGGTGGTATCGCCATCGCACCTTCTTTGGTATCTGAGCTATGAAGGTTTTACATAGATTTCAGATAAGCTGGCACACGGTATTGAAAGAGAATAACTGGTGATTAATACTATGTAGTGGTGAGTTGCCTCTGTGGGAAAAAAAAAAAAAAAAAAAAGGGTGGTAAAAGTGGTAACTTTCTGTCCACAAACTGTGGTCACACTTGGCACTGGGAGAAATAAGACTTGTAAGGATTTATGTAATGCTATAGGAGAAGCAATAAAGGCAAGATAGATGAGAATTTTAATGCTGTATTGTGGATCTAGGTATTGCATATGTGTCCTTTTTAATGGTACTGGCCAGGAAGTTCAGTGTCTTCTCAGGATTGTCTTTAATTAAAAATATACACAGTGAGAATTCTTGAACTTGCTGTATGCTTATATTTTTTCTTAATCAGCCTCGGCAGGAATGTGAATGAACTGATGAACTCATCATCTAAACCAATCAATTGGCTGCCAAAAAGAATGGTGTTTTTTTTCCATTTATTGGGTGATCTTTTTTCCCTTTTTCTTTGTTAAGATGCCTTTTCTTGAATGAATTTGTCTGAAATGTGTGACATGGAATACACTTAAGAATTTGTTGTTGTCAGTAAGAATCTTTCATCATTTCAGGAAACAGTAAAATATTTTTCCTCTTAAAATTAAAAGATCCCAATTTCAGTCTGTTCATATAATCTGTACCACTTGTATCAATACCCCTATGTACAGTGTGCCAGAAGTTTTTAAAAATATATTTAAAGTTCTACTACATTATATGTTCTGTAATATTTTTGACTTAAGATTATGGCACATTTTAGGGCATAACAATTGGTGTAGTTTCACAGTTTAGAAGATTCATTAGAGGTAAGTTTTCATGTTACTCATGTTCATGATCCTGTACCTGTGCTCACTGATTCAGCTATAGTTTGCATCTGGCATACTGAATATAGCATTGGTGTTCACACTGCCATTTATATTCATTAGCTTCCTGAGGAGCAATATTAGTATTTTTAGCATCAGGAGTGTTGCAGACACCCTGGACTCCATAACTTGATTCAATAACACATTTTGTCTATATGAGAGCAAAGGAATTATATTTCTACCTGGAAATAGGGCAAAAACATAAAACAGAATTGCAGGGAGGGGGGTCCATACTACAGGAGAAAAATAATTGCAATTCTGCCTTCTGCTATGTAAATCCTGTGGCTTTGTGCTAAAGTTGGTATCTTGTCTCAGGATCTGATCCTTTGCTCACTAAGGATAAAAGTTAGTTGTGGCCATGTACATTGATATATTACATTGGATAAATTGTGAATTCCTCACCAAGACATTCACAGTTTGAAATTTATAAATATATAGTTGTGTTTGCCTTATCAGGCTCTTTCCCCCCGTTCTCCCCGGTCTGAATGTAACTCAAAACTTGAAAACTGAAGTGGATTTTCCCTACTGTTATGTTCCACCTCCTGACCCCCCTAAATGGCTGTTACACCAAGATAGAAAATTAATGTAGTGTAAAATAGGATATGAAAGAAAATAACATAATAGGTGTCTTGCACTAAATGCCCTGCTTTATGTGACAGCTTATTCTTCACAGGGCATAGCCTGTAAGATTCGAGGGGTTGATATTTTTTTCTTTTTTAACCTAAACTTATGAAATGGCAATCATAGCGGGAAAAAAAAGCCATCATTTTTTTTTTCATTTACAATGAAGTCAGGAAATTCTATACAACTACAATTAAGGCTCTAGTACTGTCAGCTAATGTTGATATGATGCTTTTTTTGTAACTATCATATGGTCAAATGTGGAACCTCTCCTGTTGTCGTCCCTTCCTGCTCCCAGTACAGAAGCTTCTCCCTGTCTGAGAAAGCCACGCTGCTCAGGCACAGGGTTTGAAGCTGATGTGCTCTCCCTCTTGCTCCAGTGTGTCCTCCATGTGCTGGTCCAGTTCTGTGATGGTCCCTTCTAAAGCCTTCCCAGCTTGCTGATAGTCTAGATTTCTATAAGCTGTCTCTTAATTATAGATAATCAAGCTCTGCTAATTTGTCCAAATTATGAATTATTCTTAACATATAATTGCTGTGCAGTTCATGCCTTTTCCAAGAAATGCTTTCCCTTTTTAAGTGCAGTCGTGTGTTGAGAGTAGTGAGTGGTTCAATCTTCTAGTCTGGATGCTTGAGGCTCATCACCTTTTTGATGCTTATGTTCTCCTATAAATTAGAGTGATATTGGTTATTTCTTGCTATTTATCTCTGGAATATAAAGTGCATCTGAAAAGCAAATTCTCAGTGTTAAAATAGATGAACCACTTTGGATATGAGAAATGTTTGCCTTTCACTGAGTGATAGAAAAGATTAAAAAGATTCATTAAGTCACAACAGGATTTGTAGGCTTCAAAATGCTTTGTAAAATGAGAATGTCAAGGGACAGCTTTACAGTTACCATTTAACTCTCAGCTCTCAGCTGATCATTCCCCACACAGGCCTTGATGTGAATCACTTTCTAAAACCTGTGTTAACATGTTTGTGTACATGTATATCCACCATATGTGACACAGCAGATCCTGGCAGGCTGGTTCCACATTAATCAGAGTCTCCCTTTAATGTCCTCCTTGAGAAGGGCTTATTTTCCACTAAAAAGGACACTTTCACTATCAGTGAATGCTGCCAAATGATAAGAACATGGTCCTGATAAATCTTTAAAGTAGGGTGGCTGTTCACAGCTGGTGTCCTATACGTGCAGGAGAGACTTCTGATGAAGCTGTGCATTAAATGTGACATTTATCAGCAGGAGTTAGCCATTCATCTCTGCTCATCCTGGCATCTTCTTCGCAAAGCTTTTTGCTAAGGACCATATGATTGAAAATGTGTATCAGAAAAAAAGTCAACAATAATCTCCTGCCCGGTAATTGTACAGAGTTCGCCAGTACCTCAGTCTACCTCTTATCTGTTACCTGTGCTTATGAGGGACATTATTCATCTGTAGAGTGCATCCCTTGTTTCTGCTTCTCCATTTCTTGTATTTTTTTTCTTTTCTTCTTGTGTTTCCTTTCTTTCTCACTCTTATGCTTTTTGTCCTTTGCTTGTCTTTTCTTTCACCCCTTTCCTCCTCTTCCTTTCCACTTCCAACTTCCTCTCCTGCCTCTTCCTCTTCCTCGTTTGGTCCTATTGAAGTTGAGCCCAATGCCGGGACACCACGTCGTAGACCTCTCTCCTTCTGCCCTTGCTGTGCCCATGAAGGTAATGTAACCTCACACACTCCCCACTCTCCTTGCCCACAGCTGGGTTGTTGCAGCAGTGCTAGTCAGCTAGTGACCACAAGGCCCCTGTCCCCAGCCAATTTCTTGCTTTCCCCCCAAACCAGTCTTCTCAGTAGCACCCTGGTAACCAGCTTATAAGAGCTTGTGGCAAGTTATTATTAAAGGTACAGTATCCCTTTTTCTGCTTTAAGTTCTGGTAGGGAGGGAGTAATGTCTGGGAGGGACATGGGGCAGTGGCAATGGGAGCAGTAACATCGCACTCAAAAGCTTGTTTTCATGTGGTCTTTTTAATTCATTTGTTCTGCGTGAAAGATATCTGGAAGGTGGAGTCAGGGAAGGAATTCTCCTTCCTTAAATGGCCTTTTAATTAGTATGAATGGATTAAAGGAATACTGTCTCTTTATAAAGACTGGCTTGGAAAACATCCCTGAAGTTTGAGAACCAATAAACATTGAGTCAGGCCAGTCTTCCCTGATCTGTCTTGCTGAGTGTATTCTTTAACTGTCCCAGAGTATGCCATAGATTTTCCATTGCCAAGGCATGGGGGAAGGGCTTGTTCATGCGTGTTCATGGTGTAACTTTGCTAACCACTTACTCCGCTTTCCATGATGCTCCCTCACATCAGTTGTCAACGCTCTCTCCCAAGATCTCCCATATTCCTCTGCTCGTTGGCTGTTTAAAAATAATTAAATATTTCATAGGTCAGTAGCGTTGTGTTTTTGGCTTTTCTTTAGAGGCATTTGTTTTCTATACATCCTGGCATTAGAAAGGATGGGGAGACTTCCCAGTGCTTTCATGGCACCACGGCACTGGACATCTGCATGTACGGTCTCCCCTCCTCTGTTGCCACGTGGGCATATTGTGCAGAGATGCTCAGAAAGGAATGCTTGCTCTAAAATCCAGAGAGCCACAGGCTCTCAGGGTGGTACAACTGGGGCTGGTATTTCCAAAGGGTCTATTGCAATTTTTGAAAAGCAGGTATTTTCAAACTAAGCAACAGTTTAAAAAGAATTTTACACTCTCTTATATTTAGCTCCAGTGCAACACTTCTCTGAAACCTTAAGGATCCATAATAACAAGCTAGTCACTGCTGTTAGTTACTTTAGCATGCCTAGGTTCTGTGCAATGCAGATAGGATTCTGCAACTGGAAGATACTGTAGACCTTGATTTGAGGCCTTTCTCCTGCCTCCACTTCTTTGCAGGCATGCAGACTGCTAGCATCCTTGCTAGCATTTGATTTCAATCATGGCATTCATCTGCAAGGTAGTGGAGTGTGGAATGGGGCCTAAAACAGGAGAATACCTTGGGGAGCTTCCATGGTAAGCTCTTGCACTGGAAAATATCAGAATGCAACTTCGAGAACAGAGTTCTGTAATTTATTCTACATAACTCCTGAAAGATGAGATTTGTCAGTGGACTGTTGAGTGGTTAGGAGTGGTTGTAAAATAAATGAAATATCAACTGTGAGTTCTGTTTCGGCTGATTAAGGCCCAAGAATTTTCTGTCCTACTTCTGTGTTAGCAAATGTGGCTGGGGATTCTCTCTCTCTTTCCAGTGCTGATGTGCAAAACAGTAGAAGTTCTGTGTGGACTGTGCAGTGGTCATCGCCAAAGTGCACATGGATATGTATGTGGCTAGGAGGAAGAGTGGAGAAAATACTTATTTAGCCACTAAAACAAAAAGAAGAGAGGACAAGGAGTTACTTTTGGCCAGTAAAACAAAAGATTAAGGATGTGATTTTGAAGAAAACAAGGGTAAATACTTGTAGTTGGCAAATTAATAAGTTTCTGATGAGTGCACATTTAAGTAGCTAACATGAACTATAAAGCTACTCTAATGAAAAGTGAAATGAGCTGGCTTTCTGCAGTGGGAGGGAGGAAGGAAGAAACAAGCAGTTGGAAGAAAATCAGGAAGCAAAAAAATCAGGCTTCAAAGAGAAAGAAACTTTTTGGAGGTGACATCCACTTTTCTGTGTGCTGTAGGCAAACTGAATGGACCCGGCTTGGGAGTGCTCTGGCAGCATCTTGCTCGGCTTTCTTTGCACATTTTGCCCCATTGTTGTTTTGCCATTTGGGTTTATAAGTATCACAGGGCAGTGTCTGAAAACTTACCATGGTCTCTCTTTTGGCAGGGATGGGGAAGAAGGATGATCCAAAGCTGATGCAGGAATGGTTCAAGCTGGTGCAGGAGAAGAATGCCTTGGTTCGCTATGAGTCCGAGCTGATGATATTGTGAGTGAACCTGAAAAGCTTCAAAAGAGGAAATACTTCACAAATAGTAATGGATGATCTGCTATCCCTATCTTACCTATAATGCCAGGATGCCAGAAGACTCTTAGCCTGATTCTTGGTTGAGATAAAAGTCTAATAAGGTGTGAAAGTTCAAACTGTTTGTGTACAGGCAGAAGTATGGATGCTTCTTCAAAGTTTTGAGCCCTTCCCAAGCTCTTTTGGGGCAAAACAGGTTTTATTCACATGTACTTCCCACTTCTTTATTTGTATATAATAGGTGATTCGTTTTATTTTTGCTAGAGTCCATTTTTGAGTGTGGCCAAAAACAGTTTGATGTCCTTCACCTTTAATTCAGTCATATTTTCCACGGTGGCCTTCTTCTCTACTTTAGTGGGATGACACTGCCTCTCACTCTGGCTCAGATGATAAAGCTTTTCCTGTTACCGAACCTGGGAGCTTTCTTAGTCCCTGTGCTGAAAATTCACTGAAAATAGTTTCTCAGTATGTCAGCCTGGCCAGGCCAGTGGCCTTCTAGGTGCCAGAAAAAATCCAAGGTTACTGTCTGCTTTGGAGCCTGAAAGGGCAATGACCCATAATGGCCTTAGTTGATAAGTAACTTTTTCATGAAAGTGGGAAGTGATACGAAATACACAGAGATAAAATATGATTTTGACAGTAACCACAAATTTGTCTAGTCCTTCCTTTACGAACTGCCTCAGATTTGAACTGTTTTCACTGAGCTTAAATAACGTTGGTCAGTACACACCTATGTGAAAAAGATAATTCCTCCATAACCTTCTTATCCATCCTGTTTTAACTTCAGAGCTGCAAGTGAAGGACCTTAGATTCTGAGAGAATATTTAAGTGGGTTTTTTTAAATCTTTTTTGCATATCTAAAGAATTTGAATTGGAAAAAAAAAGGAATAGTTAAAATACATAACAGATACTTAAATGAGGGGCAGGAATTGAGAATGAATACAAAACAATATATAAAGTATTTTTAATATACACAGAGGTGATATATTGAACTCCTCATGTGTTACCTTTTCAGCGCTCGAGAACTGGAACTAGAAGACAGGCAGAGTCGGTTACAACAGGAACTCCGGGAGAGGATGGCAGTGGAAGGTGAGGCTGAAAGGAACATTTCACAGTTTGAATGAGTGTGCTTCTAGCCCTCTGTATGCTGACATTTTTTGGTATCTCTGTAGATCATCTGAAGACAGATGAGGAGCTCTCAGAGGAGAAGAGGATCCTGAATGAGATGCTAGAAGTGGTAGAGCAGAGAGATTCTCTTGTGGCTCTCCTTGAAGAACAACGGCTTCGAGAAAAAGAGGAAGACAAGGACCTGGAGGCAGTCATGCTCTCCAAAGGCTTTAGCTTGAACTGGTCCTGAGCTTAAAACATTCACCTCTGCTGGTCTGTGTTGTCCAGTTGGCCTACCCTGAGTTTGCCAGAATTACATGGATAGGAAGATACTGAAGGGGAAACCTCGAAAGGGTCTGCCAGCATGCAGGGATTCAGTCTGAAGCACTCAGAAGCCTTTTGATAAGTGTGTTGGATCCAGAAGCTTACGTTTCATATGTTTGCAAGCCAAGTTGAAGATAGTGGGCTGAGACTATGCAGTCTCCTCGAGGTCCTATAAAATGGACCATATTTTTTCCTTGTGGTAGGAGGGAAAGGAACAAACTCTTGTGTGTGGGGAAGGAGGTTAAGGGGAGAAGTACCCTTAACTAAACTGGATTTTTGGCAGTCCATTCCTTTCCCATTTTCATTACACCAGTTCCAATAAAAGGGAGGGAAGTGGCAACCCTCTCTGGAAAACCACAGCAGCCTGTAGCAGCTTGTATGGAGGAGTCAGCTATCCAAGAGCGCTCCAGAAGCCCAGGGCAGCACCTTCTTTGCTTTAGTCTTCCTCCCCACCAAAGAAACCTGCAGTTGATTATTAAGCATGGATATGAAGAAACACAAGACAGAAGATTCTGCTAGTATGTGTGATGGAACTCCCTGCATCTCGGTTTTCAGAGAGAGATGGGCATCAGAGGACTCTCTCCCTGTCACGGTCTCCTAAATTTTGTTATTGCTGTGGGAGAAATGGGGAAAAGAATAGTGGAAAGATGCCCTTCTGCTTTGCTACACACTGGAGAGAGAGCTACCACTGGCCTTAGTCTTCTTGGCCACAGCTCGGAGGCTGATGGGTTTCTTTGTTCTGCTTTTGTTTTGACACTGGAAAATACTGACTGTGGGACAGTAGTAAGTGTTTGCTGGGGTAGGGGTCTTACCAGGCGTTCCCTGGCTGTTAACCCCTAAAAGGGAGAAGCCCTTAAGCGACTGAACCACCATTAAGACTTTTCAGTGTTTTTATTTTTTCCTCTGTATTTTGTTTTTGCACATTGGAAACAAAGCTTAAGACCTGCCTGGGCCCTCAGTCACTTTGACCCTTTTATGTCAATTAACTTATTTTTTTAATACTTGAAAGAAGATTCATTTTTGTATCTTTTAAGAAAAATATGGACGAGTGATGGGTGTGTGTGCCTGCTGCATCCTACAACCTCCACTTCTAAATTACTGGACATTGTTACCTGTGGCTATTTATTAGTGTTCTTATTAATAATGTTAATGTTACACATCTTTGATTGTGGAGGGGGTGTTTTAACTCTATTAGAGGAAGACACTACTGCGGATTGGTCCCTGCTTCACAACAAGCCCAGCCTTTACAAACCCATGGAATCATCCTGCCCTAGCAGATTCCCTTTATGATGAAATCTGGTGCGTTCATGGAGTTTAAGAATCTGTTTGTGTTCCTAGCATACTCTTCTTCTGCATCCCAGATTCCCCCCAGGGTAAACCTGTAATTTATTTAAATATTAAATGTGTATAACAGGAAAGCTAAAACCGTGAGGTAGAGACATCCCATATTCTCACTGAAAGAGGGGACCCTCACATTCTTGAGATACAGCTAGAGGGGCTTTCATGTAAGCAAAAATAGCTCATTTCCTGCTGCATCTGTTGGAAGAAGCTCCTTCTGGCTCAGCTAGTGAAGCTGCTGCTTTTAAGCCAGAAGGGAGCCTGTTGTAATCCTGCCTGAAGAAACGAACAGGCCATGCACTGAGCAATTCGGCACCCTTCACTGTTTGGCAGATTCCCAAGCGCACCGCACCCTTGACTTGTCCCACAGAGCTGAAATGGCCCTGTGTGCTGGGGGGCGTCTCATTCACCATGTGGCATGTGAAGAATTTCTTCCCCTTGAGTTGTCACCTACTTTCTTTTCCCGTTAAGAAATACTGAGCCTGCTCCTCAATACCTTTGAGAAAGCATCTATTTCCCAAGTGCATTCCCACAACACACTGACTTTGATGATACATGGTTTACTGTGAGATATCTGAGCAGGGCTGAACATCCTTTACTCTTTTGCCCCAGGATAGAAGTTAACATGGTTTTGTGCTGTTGACACACTGCCTTCAACAAAGATGTCTTCTGTTAGCCAGAGTCTACAGTTTCAAATCATATCTGACTCCTGAACATATCTCAAGCTAAGGGAGAGTCCCCAGGGATTCCCAGCAGTGCTCGTTAACTGTGCAGACGTGGTTTTTTTCACCTCAAATGTTTTCACTTCGTCCTCCATAGTGTTTCCTGCTGAAGCATTAAAAATTAACCCCCAACTTTCATGAAACAAAGCAGACAAGCAGCTGTTGTGCTGCTTAGTAATCGTGCATGTTAGCAAGTGGTACCTGCTATACCAGCATCACAGGACAAAACTCCTTTTAAGTGCCGGTGGACCAGCGGGCCGCCCGCAAACAGAACTTCCCCCCAAGCCGGTGCAGAGGCCAGCTGCAGAGGTCACATTGTCCGTGGTGGTTTACACAGTATGTGTTCAAGTGCCCAGTGGAAACTGAAGAGGAGGAGGGAAGAAGGGAAACTAAACAGTAGTTGATTGTAAATTTGTTCCCATACAGAGAATTGGCCTCTGTCCGTTTCATAGTGCAGTATGTATATGGAGCACATCTGATTTTGAACAAAAAATATCGCTGAATATGAGCTGCAGAACAGAAATCCTGAAGAAGAAATACCAGATTACTGCTTCTCCCTTTAGTGCTGAAGGACACTGGCCAGATCTTTGCAAAGTTGAGCAATGGTATCTTTTGAGGGTGTAATGCCCTTCTGCAGGGGAGAAAGGTGAGTCTCTTAAACTCTGTAGGTCATGTTGAAATCCTCTGGCACTAACAAAATGAAGACCTAACAATACACACATACAAATTACATAAAAATACATGAATGGCAACCTTAAAAGACCCTTTTCTACCAAAATGGTAGTAAAAGGCACAATCTGTACTTGTTGTTCAGTTGCACTTTAAGAATATAACTTGCATATCAGATACTGGGGTTTTTTACTATCTGAATATTTTTAATTCAAATTTTATATTTTTAAAGCTGAAGGAGGCTCTTGTGACTACAAGACTCCTTATTTATATCGGAATCCAAGTAGGATGTTCTAGCTCCTAGTGCTATCCAAGCAGGCTATGGCACGTGGCCCAGCCGTGCGCGTGCTGTGATGTGTGGCTGTTTTGTGTGTGAGCGAAGGGAAAGGCCCTCAGCAGCAGAGACGTGGGCACGCGACGCCCTCCGTGCCAGGGCTGGGCACTGAGTCCATGCGGTGGAAGCACAGCCGGGTTTGCAGCCCGACTTGTGCCTGCTTTAAAACGGGCACCCTGAGCTTGGGGAAGCGCATCAGCACCCTCACGCGAAGGGAGAGCAATCCTGTCTCTCGGGAGCACCCAGGAGGGGAAAGGGGATAGAAGAGCGAAGACTGCCAAAACAGCCCATCTGCTGTTTTCACAGTACAAACAACACTTTTAACCGTTTTGTCTCTTTTACTATGTTTTCATTAAAGCTTAAAAATGGCTGTAAAATCCTGAGCTTCGGAGAACTATGCGTGGGGAGATGACATGATTATCTTTCAGCTCCAACTTCCAGACACACTCCTCCCCTTTCAGTTATCCAAAACCCCATGGCCTCGCTAGGGCATGTTACCAGCTGCATTGCCGAACATATTTTAGAGCAAACCGCACGTTTTAAGAGTCTGTCCTTCTCTAACCGTCTCTGCATTTTATGTAAATACTTGTTTGTATGTAAAGACACCAGTGGATCCTTGGGTTACCCCTGCAGTCAAGGACCTGAGTTTTGTGCAATGCCTAGGCCTCCTATTAGAACACGGTGCTTGCGTAGAGCTAGTCACCACATTTGTGTGCACTCTGGTGGTTTTTAATATTTTTATACATTCTAATCCTGAACATTACCAAGCATTATAAGCGGTCTAGACTGCATGATCTAGAGCAGCCAGCAGCTCCATTTTCTTAGCAACTGCTCCTACAATGTTCCAAGCTACACCTTGTTCGGTTACCATTCTTTTGAGTTTTCAGTTAAATGTTTACACCAGACACCTGTGGATGAGAAAGGCTTTGCATTATAAGACCTCCCGTGTACAGTCTGAAAAGCCACGATGTGGCTGTGTTGGGAGTCTAAATTGTCACAGTCTGCAATAAGGAGAACAATAAAGCATACTAAAAACCAGCCTGTATATAATTCACAGGGAGAGAGATTGCTTGCTCTTGACCCTTGCAAAATAACAGAGATTAGAAGCTTTCCAAATGCCTCTGTTTTTGGATCGCTCCGAGTACTGCTATAGGCAGGGTAGCCAGACATACGAGGATGTCGTTGAGAGTGTAGACGTTAAGGGGAGAGTGCCATGTTCTGATGGCACTGCAGTAATATAAATACTCTCGATGTGTGTGCGTGCACGCGTGCGTGTGTGTGAAGTCTAATCCAGGTGAAGGGATCTGCTTTGGCATCTTCCCTTTTGTATGAAAGTGAACTCTGATATTCAGATCGTTCGAGGCTTTTATGGTTGGCATGTAGGGAGTGTTAACAGAAAAGTGTATACCCTACCTGTAAAAAAAAAAAAAAAGAAAAAAAAACAACAAAAACAAACCAACGACTCTGTTCCAGCCTGTTTTCTTCTGTTTGGTTGTGTTTTATTGTTTGTTTTTTTTTGCACACTTGCTTTGTTGGTGTTGAGATTTTAGCACCTCAGATGGCCAACTGAATTAAAAAAAAATAAAGTCATTAATTATTTTTTCTTTTTGTTGGTGGAGTTACATTTGTTTCATTTGTGTTCATGCCTACAGTTGGTGATAATCGGGAGGGATAGCGATCTTGAGGTGAGATAAAAAGCTAAGTATTACAGGGCCAGAATTCTGTCTTTGTTGCTCTCACGCTTTGAGCCTGAGTTATTTGAGATACCAACAAGAAGTGAGTGACATCAAGACCCTCTGCGCTGACTCTGCACCTT
Organism: Crypturellus undulatus; assembly: GCA_013389825.1. Taxonomy (NCBI): domain Eukaryota; kingdom Metazoa; phylum Chordata; class Aves; order Tinamiformes; family Tinamidae; genus Crypturellus; species Crypturellus undulatus. The sequence goes on from VWPW01013353.1 coordinate 1,039,949, forward strand.
GTGCGAAGCCTCCAGCGCTGTAGAGCCATCACTCATCCACCCTGTGCAGGTTCAGGAAGATTAGCTACACCGCCCATAGCTCCAGAGATTAACTATGTGTGTGCTGGAAATAGCACCAGGAAACGGCCCACTATCAAAGAAATCCCATTTCAGCATGTTGGTCCTCAGAAGAGCCCGGAGGATACAGAGGTGTAAACCTCATGAGCTTGTGCACGAGGAGAAGCCGTCTCCTGCTTGTAAGGAACAGACGTCGACCTCACGTGATGGGCGTTGGGCCTGCCTGACCTCACGCGCTCGAGCTCCAGAGGAATCCAGTGTCCGCTCAGCAGCCTTGATGTCATCGAGCACAGAGGCAAATCGCAAGGCTGCCTTTCTTCACGGCGCAGAGGGCACACAGGATGTTGTGGGAAAACCCGGGCGGGGAAATCCGGAGCGATGAATCTGACTTTCCTGTCAGGGCCGCGGGCTCCCTAACGAAGCGCCAACTCGGTGCTGGGTGAGGCGTGGCTGCCTGCGGCGCTGCACGGGGAAGCTGCCGCCTGCGGTTCTGCCGCGCGCTCCCCTGCCCGGAGGCTAGGGGAGGAGCGAGGCCTCCCAGCGCAGCACGGCACTCTCAACGCTATTTTGGAGATGTTTCAAGCCCTACAATTCTCCCTGTCCTTTTGACCTCTTGCTTTTAAAAGCCATGGGAGGAAGCGCTGGTTGCGTGGGAGGGATCCCCCTGGTGACAAACGCCTTGACCTTTACTGGTCTGCAAAGATTGCTCCTTGGAAGGGGAGTGTATGGAAAAAATGACCATAGGGCTTGCGGATACAGGAAATTGGGATCCCACTCTTTGTTTATGAGGAGCAGCCTTGCAACACTTTATCCTGCCCTTTTAAGTACTCCACAAACTTGGTAGCCTGTGGAATTTCTCTGTGGCTGCACAGCACCTGTACCCAATCTCTGGTCTTAATGTGGGCCCTGCAGTTTATTTACTGTTTGGCTACTGAGACTCATAGACTCATAACCAGACTCATGGAAGTGGCCTTGGTGTATGGCTTATTTCAGCAAATAGCTAAGCCTACCCTGGAAGGCCCTCCACAGCACGTAGGGCTACACTTCCCATCCAGATTAACCAAACGGACATGGGAAATAACATCACAAAAGGCCCTCGCTTAGAAAGAAACACGGAGCCTCCAAGGTGGCAGCTGCTGCTTTCAGTTTCCAGTTATTACGAAAGCAGCTCAGGAGCATCTGACGCTCCACTCCACACATGGCCGTTTCAGTCCCCAGGAGGTGCCGCGGCCGCGCCACGCTGCGCCCCTTCGCACAGAGCGAGACGGAGCTGGGGGAATCGGCAGAGACCTCACACCTCTCCCCACCGCTGGGGGCTCCGCATGATGGTATGCAAAGCCAAGGGGTGCCACTTCTTGGCAGCAGCAGATACGCATTAATAAATAGGAGTAACAGCATACAGTAACAGTAGTAACAGCATGCATACTAGTAATAGCATGCATTAATAAATAAGTAGTACAGCTACTTCGATAAGGACAAATATGTTGTTTTCTTCCACTTCTGTGATCTTTTCTCTGCACTATGTAACTTGTTAGGAAAAACAACTACGGTGTGTGGGGGAATGATGCCTAATACCAACAGAGAACAAGCGGGTAAAAAAATCATGTTCTGGTATCACCATTTATACGAAACCCCCACAGTGAGTGTTATGGGCAGCAGTTTACATTAGTCATTACATTGTTATGCACAGTATAGGGGACTGCAAAGCTCACGCTTGAAGGATGCTACTCGCCTGCTGTCTCTCCAGGAAAGTCTTCTTGGGGAGTTTCTTTAAGCACTGAAGTAGGACCTGGGTGCATCTTTCTCCTTTAAAATGCAAGCAGTGGCAGCAGGGGGCTGCTGCTAGGGACAAAGCCCTGCGGAGGTAAGGGGGTTAAACCACAGACCTGGCACAGGCTGCGTGGCCTCGGCCTCGCGGCCAGCGCTGCCCTCCCGCAGCCCAGGGTGGGAAGGAGCCTTCTGCTTCTCCTTACAGAAATTGCTCTTTAGAAACTATGAAAAGTTACCTGCTTCCTGTATTTTCTTATTTTCTGATACAGCATTCAAAGAAAAAAAAAATGTCCAAAAACCGTCCAACCCAAACACGGTAGAAATACCTGTGTTTTATCATCTTCACTCGTGGAAAGCAAGGGAGTGAGCACACAAGGTTTTCCAGGCCTGCCGAACTTTGTAGCATCTGGAGCTTTCTAAGAACATCTCAGCCAGATACAGATGTCCTGTTGTTCCTTATATGCAAGATTCCATCACATCCTTTTTTTTTTAATTATTACTATGTTCTATAAAGATATCTCAAATTAATCCATTTTTTTTCAAGATACCAGAAAACAAACAACACACAGATCTATTAGAAGAGATATGTACACCTTGGGGAGAAGAAATAAATTTTCTTTTTTGCATATTTGGGGCTAGCAGTGCTACCTTCCCAAGACAAAGCAAGGCAGTTTTGAGAAGAGAAACCGAGCTCTCGTTTCTTGTAATAAAGGATGAAAGATGGCACACGTGGTACGTGCACGCACAGTTTGCTTCCCTGAAGAATTCCCTGTGGTGTGTTGACCAACACATGACTCAGGTCTGAGTCACAGCAAAAAACTGGGGCTGCACTTTGCAGAATCCCAGCAACCCTTCCTAAACCTTTCCTTAATCCTGATCCTTTTCCTTAATCATCTTCTCCCGATTAAACACTCGGCTTGCCCTGTGCACCGACGCGCAGGCTGAGAGGAGCACGGTGCATCCGAGGGAAGACAGAGCAGGAGAGAGGAACTGTATTTTAAAAAAAATCATTTAAAGAATAAAATGCTACTAAAATAATTTAAAGCGAGACCGTGCAAGAGCTATAAAGCTATTTTACAGCTTTGAATTTTAATCCGTGCAGCCGTGCACGCACGTTCACAGACGGACACGAGAGGATGCGGCCCGGGCAGCCCGGCCTCGGAACCGCCGCCGCTCCCGCCACGACCCCCCCGGGCGCCGCCGCGAGGGGCCGGGGCTGCGCGGGGCA
>VWPW01013354.1:2541-71488 GCA_013389825.1 Crypturellus undulatus
AGGCATCGCCGCGGTGCTGCTGAGCGCCGAGCCCGCACTGAGCCCGGCCGAGCTGCGCCAGCGCCTGCTGCGCTTCGCCGACAAGGACGCGGTGGACGCGGCGCCGCTCCCGGCCGAGCAGCGTCTCCTCACGCCCGCCGCCATGGCCCGCCTGCCCCCGGCGCCGCTGCCAGGTGAGGCGCCTGCTGGGGCCTTCAGTGGGGGCGTCGCGAGCCCTGTGGGGCGGCCGAGCGCGGCGCCGTTCGCACCCTGACGGCTGCCCCCGCCACAGAGGAGCGCCTGTCCTGCCGCACCGTGTGGTCGGCCCACTCCGGCGGCTCCCGGTACGCCGCCGCCCGCTGCGCCCGCCATGAGGAGATGTTCAGCTGCTCCAGCTTCGCCCCCGGCGGCCGCCGCCTGGGCGAGCGCGTGGAGGTGAGGCCGCGCGGGGCGGAAAGCCGACGGGCACCCGCTGCTATATTCGCCCTCTTGTCCCCAACGCTCTCTCTCGCTGCCAGGAGAAGGACGGCGTGAAGGAGTGTGTGGCCCGCAGCGCTTTTGGTGGCGGCGGTGTCTACGCTGTGGCCAGGTGCTGCACGCGGCCCCCGGGCGGCTGCCGGGTCCACAGCAGCGACAGGGAGGCTGTGGGGTGCTCCACGCCGGACCACGTGCTCACCGGTAGGCTGCGCGGCCGGGGCTCACAGACCCTGCCGTGAGTGGAGGCCCTGTGTGCCAAGATGCCCATCGTGGAGCTTCTTTCAGAAAAGCTCCCCCCCCCCGAAAGAGCCGTGGGGATGAGTGCAATCTGATGGGCAGCAGGGTGCTGGGTGGAGGGGCTGGGGCTTAACGGGGACATCCTGGCCTGGTGGGACCTTTGCAGATGGAGGAGGGTCAGTTCACAGTGCTATGGTCCCCGTTTCCTATTGTCTCATTTTGAGACGTGAACACTGCTATGAGCGACATGGGTTGCACTGGCGTTAACTNCCTGTGTGCTAAGATCCCCATCGCGGAGCCTCTTTCAGAAAAGCTCCCCCCCGAAAGAGCCGTGGGGATGAGTGCGATCTGATGGGCAGCAGGTTGCTGGGTGGAGGGGCTGGTGCTTGACGGGGACATCCTGGCCTGGTGGGACCTTTGCAGATGGAGGAGGGTCAGTTCACAGTGCTATGGTCCCCGTTTCCTATTGTCTCATTTTGAGACGTGAACACTGCTATGAGCGACATGGGTTGCACTGGCGTTAACTCTGAAACCTAGTGATCTTTGCTGTGAAGATCAGCTCAGCACTAGACCTCCTCCTGCAGTGTGTTAGGGCTCAGCGAGGGCTCCTGCAGAAGAGCCGGCGCCGGGCCGCCCGCCTCTGACCCGCTCTCCCGTCGGCAGGCTGCNGATCAGCTCGGCAGTAGACCTCCTCCTGCAGTGCGTTTCTCCATGCAGCGTCAGGGCTCAGCGCGGGCTCCTGCAGAAGAGCCGGCGCCGGGCCGCCCGCCTCTGACCCGCTCTCCCGTTGGCAGGCTGCAGCTTCCACTCAGACACCGCAGCAGCGTTGGGTGATGGCGGCCGCCCCGTCCTGGGAACAGGCAACAGCACCCACCGCTGCGCCAGAGTGACGTCCGCCACCACCTCGCATGCCTCCTGCTGCCCCGCCACCGGCCTCGAGTGCCGGGTGAAGGAGCAGGCGCCGCTGGGCCCTGCGGAGAAGGTAGGGACGGACGGGGCAACCCAGGCGCCGGCAGCCCCGGCGCTGCTTCAGTGCCCCGCTGAGCCCAGTGTCTTCCCCCCACACCAGACAACGGTGTCCTGCGACGAGGGCTGGACGCTGACGGGCTGCAACGTCTACTCGCTGGGCGCCGCGGCACTGGGTGCCTATGCCGTGGATGACACCTGTGTGGCGGCCGGCAGTCCCGGCGCCCGAGCGCCAGCGGCCGTGGCCGTCTGCTGCCGGAGCCGGCACTAGGGCTNACTGGGCGCCGCGGTGCTGGGCGCCTACGCCGTGGACGACACCTGCGTGGCGGCCGGCAGCCCCGGTGGCCGAGCGCCCGCGGCCGCGGCCGTCTGCTGCCGGAGCCGGCACTAGGGCGGGGAGCTCCTGGCTGCGTTGCCTGCCCGGTGCGGGGTGCCGCGAGGGAGAGGTGCAGCGGCGCGGAGGAGGCCGTGCCCTGCATGGGCCTTGCACAGCGCAGCGGCCGCGCTCCCTCCTTCCCTGCCCGGCTGCTCTGCGGACCCACCTCAGCACTCGCTGCAGTTGGGTTGGGTTGGTTGGGGGGGTCTTCAAGTCTCCCGGTCACGTCCCCAAGAGGCTCCTTTACTTCTTAGTCAAGTGTAGGGTCCCTAGTTTAGAGCGCTTGCTGCTTTAGCGTAGAGTTTTAATTTGCGCTGCCCTGGCATGAGCTGCTGCTTTGTGAGTAGGGCTGTGGTGGTGGTGGTGCTTAAGTGCAAAGTTAAGTGCAAAGTCTGCTGGTGCTTCCATGGTTCCCTCAGGGCTTCTCCCTAATTTCTTATTCTTCTGCTCTTATTTTCCCAAAGAAAGAAAAGGAAAAGCTTTCATGATACTTTTTTTTTTTACATTTGTATCCTAAATATTTATTTGGACTTTTATAAATAAACATTTTATAAGTGTCTTTTTAAAATAAAGTTCACAGACCGGTGCTCAGTAGATCCGATCCCTGGTCCGGCTTAATGTGCGTGTGAGTGGGCTTCCCTGCTGGTGCTCCGGTGGGGAGACGTGGCTGCCAGGTTTTGCCTTTATTGAGTTCGGGTCTTAGGTTGCAGCCTATCAAACACCCATCGGCTGTTTCTCCCTTTCGAGGGGGAAGGTCCTGCCGCCTGCTACACTGTGGCTTGCGGCAGAAGGTGACACGTTCCCCCCACACACATGCCTGTGACAGGGTGCTGCTCCGTGCCGTGGGAATGCAGATCCCCACGTCCCGCTAAGCTCTGGGAGCCGGGCAGAGGGGAACAGCGTGCAAACCAGAGGAGCCCTCACGTGCTGCCTCACGCACCCTCGGCAGAACCGTCACTGCTGCTTGCGCTGGAGCACAGTTTGGAAATGGCAAGGTGCACCTGGAGGACGGGGAACGCCTGTGGAAGGAAGAGGAGAGGAGGAGAGCATTCCGCTCCACTGCGGACGCGAGCAAAAGCCCCAGAGGCCAAACACTGGCAGTGGAGGGGAAGGCAGGAGCGGGGCCTCACATGCACGTGCGCTTCGCTGCGCTTCCCCGCACGGCCGTGACCTGCCCGAGCAGCAGGACAGCGGCAGCGCAGGGACAGCACCAGGTTGGGAAGGGGGCGGACGGATGAGCAGAGAGGCTACCGTGGTGCTACCGGAGGGAAACCGTGGCTCCTGCTGGCTCCCTCGCGAGGACAGGGGTTAGCGCCAGGCTGCGCTGCTTCGGCATCCCGCTCCAGCAGCAAAGGTAGCAGCAGTGCCAGCCACGACCTCCTGCACAGCTCGTTATCCGATGCACAACAGCCGGCCTAATCCCTGCCTGCAAGCACAGCAGCATCCACGGGAGCACGAGGAGAAGGAACCGGCGCAGAGAGGAATGCGAGGGCGCAGGGGGAGGCGGCAGGGCCATCCCGCGAGGTCAGGAGCGGGGTAACCTCGCCACGCTGCCTATCTGGAGGTCGGACCTGCAAGGGCACCAGATAAGAGGATCAACACGACACAGCACAGCGCAGGCACGAGCTAAAGATTACACTAGTCTTCTGTGAAAGGAATAACTTTATTCCATTGACCAGGAATCCCAAGACTGTTCATCAAGACTGCCTATTTTTCCAGTGCCAAATGTCTGTGTATTAATTGGACAGGATCTTCCCAGCGGCTCACAGGCAGGCTGTGGCTGCTCTTCACCGAACATTTTGTAAGCTGTATAAAAACATTTTCATCCAAAAAGATTGGCAGTAAAAATTACAACATAGAAATGCATCACAATTTACACAAAAACTAGTTTTGTTGAATTCTATTTTCCAAAAAATAATCTTCAGCAGGTTCAAATGACAGCAGCTGGAAACCAAAAATAATTGACCAAGTAATCATCTTATTGCAAATTATAACCACTGACTTTGTACAAGCATGAGCAGAACTACGAAAAAGTTTGTATTGGTTTCAAGTATACAGTGGTGATGAGCCATCCCGATGCAGCTCTCCCATCAATGCTTCTTTGGGCCTGCAGGAATTGAGGATGTTGTTTCCATAGGAAATAACAGGAACCTGAAGTGACAATCGGTGCCAACCCACAGGAACATGACCCGCTCCTTCCATCACCGTCCTCGCTGCATACCCACTACTCGTGATGATTTATGACCCATTACAAAGTGTTTGGTGGTAGGTGGTGGGGAGGGGAAAAGGTAGAGGGAGTATCCTTAAGAAATGATTTATTCAAAATTAATTTAAAACATCACATTTAAAATGTCCCAGCACATTATCAGAAACATTTATAAAATGCTAATTCTGCCATGTGTTTATGAAGACATTGCTTGGAGAGAAAAAAAAAAAAAAGTGAGATTCACTCCAGTGCCACCCTTACTGTGACAACAGTTCCCTTAACCCACAATAAGTTATACAGATGTTTACTTCCGACAGTGAAATGACTGCTAGATTTCAATATTGGTGCACAACAGTGAAAAGGTGGCTGCCACTTCTGGTTTTGGCAACAGTGTGTAAAAAGAAGAAAAATAAGAAAAGAAAAAAAAAAAAGGCACTTTTTGGCTGTTTGTGCCTTTAACTTGGCAAATTTATCTATTCTGGAGGTACCCAGGCACTCCTAAAGATCTCCCCCATTTCTGTGCATGTCTATTTATATAATTTTTAAAGTAAGGCAGAATCCATAAATAAAGGCAAAAGCAGTGCAGAAAATGTGACAAACGCAAAATGTACAAAATATGACCAGTTAGTTGGCACACAAGAAGCTAGTATCCAAACCTGGAAATGCATTTGACACAGAAACCAAAATTGCTCAAATCATCCCAACTGGTTTCCAGTTGTTCGTGAGCAAATAGAGGGCTGTGGTATTTTAAATGTTGCCTGGTCAAGTGAAAATACAAAGCCAAATCTCTCTTTCGCCATGTTAAAATTGCTCTAAAATCTGCACAACAGTGTCCTGAACTCACTCAAGGAATTATTCATCATATACAACCAATACCAACTTTCTCAGTAATTTCAAAGCATTAAGCAAGTGATTGCAGATCACATGATTGAGACCACATCTTATTTAATATGTCTCCAAAGATTAAAAAAATTTAATGAGTAAAACTGCAACAGAATTCCATGTTAAAGTGCTTTTTTTCTTTTAAACTACTCATTAACTTTTTTTTTTTTTTTGAAATCCACCAACATCTTTTCACAAACACCCGCATATCCAGAAAGCAAAACATTTCTTATTGCTCTTCCCAATTTTTGGTGGTTTTCGGAAGGTTACTAGAAAAGATGGCCTGTTCCAGAATTCCTTCACCAAACCATTCTGTAAGGAGTCACTGTCCTTACAGAGCAAGTTTACCAAACCTTCTCATAAAGAGCTTTACAAATTAGCAGGGAGACATATTAAATACAGAAGTCTTTATGTAAACTGATTCTTTAACTAATATTTTACAATGAAATGTAAGCCATCACACATCTTTACAGAAATTTGAATATTCCTATTCAGTATTATCAGAAAGATTAAAAACTTGCCCTCCATACGTAAGGGCAATCTGTTTTTTTTTTTTTTTTCTGTATAAAAACCAAAAGAATTTTTTTGCAGCATCACAGAAAAGCAACAGTTTTACATTCACTCATTTAATGTTCACATAAAAATTCAACCACTAGCGTTTGTGTACTTGATAAAAATCTTCTTGACAAACTTTTCCGGCTCTGGACTGCCATAAGCATACTGCAGGTGAAGACGCAGTTTTTTAGAACATTTATTCATCTGAAGCCTTCATGGCAGAAGAATGCTGTGAATTTTCAGGGAAAATTTTTCCTCCAGCCATTTTATAAAAGCCATTTATCTTCCAGGCTCTTCTAATGGCATAAGCAATGGGACTCCAGTTGCAAAAAGTACCAGGCATTAAATATTTGATTTGATCTGCTCTTGTGTTCTTAGGCATCCTTTATGGGTCAACATCATCAAGGTCACTTTTAGGCTCACCAATCATCATGGGAGACTCTGAACCCTTTCAATATACAAAGGAGTGGGGAGAAAAATAAAAAAGATAGTGCACATTATTTACTTATACAACACACAAATATTATGTACATTCAGTGATAATTCTGACCCTGAGACCCAGGAGCATGATGTCCAGAGAATCCGATAGTAGAAAATAAACTTTGATTTTACTGTTACCTGCTGCAGATGTCTCTCTCCATTCTCGTTGGCCGGACTACTTTCTGACCCATTACTGCTTCCAGACTGATCTTTCTCATTCAGCAGGGCTGTGGCATAAGCAAGTGTGTCCTGTGTTGGAAATACATTGTTCAAGAGACACTGTCAGGAGCCATAGACATACCTTTCTTTAATAGCTGTTTTTAAAAGTTGATTCTAATACCACATAACTATTGGACTGAGATAGTTAATGACCACATGTAGTTGTTAGGTACTAAAATTTAAGGGTTAGTTTAGGCTTGGAAGGGGAAAATGGCCTTAAGCACCCGAGAATATGGCAAGAAAATAAAAGAAGTTTGACACTCGCAGGACTGGCTCACATACCTGTGCTGAAATAGTGCGCTGGAACGTTTTTGCAGTTGATGTTTCATTGGACACGTTACTCTGTGGAGCCCAGTAATGTTCAGACATCTACATAAAAAGCCAAGACCAAATTTCAGCAGTTTTACTTTTGTAAAGTCTCATCTGCTTGTCCCAGGAGGTGAACAAACAAGCCTGGAAGAAGGTTCCTCAATACTCTGGCAAAGAGGTGGAGGCCTGGAGCACTGCCAGATGTGCACTTCTAATGCAACTCGGAACAGTTTCAAGGACTACTGTCCTTCTACAGTAACCCTGAAACCAGTTTTGGATATGTGGTAACTGTACATGCCTGCAAGTTACTGGATGCCAGCTGAAGAGTGGCAATTCAGATTTTCAACACGGGTTTATATGAGCCTATTTTCACTGGCTCAGTAGGGCCACCCAGAACTCATCAGTTCATTGTGCTTCACGCACAAAGAGGTAACAGATTGTGTTGTATTGCAAGCATATCACTAATTCTGCTTCCACTATTCAGTAAAATATTATTTTATGCATGTAACATCGTATTATTGTCTGGGGTAGAAGCTGTCAGGAAAAATAGGCAGATTTAGCCACATTCAAAAGGTCCTTATAAGAAATCATGTAACTTGCATTTTGTTTTAAAAAGCACCTTAAAGACCTATATAGAGAATGCAAATTATCTAAGTCTCCTTGTAAAAATAAATAAATGTATCAGTTTCTCCACAATTTTACAGCCAAACTACCTTTTTCTGTAGCCATTGCACAGCCCAACTCCAGTGATGGGAATTCTCCTTGAAATAATCTTTTGCAGTAGGGCACCTTGGAAATAGAAATTATATTCATTATTCAGCAACAAAACATTCTGGCAAACCTTCTCTGGGCTGCTGCCTTCTATACACATGAACATCACTGATAACTGATGTAAATTATACAGCCCTGTTATTACTGAATTAGCAAGAGTGATAACGTCCAGCAAAATTTACAGTGTAAACAGATTCATGTATTTCAGAATTATACCTCATCAGAACTTAAGCAAAGCTCTAAACAGAAAGAATTTAGGAATCATACTATTTCAAAAATCTGGGACAGTTTTCTTGTATGTATTTTGATCTTAATGTTAGAATTGTGCTTTATACCATGTGGCTGACCTTGCCTTTATAAACAACTATTGTCAGTTGAGACAGAAGAAATCCATCTTCAGAAAAGATTCACTTCATACTGGAGCTTTAACACTAAGACCATTGAGTGCCACTTACAGCACAATAACACTACCTAAAGCTGTAGAAAGAGCAGCAACCTAAATAGTCACAGAGGTCCGAGGCAGGGGTCAGGCTAAACTCTGCAATACGTATCATTACTCACTTCTGAGCCAAAGTTACAAGGAACTTGACACACTGATAACAGCGACTGCTGTCCACATGGTTGCTGTGGTGCATCAAAGCTGTGGGGAGAAATGTAAGGATTAAAAACATAGAACAACAACAACAAAAAAACAACCACCACAGTTTAGATTTGGGTGTATCACTCACTCTGGAAATATAATAAAGATGAAGCTAAAATTTTAATGTAGGTAGTGGAAGTTATTTCTATAAATGTTAGTATTAGTATTTTTGTTGTGTATTGCTGCTGCATTCCTGGCAGATTTGAGTACTTCCAAAAGTCTATTGGATTAATAATAGATCAAAGTGAAAAATGCAGTAATTCTTTCATATGCAGTACCTGAATTTTAAATAGCCCTTTTCTACATTTCTCCTAATCGAGTTATTCTTCCCCTATAATCCACTCTAGGTTAGATAATTGCTATGGTTACATCTATCTGAAAAAAATTCACTGTTCTAAGCTAGAACTTGCAGAATTCACCAGACAGAAACCTCTCCCAGGGCAGATCTGGAGATCTGGATAAGACCAGCCATTCTTGGCCATCATTTTTTTTTCTACTCTGGAATTCTCATGTCCTGCAAAAGAATCTCTTTGCTGAAGACAACTACAGAAACAACCATTACACTGTCCCCACCACATCTAACACCCAAATCTGCCCTGTCCTTGACTGTGCATTGGTGAAGAACACTGTAGTGAAGCCTCTAAAACAGGCAAACAAATCCTGAGGAACTGCAAATTGCCAGCTTTTCTACCCTCCAAGCACAGCAGATGAAAGTTACAGTACTGACACACTGCAAATTATGCATGTGTATCTCAAGGACCACAGCAAACTTATTTTCTAGCTTCTTTCCTTGAAGTAAGAGGAGCCACTGTGACTGATAAGCCACGGTCCACAGGCAATGAGACTGGAGGCTGTTCAGTGCTGTTGCTAGGAAACTCCAAGGTAAAGCTACAATTTTCACTTCCAAACTCCATACCATTTCTTGTAAAATATGTATGATTTAACAGCATAACACAATGCATTTTAAACATAAAAATCTGACTGAATAATTGCATCTCTCCTCTGTAGGAAAATAAAGGTCATGTATTGCCTGAATTACAGAAGAGGACTGGTTCAAGTGGGACCAATCTATATAGAAGTAAAATAACCACTTAGCTGTCTTTTTTTCATATTGAGCATATTTTCTTCTTTTCTATCAGTCACTGATGGAAACTAGCAAACAGAGGAGCAGTGGTGCAGAAAAGGGAAATAAAGAATGAACTAAATATTCCTTCTTGCTAGAACAAAATCCCCCAAAGTGAGAGCTGCTATCTGATGCATCTTCACAACTAAACAAACAGCTTGAGAGATGCCCAAGTCGCACTGTTAGATTAGAGGTGCTCTCTGAGCTCCATGTAGCTGCTCTGCATTTCTCTTACAGGCAGTACCTCTTCTCCCGACTTGCATGAAATAGACTCTCGTTACTTCTGGGACTTATTTTCTCTTACTGTTGAACACTTTAGTAATTTCACTTCATCGGGGTATCTGAATCCAATAAGGTGACAAAAACTTTGTACAAGAGGTGACAAATGGGAGCCACCTGCCAGATTATGATAGCTATCCTATAGTTAATACAATAGTCATGGTTCTGTGTTGAATCAGCTACTTTTTACAGTAATTAAGATACTGAAAAAGGAAAGGACAGGCAGTTTCTTGAGATAGGTGGAAAGCAACACTAATTTTCAAGGTTACAGGATTCAGAGAGCTACTCTCCTGTGGTACAGGAGACTTCTTGTTGTAATGGCACAACATGTCCACGACCAACCCTGACGAAGTAATGGCAATAGAAAATAGGGACTACATGTCTATCAAAAAAGATACCAGAGACAAAAACCATCACCACAGCGGTTTGGGGAAATAAAGCAGGATTTCACAGCCAAAGCAATGATCAAGAGCTCTAAGAAGATGGATAAGGATGATGCTTATGATGCTTTAGGAAAGGCTGAGGCACTACTTAACGGCTGAAATCCCTGTGCTGTCTGAATTTATAAAAATTCAGCTTAGACTTGGTTATCTTCTTACCAGTCTTAGCATATAATTTTAGTGGCAAAGGAGGCTACCATTTCATGTGAAGTAGGACATAAGAGGCAGTAAGTGGAAAATAATGACTATACAAATACAAACATGAAGAGAGAAAGCAGTTACATCAGGGCTCTTCAGAAATATACCCAGAAAAATAAAACAGGAGATTCCAACTAAAACCAATTGCAGCAAAAATATATTTCCTTCCTATAGATTCAAAGAACTTTCTTCTTCACAGCTTCTCTCCATTATATATCTAGTTATGTCTGCTTTGATTTTGAAAGTTTACTGATCTGCTCCTTGTCATTTTGAAGCACGGAGCTGCAGTTAGCAGCAAGCCGGGAAACAAGTCACCATCAGGCAAGATGGCAGGAGGAGGGCATTACTATAATATTTTACTGCTTGTTGTAGTTTTTGCTGATTTTTTGGGGAAGAATGGGGTGCTAATAGCATTAAGTTGATTTTTCTGAGAAGTAGAACAGTTTAGAAAGATTAGAAAGCAGCAGGCTTTATGAACCAGCATCAAAATAAAGGTCAGTAGGAGAAAGTAGTCTATTCACACACTGGCCTACTTGCCTATTAATCCATTTTCAGTCTCAAAGGCAAATTTGATGCGCTCTACTTGTAAAGGGTCTTCAATAACCTATAAGGAAATAAAAAAAGGGTCAATAGAAGTTGTGTGTGATACCTGTATCTGAGCTACGTTTTAACCACGTCAACATGAGTTTTAACAATCTCAACATGAAAAACACACAAGATTTGTGAAGTTTTATGTATGAATGCATTGTCAAGCAGCAATTTATTAGACAATAAAAGTACTATAAAGTATCAATGATATGTGGATATTTAAAATTATCACTCCAGACCTTTTTTTCCCCCACTACACACTGACACAAAATTCATCCCGTGCTTAATGTACAAGCCTTTCCTCTTCACTTACCAATATTTCATGGAGTAACTGGAATATGTTTTTCAATTCATGAGGTGGCGCAGTTTCCAGCTGAGTCTGCATGCAAGAAATTCAATGTTATTTAGACAGTAGAGTATGCTGATGATTGTAGTATCAGATGACTTTGCACCTTTTGAAACTGTTTATTTTAAACTCTAAAATCTAAATACAGTGTAATGAACATACCGATTGATCTTCTGATTGTTATAACCCATAGGATACAATAAGACACACTAATCTCTAGAAGCAACATGCACACTAGAAGCCTAGCATGATTCTCTCCATACCTTGATGAAGTGTAGCACAGTGAAGGAAAAGTGCTCATTACAAAAGCAGCAGTACACCACCATCTCCATGAGAACCGACAGGGAGCCAGTCAGCTCTCGTAACGCATACATCACCTAATGGAAAGATGGAAACAAATCTCAGACACAGTCACAGAACTATTTTTAGAGAGACAAGTTCTTAATAGAATGTTAATCTTTTCCATGAAGGATGTAGTTTTTGCTCCCAAGGATGAGAATGGCCCTGTGATCTGAACCCCTGCTCTTACAACACTCTGTTTGGCTTCTGCTGCCCACTTCCAAGGGACTGGTCAAGCATTATCCATTAAGTCAGAGCAGTTCAAATTAGCACCTCGGGCTGACATACAAAACCGAACTGCATGGGCAGAATGAGCTCAACTGTCTTTGCTGTCAATTTCTGTAACTCTCTAACCAGACCTCTAAGCCAAGAGAGAGAGAGACTGCTAAGAGAAGGTGTCAAGAAGAAACTGAAGGCGACTTCTTGTTCTGGCTCAAAATAACCACCACATACTTCCCAGCCCACCGCTTTTTAATATGTTGTGTTTTTTAATGTAANGTAGTTTTTCCTCCCAAGGATGAGAATGGTCCCATGAGCTGAATCCCTGCTCTTACAACATGCTATTTGACTCCTGCTGCCCACTTCCAAGGGACTGGAAGTCAGAGCAGTTCAAATTAGCACTTCGGGCTGACATAAAACCAAACTGCATGGGCAAAATGAGCTCAACTGTCTTTGCTGTCAATTTCTGTAACTCTCTAACCAGACCTCTAACCCAAGAGAGAGAGACTGCTAGGAGAAGGTGTCAAGAAGAAATTGAAGGCGACTTCTTGTTCTGGCTCAAAATAACCACCACATACTTCCCAGCCCACTGCTTTTTAATATGCTGTGTTTTTTAATGTAAAGGTTTTATAAAGAACTATATAAGACAAGCTTTTCGGTTCAAGTAGGGCAGAATTGAGAGCAGATACCTCCATTAAGTATGGCTTTCCCTCAGACAGGAATAACAAGGCTTCTACTTCTTCGTGGAGAGTCAAAAGCGGACCTGAAGCAGTGATGCTTAGAGGTGGACGCTGCTTAAAGAGACCAGGAGCTATAATAGCAAATACAAAAACAATCCACTAATAAATCAGAACGTTCTATGCATCTTGAAAATACTGTCACTCAGCTTGGTATCAACTTATTTCTAATGCTCATCTCAGCTAGCTTGTAGTTCATGAAACACTCCCAAGTAAATACTACTTCCATGCAAAGAGCCATTTACATCAGTGACAATATATGGGATTGAAGTTTCAGAAGACCAAAGCCAAAACATTTATATTTACTATTAGTACTTTTAGCTTTAGAATCACACCCAATCCTACATGTCCATCATATTCAGAATGCTCATCATCCTCTGTTACGCTATAATTTTCCACTGCTTCCAATTCCAGAAATTTCTAGCCCTGGACAGAATTCAAATTATTATTATTATTTTTTTTAACATGACAACGTAAAATTCCTCCTTCAAGGCGATAAACATCTCAACTCATTTCCTTCTAATTCTTATTTGGATATCACTGTCTTTTGTAAAAAATACCTAGCAGAGTGTTACACAGCTTGTTGTTCAGTAGCTTAATCTAAATACTCCCCTTAGGATTAGAAACAGATATAGCAAATGTAAGTGATGTTAGCCTGGTAGGCTGCAAGCCATCAGTGGCACAGCTCAATTCATTTCAGGTGTGGAAAGCTTTTGGGGGGATACAGAAAAAGACACAATCATGTTAATTTAGGGTGCCTGCAATACTACCTACTCAACAGAGCCTCTTTTTTGATAGATTTTAAGAAAGAAAAAGAATATCCAAGTGTACGCTACTCAGTACTGCCTTAAAAAACACAATCAGTAATGCCTTAAAAACAAAGTAACTGTATTTTTTCCCCACTGATTCTAAGTTACTCCCAACCAAAGTGTCAATAAAAGAGGAAAAAGGCAAGTCTTACCAACATTTCTTTGCGAGGAGACATCAGAGTGCAAAACGAGCAGTGACACAGTATTGTGAAGATATCCAAACTCACGTGCTTGTGCTGAACTCCACCTTCGGTTCTATTTGAGCCAAGGAGAGATTTAGTTAGCTTTTGATTACTTGAGTTTGTTTTGATGACTTAAGAAAGTTGATGCCGTTTTTAACAGATCACTACCACATTCTAATACTTTTAAATGAAAGTTTATCATCACAAACATGACTCTCATTTATGCAACCATAACTGTTTTCGTTTTAACTGCTATGAACACGCAGGTGGAGCTCAAGATTTGCATGAATACTATAGAATAATCAACAAAATAGTCTGGTCTATCCCATTAAAAATATCTGTCCATAGTTTAAGCACATTAGAAAACAAAAATACCCCTGCAACTGGACAAACACACACAACATACGTGATGCATAAGTTTTACCTGATTATTCTGCCGGTTGGGGCCAAGGAGAAAGTTGATCATGTGTCTCAAAGCAGAGTGTCTGAGAAGAAGACTGCTAGCCCTTATGCCCTGCTGCTTAGACAACAAACACAAGGTTACATTTGTCTGCAAATCAAGAATTAGTGTTCTAGGGGATGAAAGTAACATGCATAGGCTAAACATTGCATTTCCCACAATAAGATCCGACAATGTCAATAAATTACACCTTTAATAAGGGCTCTCATTAAAAGGGACATTAACTAGATCAGAATCAGTGCATGGAAAATAAATGTCATATTGGGACAGGGGATGAGGGGAGCAAGGAGTAGAGAGAGGAACCTTACTGGCGTATACAGCACAGACCAGACAGTTTATTTACTCTGCATAGGAAAAAAAAAGTCCTAAATCCTTACTTTTAAGTAAAAGAGAGAGAGAGGAAAAAAAAAGAAAAAAAAAAGAGCATTTAGACTTTGGAAATAACACCTGCAATACCTATACTTGACTTGCATATTCCTGGGCAGTTTTTAACTTGATCCTAATCCTATGGTCAAAGCCATTTTCTTTTCAGAAAGGAAAGGAGAGAGAATATTCTTCTTAGAGCTTTGTAAGTCTTACCACGCTGCTTAAATCTATGAGGAATATGCTTACCTAGCTGTTTTACTCTGGTCTTTAAAGTATACAGAGACACGGACAAACAATGGTTGTTTACCTTCTGTACAAAGTTGTTGAATAGCAAAAAGTACTGAGCACAGTTTTTACAGTTTTCAGGAACATCTTTATCTAGTAGAGCAAGTAGCACCTCCAGTAACTGATGTAGACTTTTTAACTGTAAAGAAAATTATTAATTTGAAAAGTTGTCTACTGTTTAAAAAAAACAAGACAAAAGAATTTCTGCATAGCAAAGTTAGATCCTTAGATGTGTGTAAACTGATGTTCAAATGTTTCAAGTGTTTTAGTTATACAAAATAAACCAGCTTAGAACAACATTCAAGGGCTTGGTTGTCATAGAAGGACTTTCAATCCTGCAAAAGCCAATGTTAGTGCACTGAAGTACACTAAGAGTATTGATTTTTTTTTAACATCTCTGTTAATGGATAGCAACTAACAGCCTAGAGGAAGTAACCAAAACTCTCAAGCCATACTGTAAATTTCCATCTGCCTACTAGTATAGTCAGCTTGTGATACTGGGCCACTTTGCAGTCTTTCCTTAAAGAACCAAACAGGACAGCTTTCCTCATATTTGACTATACAAAGCAGCATTCTTCATTCATTATTATTGTTATTATATATATATTTAAAAAAAAAAGGTTTATCCAAACATATTTTAAAGTGTGATGTAAAAAAAATACTTTACATTAAACAAGACTTGAACACTTAAAAGCAATCTAAACCTGACAACTTACAAGAATACATTAGAACAAAATGTAATGGTTCTGTCTGTGTTTTTTTTTAATATAAATGATACAGGTTCAAGTATCCCAAATGAAAAAGGTGAAACTAAACATTTCATAAGAGTCCTTTTCCACATATTTCCTATCAGGTTTTCCTACAATATTAAGATCACATGAAGCAAAAAGCTACACTTGTACTTTCCAAGCTTACTGCCTTAGAAAGTATAAGATTTTCTAATAGAAATTTAAACTTCTGAATATTAACAGGTATTGTCTCTCCCCAGAATGAGACAGCTTGGCTACTACTGCTATGGGCTTCTGATGAGGAAGGAAAAATCAGTTAAAAATTAATCTGACTTCTGGAATGTCTCAGTTGCAAGGAGAATAAATCCTAAGAAAACAAAGTTTTCATACTATTAAAAGAATATGGTGTATTGGTCTGCAAGACAACAAGCTGAAATGAGAGAGACTTGCTCATGACTAATACTTTGAACTTAATATCTGAGAATTACAGAAATTACAGGAGCATATTACCTCCCAGCATAAGAAACAAATAAGCATTAACCTATTCAAGAAGACATATAAACAAGCATGATCAAGCTGGGTCAAAGTCATTTACAAATCACACAATAAATGCAGATTGGGTAGATTGGCAGAATCCTTGGTGATGAGGTGTCACTAACCTTCTCCTGATAAAGCAAGGCACTGTCGAGGGTTTTTTCAAGGATGGTGGCTACAGCAACTCGCACCTCCCTTACGCTGCATTCCAGGAGGAAAGTCCTGGAAGACAGAAAGCAAAGCTGCAAAGAGGACTGGAATCAACACGTACACAAGTTTACTATCATCATGATTTTTATTTTCAAAGGATAACAGTCAGGACACCTCTTGTATTGTATCTTGGTGGATCAAAACAGCTTTAACTTACTTTTCCTGCATTCTTTTTTGTCAGTACAAAGGTCTATAATGTCACTTTAAAGCAGCTCATTAAAAGGACAAAAATGTCTTGTAGTTATTTTAATGTGCCAAGTGAGTTACACGGCCCCAAGACACATTTATAAACGTATGATCTTTGGACAAGCAACAGTTTAACAATCGTGCAGAATCTGCTTCACAGTGACAGCGCTTCACAAATTGAAATCTGAAGCAACACAAATTCTCCTTCCACTCCAAGGTGATGATATGCAATAATAGCCAATTAAAGATGACACTTCTTAAAGGTCTTGATCAACGCATAATGGCACTAAAACTAGAAGCTATCATAGGATCATCTCTTTCAATGCAACTTCAAAGAGAAAAAAATAGACAAAACCCTCTACTTCTATTAATTCTCCCAGTGTTTTTCTCTTAGGTGTTTTGTTAACACCTACCACTCAATTTGAGCTTGAAGAAGAGAAATATACTCCAGTTTATCTGTGATCTTCACCAGAGAAGCATTTAATTCATATTACCCCAAAGTTCTCATATATTTCCAAGTTTTCATTTCTCTACACCCGCAAGAGTCACTAGACGAACTTAGCACAGACCAAAGATTAACTTCTGCATCCTTATTAACATATACTTCACTATTTTACAAGATTTTCAGATTTACTGAGAAAGCCACACAATTAGAGAATATACCAGAAGTGAAAAACTAATTTGATAGCTTATGGTGTCTGCTTAAAGAATGTGCACAATCAACACTATACATCAGTATAGGATAGACCATGTTCTTATGAAGCATTATATGCAGGCTAGGTGGATAATCTCATGTAAGACCAAAAGTACTAGTACTTACTTCACAAGCTCCCGGCCCTCTGGCCCGACCAAATACTCAACTAACCACTGACAAGCATCAATGCTTTTCGACAGCAATGCATCAATAGTGGCAATCCATTCTTCTGTATCAGCCCTGTAACAAAACACAGGCAATTGTAAGTTTAAAAAACAAACAAACAAACAAACAAAACAAACAAACAAATCAACAACAACAAAAGGAGAAGCAAAAAAACCCACACTCAAAACCTAAGTCACATTTCATAATCTGTCTCCCTTTTTGGTAAGCCAGAAGCGGGTTTTCGCACAACCACCTTCTTCCCCTCTCTGAGAACCACGCCAGAGGTTTGCAGCACAGCACATCTGCCTCTTGTTCATGAACTTCCTCCTGAAACCGCACCTAAACCTGGGTTTTGTGGCGTGACAGCCTTCCTCTGTTTTGTTGGTTTGCCAAATTGATTTGGTTTTTTAAACTTTAATTGAACAAAGTCATTAATGAATTAATGGCTTTAAGTCATTAAGAATTAAGTCACTATATGACTTAAAACAAAAACATCTATTGAATTATTTTGGGAAAATTGAAAATTACCTTCTACCTTTCCAGGCAAAACAGCTCCTACCTTTGAATGCAACTTCTGTGAACATCTATGCTAGCAGCAGTAGCCCAAGGCCCCACAGGTCTGACAAATCAGAGCACCCCAGAATGTCACTACGGTATCCAGGATAAGCCCCTACCTGAGTTTCTTCTTGGTTCGGAGATAGGTTTGGAAGAGGAATTGGACTGCCAGCTGTAAGCTCACCTTCGCCATGCACGGGTAATGAGGATGCTTTACCTTAGTCTGAAACAAATGTTAAGCTTACTTCAGGGCAAAAAGATGCTCACAGCATAGATATTTTCCTTAAGACATGTCAACATGTTCTGTTTAAGTAATTTATTTAATTTGGTGGGGGAAAAGAAACGATCCCAAACCCTTTTGTGCTAAAACCAGTTTTCAGGGCTGACTGTATATATTAAAATAGATTCAAATAGGAGGAAACTTGCTCTAAAGCCCACTATACCTGTGAATAAGTTTGATAAATGTTGATTTATTATTGCGTAAGTATATTTAGAAAAACTTAACCTGTTGGTTACAGTGTGTTTCAATGTAAATCTATTGACTTTGAGGTGACTAAGCATTTTTTTTTTACTCTTTTCTATAGGGAGGAATTTTTACCCTTCTGGAGTTTGATTTGTATTGCTAAAAATGCATTTTATTTCATATATTTTACTGTGACACATAACTCCCCCGCCCCGGCCATATTACTAAAGCAGGAGACTGGAATCAACTTTGAGATGAAAGTTATTCCTGTGAAGAATTACTGGAGGCAATGGATTGCTCGGTTAGAAAGTCAGCCCTGTCAGCACTTGTCATGTTGTGGCCCTCCCTAACTGATACATTCAAAGTATTCTAGGATTAGGATCCAGTTACTTACAGCATTCAGTGAAGCTAAGGACAGAACAAAACTGAAGTAGTCACTACTGTATACATCTCTATTCTTCATAAATTTCAGGTTTTCATCTCTCACCATCTGCATTTGTAAAGTAACAAAAGGCAAAAAATTGTTCCAAAGTTGTTTTTCTCTCAAAATAAAATTACACCCTACATGTAAATACATGAGGTGTTAAAAAACAGGAAGAAAATTATTCTGCTCATACTCTGAATCACTGCTTCAGTGGAGGGGAAAATACATACGAGACTTGCATAACACCAGTGATTTCCTTCCAAGGATATTACAAAACACAAGATAAAAGGTGAGAAAAGTAATCTAGCCATGAAAGGAAAACAAAAAAGGAAGGAGCTGCTGATAAGGTCTATTTTTAACTCTTAATAAAATTCCAAGAAAACATCGTTTAAACCTGAAAGCTTTGCTTAGCAAATTAACACATACAATGCAAGGAGTCAGGGTATAATTACAAGTTACATCCATGATAATGTACTTGCATACCAAGCCCCCTTCTCCAAGTGAGATTTGCTAAAATGTACTCAGTAAATTTGAACAAGGTTTTGTTTATTCTAATAAGAGTCCCCCCAGGTATGACACGAGAAAGCCAACAGTGACTATAATGACCAGATACAGCCTAGGTGGAAGACCATACATAGTTCATGCAGTTTATTATGATTATGTATGTGATATAGGCTCTTCTGCACATATGTAGAACAGCACTGGTGTATGTTCGGATGGTCAAATCGTGCAGGATTTTAACTTCTGCACAGATCTGACTGTCACTCTAAGTAAGTCAATGCAAGTTAGGCACTTAGGCCCTCCGCTTATGACAGCAAACCACATTCAGGCTCTACCAACCTCTCACTACCCTGCCAGTGTCATCAGATTTCCCTTTTCTGCTCTGGCTTGCAAGTGGCCTTCAACATCTTCATTCTCCCCTTTGAGACTGTATGCACTAGGCCATAAACTGACAGATATGAACAGAACTGAAGCTGGTTTTGGTTTCTCTTACTTCTCTTGCCCTTTCTACATTGTTCTGAGCTGAAGAACTGGAGGACGACTGAGGTGATTTGCCATCTTCACACTTCTCAAGTGTAAATTTACTTCAAATGAAGCATCTTCTCTGTTAACTCATCTCTCCCTGCTTGTATACTGACTGCTGCCATGTCTCATTTTAACTAGTTTGCCTGTAGTTTCTGCAAAGTCAAAAATGGGTCAATTTTGTGAGAAGGGATAACAAAATGTATAATAATGTATCACTGAACAGCTTTTTACCAGAATTCAGAAATATTTTCCAATTTTGTTCTGGTTTGGCTTTCAACTAGGAGATTGCACCAAGGCCATGTTCAATGTTACCACGTTCCTCATACTGTGTACTTAGATTTCACATGAGTAGCATTTAGTTTCAGTTTTTGGAGTGCTCTACCTGATATATCCGCACAGGCATTTTCTCTACAAAAAGTCCCTTCTTTTCTCCCTTTCGAACAAGCTTCGTCAAGATGGAGAGACGGTCACTGTTGGGCCTGTGGGGTCGTGGTGATGATTGGGGGGAAATCTCCGGTGAAGACGGAGCAGATCTAAAATATACACAAGTTCAAGATCAATAATCAAACTCTGAAAATCTTGAATTCCAGGTGTTAAAAACAAACAAACAAACAAACAAACAAAAACAACAACCAAAAAAAAACAGTAGAACCAGTGTCATCTTAGGGCAAATTTAGATGATAGTCTAAATATTTCTTGAAGCTCTTAGTCACCTTGAATTTCTTAACTCCAGTAGTGACAAGGCTATTGAAGACAAACATAAAAAAGACAATAAAAGAGTATCTATTAAGCAACTTAAAAAGATGGATCGGTATGCCCCTGCAGGGAACACAAGCAATTATTTTCTGAATTCTGGATACTGGGTCTAGATGACAAAGGCAGAGAAACATTTACAGACACGGAAGGAAGAACTTACAGCGAGAGGTCCTCAGCTTCTTGACGCACGACGCTCACGCGACTTTTCTTTGGTAAGACTGGAGAGTTCTGGTCAGACACTCTCTGGTAAAACAGCATATAGGCGTTCCAATAGCGCCGACGCACGTCAGGGTAAGGGTTAGCTGATGGGAGAAAAGGCATTCAAGGAAGGTCTTTGAGGGTTTCTTTCATTCCTACAGTGGAATGGAACTCACTGTGCAAATAATACAGATTGTGGCAATATAAAATAATGTGTTAGATAAAAACAACAGTTTATGTTAGTGGATAATAATAAAAATAAACAGAGTTCTAAAATATTTTTCCAAAGGGCATATTTTTAACTAAAAATATCATCAACAGAATTTTGAAAGATATTTGGAGTTAACCCCTTAAAGCACAGAAAAGCTTAAATAGATGAACCACACCATGTTCCGTATGTTGTCTTTGTCAATAACCTCAGGCAGGGAGAGAAAGTGAGAGCCTGTAAATGAGTACATGTGATTTTTTTTTTTAAACCACTTTGAAAAGTAACAGGCCCCTTTCAAATCTGCTCTGCTATTAAGTCTACAAAGTGCCGAGAAACAGTGAATATGGTTCAATTAATATTACGTCATCTACAAGCAGTTACAATCTTCAGTAAAATAGAAGGTTTTACGAAAAACTGCTTGTGAAGGATTATTAGACCAAGTGACTCAAACGTATTAGCTATAACAGACATAATTCTAACTGTGCGGAGAACTAGTATTATGTATAAAACTACTGTAAACCAATCTATATTTCTACTTACACTGATCATAAACTTTAGGTCTATACTCTCCACCAAAACATTCATATTCCAAGGTTTCATCAGATAGCTCGAACTCTTCAACAACTGTGTCATTAAATTTATACCATTTTCCTCTTCCACATCCCCTATAGGCAAGAAAAGAAAAACACACCAGAAAAGTTAGATTTTCTACTTAGGCAAAATACCCTGAACACCCCAGAAATCAGAACCCTCAGCTTGCATTTGTTTCAGCAGTGAGTAGAAGGCTTAGTTTAGTGACAAAGTTGAATTAAAAGTATGAGAAAGCACATGACACACCTAAATGTCACAGGAAGCCTTCAAACTGCAATACAATGCCAAGAACTCCTAAGAATTTAACAGTTGAGCATTAAGAAGGTGAAGAATGCTTCTGATAGAGTTCCAAATGGCTCACTATGCCTTCCTAAAATAAGTCTTTAGACCCCTTCAGACCTTCTTGGTCATTACCTCCTGTCCTTTATAAAGGAGTAGTAGTGCCCTGCGTGTGCCTGGCCACTGTGAACAATCACACCAACAAGCTCATAGTTTTCTGTAGGAGCCACTTTCTTCCTTGGGGAGCCTCCTCCTCCTTGATCCATGTTTCTACCATTGTCCCCAACTTCCGAGGACGAGTCCTGGCGAGCCATCCCTGACACAGTGTAAGGCTCCATGTTCAGCATCCAGGGAAACTGTTGGAAGAGATATTTTAGGTTAAGTGGATATTGTATTTTATATAGGCTTTGTGAAACTTTATAAAACTGTATTAATACTTCATGCTCTGGGAACACTTAAAGAAAGCATGGTAAACTTTTTATCCTTATGACAGACTTATTAAATAGGATGTCATTAGGGAGATTTTTGTTCTTGCTTTCCAGAAGGACCCAAGTATGCTGGAGACAAGAAAAGTATTTGTTTTCTGCAGGGTAATCATGCTGCAAGTGTACCACATTCTCAGAAGTCCTTACTGAAATGGTAAAGAAGGGAGAATAAATAAGACAGGCAAAAGTGCACTGGAATTTACTAGTTTTCTTACCCTTATTTGCTCATCATATTTAATAGAACGTCCACTTTCCCAGTCAAAACCGAACCTCATCAGGTGAATCACCAATAGGCTAGGCAATACCTTAATGCATGTGCGCTTCACTGTAGTTCTCTTAAAAAGACAGAAAAATAACACCTCTAACTATTTATTTCAAGCATGTATTTTTGTATAATTTCTTAATTCCAGCAATCTCAACCTGATATGCAATATAGCTACTAGATGCAGGATGACTGCAGGATATTATTACAGATATTACAGAGTCTGGTAGTGAACCTTACAGAATACCATCATCTTGCCATCCTTCTGAATGTTCATAGCCTACAATGAGTCACAGAAAATGAAGCTACCTAGAGTTATGGATTCAACCTCTTGATTACTAAAGCAGAAAGATTCAGTTGAGCGGTATCTACCTTTTCTTTGCATTTTTCACAATAGTATGCATTACTTCCTTCCAGAACTTCCCCTCTAACAAATTGATCCAGTGATATTTCCAGACTTTGACATGAAGTGACTCCTAGGTTGAGAGCCATGAAGGCTTCTTCACGCTCATACCTAAATTAAAGAAAGAAAACAATCAAGATATTGACAGAGCAGACTTGCATTGACTTGCATTAATAAGACATATGCTTAGGAAATAGTATTATACTTGTTCCAAAGCTATCAACAGCTTTAATTCTCACAGTCAAAGGTGAGAATTATCACTCTCAGTCAAAGGTGTATTACTCTACATTCCCACGTTATTTTGAACCATATATTTTAATACTTTTGGCAGCACATAACTTGGTGACTAAACTTAATGTTACCTGTGGGGACAGTCCTTGCAGATCTTCTGATCAGAGAAGATGCCTTGAAAAGTATTCTTAAATATTTGATCTCTCCCTATTTTCTGTGGAAGATTTAAAGTTAGAAATCAGTTGGATATATTTGCAGCATGAAAGTCCAAGAAGTCAACATGAATTTTAAATTTGTGAATGAGTATGATTTAGATCATAAAATGAAGTCAGATGGCTTTCTGCCTTCTTTATCAAGGAACAAAGACAGAGAAGAGGTACTGAAGTACCAGATAAGCAGGGCGAGCTATCTCAGGATTTTACCTTGAGGTACTCATCCATCTGATCTATAAGACTGGTGAAGAATTCATAAGCATCCTGTTGTTCTCGGACATAAAGTTCCTTGTTCCACATCTTGAAAATCTATATAGGTATAAAGAAGGTTGTTCAATATACATATCACTGCAGGAAATATATTAAAAAACAAAACAAAACAAAAAACTTTGAGATAAAATACACTTTATCATCATAAATTCTGCAATTAAGAAATGGTGGAAAGATGATTACGTTAAATTTACAAGTAGGAAAGCAATATATTCAAACAAAAAGTAGTAACACCTTCCAAAAGTTCTCAGGTACATAATACTGCAGCTTGCTTTCCATCAAATGACCAAAGAGGGATTGAACTTGATAGAACACATTGTCATCTGGATTGTCCGTACCATCATCAATGGAAAGCAGGGCCTGGAAAGGAAAAAAAAATGGTTTTAGACAAAAAATTACTTCTTTTACTATATATTTTCTCCTCCTCAACAAATTAATGTCAAAAATGGTAGTCAAAGGAATTTACAGTTCAGATGACTAACCCCAATAAGACAAAATTACTGGATATTGAACCAATTACCTCAGGGAGACCAGGTTGCATGTATAGCTGCTGGAAGACAGCATTCATGTAACAAGTAGCACCACCATTCTTCAACCCCACGAATCCTGAAATGGAACGGCTATCCACTGGCGGAAGATACTAGAGAGAACAATTTATTTTTTGCTCCAGTAAGTTATAAGAAGCACAGTATTCCGACAACATGTTATAAATTCCATAATCACTTTTATGAATAAGAGTAATTGCACTGGAAAATAAGAAGGTAAACTCTGAAATATTACACAAAAGCTAAATTTGTTCATTTATATTGCCAGTGCTTAGCATAACATAGTTAAAAACAGCCTAAAAAGTATCTAATTAAAACAGCTGATATTTAGGCAATACTAATTTCTTGTTAAGATAGTAACTGACAGACTCATGAGAATATCTGCTTCAGAAGAAGATCAAGTAGGTCTGCGTTTGCTTGTGCGTATTCATTACCACTTTAAATCAGAAACCACAGAAACTTCACGGATGGAGCAGTAGAGTAGCTCATACAGTACTTTAAACCATGCTAATACCAATCAGAACAAAGGTTCTTGCTTACATCAAACTCCTTGGTAAGTGCAGGGTCAGACTGATGATGCATAGAAAGCAGCTCTTTCGTAATAAGCTGAAGATTGGAAGGCGAGCTATCGGCCAGCATCACCAGCACTTCGTAAGCTGCTAATCGGCTATCTGCTGTGCTGCACCTAAAAATAAAAGCACAGTAGAGATCTACTTTGTGGCTCAATTATTTCTACTTCCAGAAAATCGTATTATTCAGAATAAGCAACAATTAGCTGTTCATAAAAATGGAATCAGAGGAGAGCAGCACCAGCAACATTCCCTTAAATAAGCCTCCCTTACTGACATGGAGACATATGGTTGACATTCAACAGTAATGAGAAGTGCTCCCCCTCCCCACCCCTTAAAAAGGGGGCAAAGGACTGATTTTCTGTATAATTATCTTCATATAGTTCCAATAATAGAGAATATCTAAATATTCTTATCACTAATGTGATCATACAATGACTCATTCATGGGGAGACAATTTTAAAAAAGCTGGACCAGATATTTTATTTACTGCAACAAGGGACTACTTCTTACTAAGTGTAAAACACTTCGTTCTTTACAAGGGATCATCAAGCACTCTCACTGCTTTCCCAACAAAGAAAAGACGTTGTTTGTTTTAAGCAAACAAATAAGAAAGCGCTTGAGATGAACTGCCAAGATACACTGTAGCAAGCATATCAATTAGCAGGGTTTTCAATCACCCTGGCAAGTTAATACATATGCCTGCTGTTTACATGAAGGTTAGAACAAACAAACATCAAAAAAACTACAGAAGAAAACAAGAACAAAAACACACCTAAGGATATGAAGGAAAGCAGCCTGTCAGCACTGCATCAATATTAAACCAAATGACATGAGATTAACATGCAACAAAAGGGTTATATTCTTATGCGTCTCAGAACAAGAAGTCTAATTCACTACAGCCATCATTTTCAGATAGTGACATAATGTTGCAAGGTTTTGCACTATAACAGGTCCTGATTAAGAAAGTAGTTTTAAAATCAGCAATTGTCAGTGGTTCCCCTGGGACATTCTTTAGGGTTGGAAACGTAATGCAGACACGCCTGATCCAATTTCAAAACCAGTAAGTCAGATAAACATAAGCAAACCAGCTACAGCTGTACAGTACTCCATATGAACATAGTTCAACCCCTTCCTTCCCCCTCGTATATCAATAACAGAAGGCAGCTTTGACAGGAAAGAGCAGCCACACTTTCTTCCCTATTTCATATATTCTGAGCTATTGACAGTTATCTCAGCTGAAAGGAGACTTGCTTAGCACTAGCTTCTTAAAAGAATCAGTTATTTTTGGGGAAAAAAAGTCTTTTGAGATTCTCATCAGAATCTCACAGAAGAGTGAAGATTTTACATCACTTATAAAATGCTATTTGGACGCTTATGTAGTAAACAAGTAAACTGAATGGTCATGCTCTTGAGAAATGGTCCATCATCAGTATTAATTCCTAGTATCCATAGACCCTGTGTGACATGTAATATTTGAGAACTAGGATAGAAAAGGAAGATGAACAAGAAGGCATTTTTTACTTTGGATGAAAGTCTTGCTGACTGATGGCAGCACTGCCTGCTGGAGAATGGCTATTCAGGATAATCCTGGATGCTCGGAAGAGAAAATCATCCAACAATGGTTTAATTAAAGATGAACCTGCAACACAGTATTCCAGAGTGTTAATTCAGAGTAATAATTTCATTATTACTGCAAAAGTAAAACGGTGTTCCATAACAGCAAAACCATTTAACAGTACTCTATCAACAAAAGGAAATCCAAATGACTATCAAAAATCAAAGGTACAAAACAATGCTACATTCAACACTTTTTCTTTCAGCTCCGTATCACTTCTACTGATATATAACAATGACTTCATGGGTACTGTCTACTGTTGAAAACACTAAATGATCTTTTAGTGCCAAGAAGAGTTCAAACTGGTTTAGCTACTTCAGTGCACAGAAGAGTACTTACCAACCATTTCCTTCTCTGCTCCACAAAGTGAAAGGAGAGTTTTGATGAGTCTCAAGTGTCCAGCTAATAAGATATTATCAGCTTCACTGGTCTCGCACTCGGCAGTGCGGTTGGGTTCAAAATTGTCTAGCCATGTGATCTCATCTTCTAACATGGCAGCTGGGCTTATCTTTAGCTGCTCCATTTCTGAAGCTGCAAGATGAAAAAAACAAAAGGAAGAGTTCTAAATTTTTAAATATCAAGAATTTCAAAGAGTTTGATAATTTTTGCTTATTATGATCATACTACACCTGATTTTATAAAAAGGTACTACGCTGCTGGTTTATAAGGGAGATCATGGCGCTGAAGTTTCCAGTAAGCTCACTAATACACCTTACTCAGTGCTTTAAGGAGAAATGTTTAGCATACAGAAACTGAAAGATAGACAGATAAGGAAGTACGGAGAGCATCTAGTCATGCACTAGATAATTCAACTCCCGCCCCACTCTCATCAGTGATTTCAAATATGGACAGGTAACTTTAAGCCCAAATTCATATTTAAGTACTGAAAAATACTCCAGTGAGACCCACAGATAAAGAGGGTCCCGAAAATCAAAGTAGACTGTTTCTAAGCTGAATATATCTAGTTCTTTTATGTTATTAAACAGGAAACAACCAAGGAGGTATTTTATAGGGAAGGTAAAGCGCCTTAGAGACATACCCTGAAGCCAGACAGTGAATTCTGAGTAAGATCTAGCCAGTATGAAATAGCAGTGTGCTTACAGACATATTCTTTTTATGAAGACTGTGAGAGAATCACTATGTAAGCAGAGCACACCTAGATAGATAGCACATACCTCCTCACGAGGGAAATGACGTACACTGATACCTAAGTTCATGCTGTGCCAGAACCTAAGTGAAATTTTGTATCTCTGAATTTCCATCTGAAGGTACCTAATACATGGATCTTGTTGTGTGTACAAAATGTACCTTCATCACTTCACCTTCCAAGAGGAGTAAGGTGCCTTGCAATTAGTGAACAGTCCAAATGAGTTGTTAACAGGACAGCCAGCACACTGGCAAGTCACATAGACCCTGGTGTAGTCGATTCTACATCTTGTCTACAGAAGGAACATCTTTGGAAGTTGCAATCAGAATATGACATGTGTGCCTGTCCAGTAATCATACTTACATGTGAGGTCATCCAGTAACTGACATCTCAGGTCAAAATATTCTGTACACTGGGACAAAAATCTGAAACAGATATAAATAGAAGAAAGGTTTTAAAATTAAAATTAGCAAATTTCTTCTAAGCTTCTCTGCTCTATTTCCCCCCAATTTATATGCTCCTTAAAGCATCTCAGGCATGTCAGGAATACCTATATTTGACAAAAGTGCAAGGAAAAATTCATAAACGTTTCTTGTTAAGAACTGCCACAGCACAGTTCATTTTAAAATGTGGTTTATTTCCTTTCTCAATAAACATGCAGCTGACTTGCCTCTGATTGATTCCTCTCATGATGCTTGTTGGTGACCAAAGAGGCAGCTGGGCACTCAGAATAACACTCAGGAGAAACTGGTTTGGTTTCTGCACATCCGGGTGAGCTGATGTATCTGTTTGACTTAAGGTGTACAACTGATCACAGGCAACACGACGAATCTGAAAGAGTGGCATTAGTAAGCACCAAACCTTACTTGAAGATCGCCTAAATAGTTTTTAATCAAAACAGAATTGTAACAGAAAAAAAAAAAAAGAAGCCAGACATTAAGTCTGCAGAACCCAGTTCAAATGGCCCCTTCTTCAGGAAAATTGGGCTAGCAGGGATTTTTTTGAGAAAAATTCCACAAAAAGAGTATTTTCTTTAAACTAGACCGAGCACAGTCCTGTACTTCATGGATGAAAAAAAGTCTAAAGAATGTAATGCTTCAGCATTTTCTATCAACATGGTACTAAATACTGGAGTTGCTAACGCTGTGTTGCTAAAACAGATGTTATTTATTCAGCTACTAAGACAGCTGGAATATTTGCAATGACCAATTTTATCTTGAGACCATATTAGCGGAATAAAGTGTACACATTTCCAGGGAAAGATCCTCACCTCAGCACTTGGTGATCCAAGCAGTATGTCAATGATGAAATCAGCAACACAGGGCAAGTTGTAGAAAGATCCTAGAACAAAAAAGTCAGGCTACTTTTAAGTAATTATTCAAAAAAGTCAGCTATGGATTTACATTGAAATAACACAGGAAAATATATATTTTTTTAATTATGTTTGTGAATTGAGACCACTCAATGTAGAGTGAGAAGTTTCTTGCATTTTTTTAAATACTTGTCTGTCTTCAAAAGCCTTCCCCCTCCTTATACTTCCAACAGAGACTACCCCAACTCTNAATCAGGCTACTTCTAAGTAATTATTCAAAAAAGTCAGCCATGGATTTACATTAAAATAACACAGGAAAACTTTTTTTTTAAACTATGTTTGTGAATTGGGGCCACTCAATTTAGAGTTAGAAGTTTCTTGCACTTTTTTAAAATACTTGTCTGTCTTCAAAAGCCTTCCCCGCCCTTATACTTCCAACAGTGACTACCCCAACTCCATTTCATACCTAGTTGCTGACTGCGCAGCTGAAGGCATGTTACTAACAGAGACAAGGCTTCTCCAGCAATCAGAGCATCTTTGGTGGATACGGACTGCTGCCTCACACAGATGCCAGCATGCAGTGCTGTTGGTTCCCCTTCACTTCCCGAACTGCAATTACTTCCTGCATCAAGAAAGGAAAGAGTGATACGATCCATTACATTTTTCAGTTGTTTTCAGCTTCTCATCAACGCTCTGTACTTAAAGCAGAAAATCAACCCGAAACAACAAACCAAAAAAAAGCTTAAACTTCTCAAGATGTTACGAATATACAGCATTTTCTCAAATTTAAGCTAATGAGTTTCAAGTTTTTCAGGCCTTAGATTAAAAATAAACTCAATGCTTTTTAAAATAAAGACAGTTTAAGGACAGAATTTACTACCTGAGCTGCTAAGTCTATTCCGAATCCCAGCAGGAAATAGAGAGTTGCTCTCTTTTATTGGCTGACTACTCCCAACGAGGTCCAGGCGTCCCGCAGCAGCAGCCCAGGAGAGTCGCATGAAGCAAGCCACTGTGGAAGTGAAATCATTCACCTCCATAGTCTGAAGGAACAGGAAACAGTAGTTATTTCTGCCACATTCAAACACCTTCGCTAAGCATAGAAATAAGAGGAATACATCTTCAATAATGCAGGAAATTTCCACTCGATTTTGTTCTCTTCTCCCATCTCTAAGAAGGCCTACGGATGTAAGAATTTTTTCTTCTTGGGAAGGAGAGATCAGTATTGCCACCCTAAACAGGAAGTCATTTGTTTGTAAAGTCCCCACTCTAAATATCTTTTTCCTCTATCTGGAGGCTAGATATGCAAATTTTGATCACACTTATCTGTCAGGAAAGCACTCACTAAAAAACTGAATTAATATATTCATTATATCATCTATGAAGTTTCTTTCATCTGGATTCAACTTTCAAATAGGTTGAGTTTGTCTTTTCAGATTAGACTGCTTTAGTAGACAGCCACCCTAAAATTAATTTCAGTGACAAAGACTGATAGAAAAATGGGGAGTTCTTAAACTATTGAGAATAAAACTTGGTTCCTTCTTTCCCCTCAGGTACCCTTGGACCAATTTAATGTTCAAATGAGCTGATATGTGAAACGTGTTTCGAATTTCCATGAGTTCAAGCAGGAACCTTCTCCTATTCCCAGAAAATTAACTCTAAGCTCTTGCTCAGGTTAAGAAGCGTGACTGAGATTAAAACTCTAAGAGGAAGATTTCTAGGCAGCTCTACATTTCTGGGGTGCATCCTTGGTGTACTCTTTCCCCCAGTGATGTGTGATGTAATCAGTTTACTAACCAAATAATTTCTGAGTCTAAGTTTAATGTTAAAAATTCAGATGAAAACAAGGAAGAGAGTCAGATAGCTTGGATTTTAGGCGGCTTTAAGTGGAGCCTGGGGAAGAATCAGTAAAATAAAGGATTCTCGGGTTAAAAAAAAAAAAAAAAAAAAAAACAGGAGTTGCACAGCTGCCACTGGAGATCACATGGTTACATCATTGTAATTAATCAAATATTTCCTTACTTGTATGGCAACTCTAGCTGCTGGTATGATTTCTTCTACCCTAATGGAGGATCTATCAGATACAGAGAGCTGTCGGTAGGACGATTTCTCTGGCGTTCCACAGATGGACATCTGTCTGCTTGCTTGTCGGCTGACATTACGGAAGGGACGTGAGGACAACGCTTCCACCCCATCCTTAATGAAATCCTCATCCAGTGAGGTAGGCATGGTCTGCCCAACAAGCAAGAACCTGCATTCACAGAGCAAAAATGTCAAGCTCATTTTTAAATGTTCACAGACAGGAAATGAAATGGAAATCAAAGCACTATTTAGTCTCAAATTTTACAAGTCACACTTCAAAAAGCAAGAATGAACTATTTAATAAAATGCAATTAGATACCTTGCAAGTTGCAGGCAGATGGAGTAGACTCCTTGTCTTGTTTCATAGTCTACTTCTGACGGGATGGAATCTCTCTGCATCACATTCACCACCAAACTTAAGAAGAGATTAACAGATAGGCTCTGTTTGCAAGTGTTTCACATTAGGAGGTAGCTGCAATTTATCTCTACTCTTTCCTATATTCCTGGTCAGTTAGTTGATTGCCAGTTTAAATTGCCAAAATGGCATCTTGGAGGCTAACATTCAGGTTAATATTCTTATTTTCCCCTCCTACACTTGCAAGCTGGAGATTTCTGCTCACATTAGAAAATGCTGCGTGGTCCAGAGAGGTGGGGAAAAAAAGAAACAAACTAAGAGCAAAATACACTTGATAAAGGTGGCACAACCTCTAATAGTACTGCAAGATCTTCTAAACTACACATGCTGTAGCTTAACTCACTTGAATCTGGAGACAGACTAAAGTTTGTTTCCAATGCATGATCTAGGCTATAAACTAAAATGCCCACTGGTATCTATGCAGGAGGTAGTTGGGATAATAATATGCATGCTTCCAATTTGAACTGAAGCAGTTTAATGCTAGCTATCCAAGTATCAAAAAACCTTATAGTTCACAGGTTTATACCTAGGCATTTCTGGGGGTATATAACATATACTTTGTTATACTATTATCAGAGTTACAGTAACTTTTCAAGCATTCAGTAATGAAAGGTCTGATTTGGTTGGTTTCTCCCTCCAAAAAACGTTAATTGCTACATCACATATATAGTAGAGCACAGGAAAACAGAAACCCCACAGAACGGCTAGATAAACAGGTATTAAAAATGACATCAAAATTTTGAAATCTAACCTCAGACCTCCTGCTCTGAGGAAATTTTCACAGAAAGATTTGGCACAGTTCCTTGCCATTTCATCATCTGCAGTTGGCATCAGCTTGGAACTCAGAACCTGGGGAAAAAAATAAAACAAACAAAAAAACCCACTTAGTATTATTTAATAGCTGAAAGTTAAAAAATGAACAGAAAAGTTCCACTTAAAAGGAAGTAGTTGGTTGCCTTGCAATGTGAAGCTCTAATCAGTAAAGAGAAATTGTATTAAAAATACTTAGGACAAAAAAAGCCTGTTAGAGATAGCGATTTGGTTATCAAAGGGCATTTTTTTTCTTATTGTTACTTATACATTAAGGGAAAAAATAAAGTATATATTCTAGCATGTGAAATGTATCTTTGGGTTCAGAATGTGTTGCTTAACAGTTCAAATCCTCTTCTCTTCTAGATTTTCAGTTGACACTACCCCTGTAAACACCTTATTGCATCTTAACTCACGATTTTTAAGTGTGTCCTGACACATGGCAACTGTTTTTTCCCTCCCCAAACACTAGTCCAGGCAGTTCAGTGTGGTTCTGAACACCACCACAGAACTGCTCCTCTGCTTTTAAGTCATCACTAAATTTCACACAGTGCAATTGTAGTCAGAAACAGTCATATAGGAATCTGCAGCCCTTGGGGGTTAGATATCATGTGTGTTTGTAACCACTTTTTTTTTTTTTTTTTAAACTTAATTTCACTATCAAATTAAATTTACCTACGTTTTTGAAAAGTCTCTGGTCCATAAAGCCAAAGGCATATCAGAAAACAAAACACATTTTTTTCAGGTTCACAGTTCAAAGAATGGGTACAGAGCTCTAGCTGTACAATCTTTTTACCACAGTGCAGGATACAACTTGGAACATAATTTTCGTCTCTCTCATATAATCTCTAAGTTTTCTGTATATGTTTTTCAGAAAGCAGTTACCCTAATAAGCCAGTGTGCATCTCATACTTTCAAGAGATTACCAACACAGAAGGATAAAAATATAGCATTATATTTTGCTCAGAGACCTTATCTTCTAATGTGTTTGAATGGACTTGAGGAACAAGTCCATTTATGTAATCTACACCTCTAGCCCAATTTACTTTTTCTCCTTGACAGGAAAGCAAGCAACTAATTACTTGCTTTATTTTCTCTGGCACAGAGGCAAACGATAACCATCTCATCATAATGAAATAAAACCTGCCAAATGAACAAGATAGCTTTGCTGTGATACGCTAAACTACTTGCCTTTATTTTTCTTTAAATGGAACTTGTGAACATATTGTACATTATAATCAATTATCTTTCATTATAGCTGGACAGAAAAGGGGAGGCATCCTGAAATGTTGCTGCAATATGATCACCGAGTGTAGAAAAATTAAGAATTCTAATATCAGACTATATACAATGCCAAAAGAAAACCAGTAGGAAATTCCTTCAACAATAATGGTGCACACTCGGTGTTATACACAAGTGGCTTGGGGCATTATTTCTGAAGCTGCTGGCAACCAGTCCTTCAACTTTAAATTATTCAAGTCATATATGTATTGAGTCCTTATAAGCAGTGAGATCTGCTAACAGAACTATTAACTGCCCAGTTTTCTAGTGTGTACAGGCTAATGCACTTTTATAATGACATTGGCTAAACATTCAAAAAAACCCCCATCTCTTAAAAAAAAAAAATAGACTTTTTTTTAAGTTTTATTATTATTTTTTTGAAACTCATTTTTCTACTCATGTTCTGTATGGTATTTCTGACATGAAAAAGCAAAGCAGACCACAACATGACAAAAAAGAAAAAAAAATCTCTTTTGGATAATGATCTCCATGGATTTGAGGCTCCCTGCAAGAAACTTTCAACTAGTTAAGTCTCAGTCCTAAAAATACAAAAAACACCCTCATTTCCACAAATATAACCCCAACCAAAGCCAAACAAACAAAAAATCCCCATAGAGTGACAAATTTGTTTACTTACTTCTAAATTGTAGAGCACTCTGAAGGTGGACATGCCTGGGGCAAAAGATCTGAAAAGACTTTCTAGTATGGAACTAGCACTGGGCTGATGCTGGTGTTTTGAAGACAAGGATGGGGATTTTGAAGACTGAGAAGTGGATTCTGACAACAGTGTTTTCTAGGACAAATACGTCAAAGAAGAAATCATCTTAGAACTTTGCATTTCATTTTAATTGGCAATACATCTCTCATAATCCCTGTAATAACCCTCTAGCCTCCAACTGCTTGGAAGTCATTAATCCTTAAGATAAGCATTATTTTGCAGTAGAATATCCAATCCTTCAGAGATTATTATCTTAAAGAGAATTTAAGCAATCTCATAGTAAAATCTTTTTTGCTAAACTCACCAAGATTAGTTATTGTTTAATCCATACCTTCCTTCCCAGGGAATCAAGCTGATCAAGGGCCTCCTGAATAGCTGGGTCAGTGGGAATCAAGAGAAGCAGCTTCCTCACTCGCAGCGTTATCCTGAAAAGTTACCAGAAGTTACTTGTGCAAATTCCAGCTTCCTCGGCTGCACCATGGCTAGCTGTGCTCATAAACACAGTAGGATCAGGAGCTATTAGAATATCCCAGCACCAGCACTTTTCAATATTTAATAACCATTTAGCTTGTTTACCTTGGCTCCTCTAGATTGGCAAGCTGGTAAAGCATATCAAACACATTACACACGAGAGCCATGACTACTCCAGGGAGGGATTTTTCCTAAGGAATAAGCAGAAATACAACAATTTTTTTCTCCTCTCTTCTTCTTCTTCTAATTTTTTTTTTTAGCAGCGGCCTTCACTGAAGCAATTGACTCATATAGTAACGTGGCCCATGGAAATCTCATCTACCTTCTAGACTGAGGCAACACTTGAATTTTGCCATTGATCCATTTCTTTTAATGACACAATTATGAAGCATTTAGAGTTCATGCATAAAGCAGACCAGAAGTGGTCTGAACATGTCAGCTGGTACTTCTTGAATTCTCACACTTCAGCTTTGTTAGAGGAAGTTCCCCACCTCCCCTCCAAATATAAGATCTCAAAATTAAATCAAATGAATCTTGTTTGTTTCAAGATTTAATAGATGCTGTAGAGATTAATAAATACTAAGAAGCAAACCCTATGTAATTGAATGCAGTTTTTAAATAAAATCCATGTGCTTAAGGCAATAGCATTTTAAAATGCTTTGCTTCAATCACAGTTTGAAAGCAAAACAGGGCTGCTCAAAACTAGTTACTCAAGCTGATGTGAACAGCTTCTAACTCAGCTTGCTCTACCTTTCTGACCACAGCTGTGACTTCTTTTCAAAATCAAAAAAAAAACAAGGGCAGGTTTCAGGTTAATATTTTGCACCTGTTCCATTGCATAGGATGAATTAAAGACGCTGCTGCTGTTGCTGGAATTTGTTGAGGAATCTGCAGAGCTTCCTGATGGAGTCCCACTTCCTGATGTTTTTACTGTAAGGACTTGTTCATCAGAGAAGCCCAGCTGGTGGAGCAGTTTCTGATCTTTATTTACAGTTAGCTATAAGGAAAAAAGAAAAACAAAACAAGGCATTTAGCTCTGCAGAAGACATTCAAACTCAAAGAATGAGAACACTTTGTAATAAACATACCAGGCTGTCGTTGGCAAATATCTGTATATTATCAACAGGAGAATTCAACATCTTTGCTATCTTCCACCTGACGCTCCCTACGGTTTCATTGCTATGAGCCTGTAAAATTAAGTTACACTTGTTTGGTTAATCTGAGCAGTAAATCCTAGAAGAGGAAAATCTTCTATTATTGTTTTTTCCTGCTCCTCTACAGAGGGTTCTAAAAGTATGACACAACCTGTGTACACATACCTCTATGGTGAAGGTATCTTTGGTAGACTCATATGTAACATTAAGTGTTAAAAGATGTCCATGGAAAGAGGCACCATGAGGTAGAATAGTTCGAGGAACAGAATAAAGGTCCTACGGGAAGAGAAGGACAATGATGAAATACAGTGCTTGAAAACAAAACCAGTTTTATGATAGTAGGTAATAAAGCTGCTACAGCTACACAGACTTAAGTAGTTTTTATAGTTTTAATATTACTAGAAATTATAATTTAGCCTCATTTAGGAAGAAATCACATATCTTACCTCTATAGTTATCACGTAACGCTCTGCCAACAGCAATAGTCTCTCAATTATTACAAGTTTAGTTGACCTGGGGATAAGCACCCAAAACAAAAGCAATTTGTCACAGAGATGACTTTTTAATGACGACAGGTAACTATCATGAATTAACTGTTTCCAAATACAAAGCTGGTCCTTAAAGGTCCTGAGGTTAATTAGATTGAACTTAACAAAACAGATTAAGAAGTTTTCTTAAGTCATAATGAGCTTCAGAAGAAGCATCACATTTCTAGATGATCCAACTCTGCTCACATTTAAGCTGCCCCCACTTAAGCACACATAAGTAAAGCAGAAAGATGACAAGTGCTCCTTTTCTTTCTTATTAAAACAAAAGTCCTATTGCTCCCCACATCTCACCAAAGCTATCCCCCAAAATATAGATGACTTCAGCATTCTGGCTTTGTCTGGTTTGCCACGCTGGTTTTGTTAGAATTTCTTTGGAACTCAAATTACATTTTATTGGAATATTTAATTGAAAAGTTACTAGAACATACAGCAATACTGAGAAGGGATCATAGAACACCAAGTTTTCAGCTAACAGTCTCACAACAGTTTTCCTTATCATTCAAAATCGTGTGTTAAGTAGCTTGTAATAAACATTCATATTTACTCTTTTAAAGGCAGACTTGCCTGTAAGGAGACTGAACTGATGTTGCTACCGTAGGCATAGCAGTTGCTGTAAGCATTTTTGTAGCTCTTGTAACAGCATGTGTTAATGTTGGACCGCCAAGTGCTGAACTGGCTGCCTAGAATATAAAGCAGAGCATTAAGTGCTGGTTTATATTGACGATTAGTATGTTCTGGAGAGCTAAGACAACAAGAAGTGCTTGTGGAAATAAAATTTTCTTTAAATAGAATTATCACAATTAATTATCCTAAAGCTACAATACAAAACAGGAAAAGGATGAAGACATAAGAATAATTAAAATTTGTCCTTTACCTCTAATCGCGTGTAACAATCTGCAATGAATTTCTTGTGCAATGATACTGAATCCTGAAGATACAAAGGAAAAAATTAATCAGAACTTAAAAAGAATGTCACTGGAACCACTGTTAAAAAAACATTACAGTCTGAGCTCTATCAGTTTACCAGAGAATCAATATCGAACTGTTAAAGCACCCTCACATTATAATAAATACTTACCTTTTTCAGTCTAGGAGTTAGATTAATATAGCTGTAATTTATTATCAATTGAATAGCTTCATTGGCAATTTCTTCATCAGGTGATTCCATTGCTATCTTCCAAATGAAATCCATTCCTATTAATTCCAGTTTTTCTACACTCTATGAAAAGGGGAACAAAAATAAAATGCAACTGGATTTCTTCCATGTAAAAGTGTGTTCAAACACGGGAACAAATTTTGTTCCTTCTGCTAGAAAAGTACCACTGAACCTGATCTTAAAAACTGCCTTTTCCAACACACTGTCAAGTTTTGACATTGTGAAAACTGAAATCAATAGGTACAAGTTTATGTATTTACACTGGAAACAAAATGTTTGCTTACAAGTTCTGAAGATCACTCAAACTGAACTGAAGAATTACAAACCTTGAGAACATGGAGAAACTTAAATGGGGGATAGAATTATTTCTGGAAAGTCAAAGTGGTAACCAATCAAAAATAATCCCCCACAAAACCTGCTATGGTACTTGGCAAAAAGTATGCTTTTGAAGTAAATTAACTCTCTGTAAGTTAATGACTTTGGAAAACTATCTTTGGAATAGTCTGGAAAAGTATTTAACATAAAACTCTTAATTTAAGAAAAATAGTCAAGGATTGAAGAGTTAAAAATGACTGAAATAAGACATTAATCTTTTGGATAGAAGAATTAAAAATGGTATAAAATATTTTCCTTAATAAAGAATTAGCTCACTCATTCCAGTTCTGAGAACTTTTAAAAGCTACACAGTAACTTCCAGCAACCAGTGGCAAATTTTCTCCCACAGCTCAGGAACTTTAACTTTAGAATTTAACAATATTAACGCTACAAGGATCATCTGTGTATCAATACAAACATGACAAAAATCAAACAGCTGCTAAAGATTCCTTATCTTCCCCGCTGCCCAAGATGCCGTGGGTAATACACAAAAATTTGCAGAACACTCACCAGCTGAGTTCCTTGCCTCTTTAGTCGATGGTCACACAGGTTCACATTTTCAAAGAAAGTTTTAAATAAACTAAAACCTGTAAATAAAAAGGTGTATTTTTAATTTAAACTTAATTTCTATACTTTTTTTAAAAAAAACACAAAGGTTATCTTTTTCCTTTAAAGCTATTAAAAATTCACAATGATAGAAAAAGACCCCTTTATAATGACATTGGTCTTTAGAACTGTTTCGACATTTAATTTGAAGGCTTAAAAAGCAAGTTTCTGATAAGTCAAAGCAAATTTTGTTTACCAATATAATATTCATACCATTCATAGTAATTTCATATGACTCCAGTTTAAGAATTTTCTCCTTAAACAGCTGCTGTTGCACATCACTCTCTAGATCATGTTGTCCTTTGGTAAACCACTCAAAGCACATCTGTGAATGAAAAGCAGAAGTCTTTAACCCAGGGTCATTGCAAATATTTGACAATGCTGTATAAAACTGTATGAGGTATGACAGCAGAAGTAGTGAGACAGACACAGTGATTTTTATCTGCAGCAGGAGGTTCAGAGTCTCATACATTTATCATACACATTATATATGCTGCATTGTAATATTAGGGCATCTTGATAGCTATCTTTTACCCAAATAACACTGCACATTTCTCATGCAACTCTGCAGACTTTCAGGTGTTGTTCCTCTAATGAGCATCAATAAACACGCAACTCATCTCCTGGCCAACATTCCTCTTCCAGTCAAGTTTATGGTCAAAAGAGAATCCTAGTCATAAGCAAACATGTAACAGCAGTTCCACTGATTTACACAAAGCACATGAACCATTATTGCTTTGTTTATTGCGCATGTTTTCACATGAATAATATCTTTTATCATGTTTCTTCAGCAAGTACACAAGCTATTAAGGATCCATTAAGTTCCACTCCCTAAACATGAACATTAGGTTTTTAAGTTTTTCCTACCTCTCGATCTAACTCACAAACATCCTGGCCAGTAACAAGGCATTCCCAGATCTCCCTGGCACGATTCCAGCCCAAATAAAGGGTGGCTTCTTGCAGAAAAAATGCCAAAAATTTTAGATGTGCTTCCAAATACTGAAAAAGAAAGAAAAAAGGCTTAAGTTCAAGACTTTTCTTTCTAAAACAAGAATTTTCAATATTCAAAGTACAGTTTGATTTTTAATTCCAGTTTTGGGAAACTTTTTATCGTACAATAACAATATACTTTACAAAACTTGGAGAATCAAAAACTGATTCTATGGAGGGCTTTATTTCTACTTTACAGCATTTTTAGTATGACTTTTTCTGGTTATCTTTTTAAAGAGGCATACTCAATTCACCTTGCACTTTCTATGGCTTCACTGATATTATTTGACAGTAAGTAGTTACTAAAGTCACCACTTGTCTAACAAAATCCAAAACTCTGTAACAAATTATTACAAGCTATCTGTGTAAGCATCCTCTACCTAGCAAATTTGTTTCAGGTCTTTAAGAGTCAGTATCAAATTCCAAGATATAATCTATATAGGGCAGTCAAACTCAGGCTGGTGGAGAAGCTAAAATAAACACAGTTGGAGATGGGAGGGCAGAGGGATGTAGCTCTCAAACAATTAAAGTCCCTGCTAGGAAACTTGTAGGACTCATGTTTGGCCATCCCTATTCTATGAAATTGTAACAAGGCTACAGTAAGACTTAATAGATAAATATCAGAGCCATAAATAAAACCTGATACAATTGCTCAGTAGAGGGAACATACCTGTCAATAAATTCCAAAAATGGATCAACACATAGTCTTTTGCAACTTGTTCAGTGATAAAATAACACCATGTTTTCAAAAAACAAAAGCAGGAAAATATTCAGGACTCAATACCTCCCGGTAAGTGTATCGGCCATCCACTAATGTTGCTCCAACGAGCCCTCCTGGACCGGCCACAGATGCAGCCAAACGATGGCATGATATTAAGCTTCCTGTCACCAATTTCACTATCTCAAAATTTTTCTTTAAGTCTTGAATAATGCTCTTGTCAAAAAAAAAAAAAAGAAAAAGAAAAAAAAGAGGTTATAGGAAAACACAGAACCAGGCGTGCACCTGCACACAGAATTCTGCTCTTCTACTTAAGTGTCTTTAATGAGAAGGGGGAATGTTCCCCCTCACCAGATCAAGTTGTAACCTTCCAAATGCCCCATGTCCTCTGATGTTGCTGTTTTCAGCACTGCTGAAGCATGCATACTGCAGATTGCAAAACCAAGTCCCATACCTCCACTTAGCTACAGTATAACACACATGGCTTGTGGCTATTTTAGTGCCTTTTCCAAGTGTCACTGCCAAATAACAACTTCAAGTTCAATTATGAACCAGCTGGTCTAAACATTAGCTATCATAATTTCTTAACCACGACTTGCTTGGCTAATAATTCTACAATAAACTAAGAATTAAAAAAGCTAGTCCAAACACACGAAGCAGAGATGATGCACACGTAAACACACAGCACACATTCTTCTCCTCTAGGATTTTATCTATGCTCTGTCACTGTATTATACACTTCCTATTCCTTTTGCTTCTAAAGACACAAACTTCTACCTTCTAGAGAAGCAGAGGCCTTAGAGGCATTAGGCTTTCAAGAACATCTCAGCACATGTTCTTACCTTGTCTTGCTTTTGGTAAGTCTGCTTAATAAATGATCGTGTGATTTCATGGAGCTGACGGAGAGCTGGCACCACCCACACAAACTGAGGATTATTGTGCTGGGACGACTAGTAGTAAGAAAAGTAAGAACAATTATAACCTATGTACATGTTCAACAATGGATTAAAAAACTGTTAGATTCCTAGATGCCTAAATGATTTCTCTTAATGCCCCATTTCAAAACACCAATCATCAGTTCGGAAGGCTTCAGTTACTTGTTCCTGGTCCCTTTCCAAGTGCTCTGAGGGTGCCCTCATTCCCTTTCCATAAGTAGCCCTTTGACACACATATACGATACTGCTATCCTTATTATTAGCCCAAAGTGCCACCTCCTTGCTAGAAGGCATGCAAATTAAGTAAGGAGAGAGGGAAAAAAAAAAAAAAAAAAAAAAAAAANAAAAAAAAAAAAAGAAAGTAAAAACTTGGTTACAGCAACAAGATGATAACCACCACCTTACTCAATTACACAGACCCAGTGGAAGATCAAAGGGCATCTGTCAGGGCACGAAATGGCAAATATAGTCAAGAGGGGCACTTATTGCTAAAGCAGAAATGATGAAAGGAAGAACCTGGAGTGCTACAGAGGATTAAGAGAGAAGAAATTCGTGATTGAGGCTGCAAGGAGCCCTGTGATAGGAAGCAAAGGATTTTTAAGCTGCATGTTGAAAAAGATCCTGCAAATTACAGAGCACCCGCCTACCTCATTGTAAGAAACGCTCATCACTTTTCTGGAAGGCTTCATTTTCTGTAAAGTTTGACCACACAAACCAGAACTGAGGTTTTATTTATTTATTTATTTCCCCCCGCAGAAGTGATGTTTGGTTTAAATATTGATGGCAATCAGCACCACCTACTCACTGAGCAAGAACTATAGTAACTTCAGGCATACTGACAACTCCCTCATTTAAGGGATATTTAAGTGCTGCTTTAATGTAACATTCCCTCCCAGGCTATACTTCTATTTCCCCTAATGCAAACAAATAAGTGATACATTTTTAAAAATCTGTTTTATGTTTACCACAGTCCCTTCCAGCCTGCAGTTAGCTACAACTTTCCTTTAGTGTTCCCCACTGTTAAGGCCCC
Source organism: Crypturellus undulatus (assembly GCA_013389825.1). NCBI lineage: Eukaryota > Metazoa > Chordata > Aves > Tinamiformes > Tinamidae > Crypturellus > Crypturellus undulatus. The sequence goes on from VWPW01013354.1 coordinate 44,367, forward strand.
TGCCAGAAAGCAAGGGGGAATGCAATTACTAAACTGAATGCAAGGACAGGAAGGATGAAAAGAACAGAAGGAAAAAACAGCAAATTCTAAAGATATTGCAAATCCAAAGCTTGAAATCTGTAGCTCTAAACACATAAAACAAAACAGTGCTCAATACCAAGAAGGCAACATACAGTGACCTCTAAACAACTGAAGTCCTTTCTAGCTGCCGCAGGACAGACAAAGCCTTGTTTACCATAAAAGAAATAAATGAAGTACAAGCCTTTTTCTTTACAGGCTTAAGACTATGAAAAGAAGACAGGAGCATTCCTGAAGACTTCTAGGAAAAAAAGTCTGCTATGTGAACAGGGCAGCACAGAGTTCAGGCAGCCTTTAAGCCATGCATGCCTCTAATGCTGCCAGGAAACATCTCAGCCCAGGCAGCTGCAAAAAGGAGTTCTTGTTAGATGAAGAGAGTACAAGTATTTTAATAAAATACAAAATTATTACGATTTAAATATCAATTTGCATTCTGAGACTCATTTAATGGCCATGCCAGAACACATGCTTTACTCTAAGGAAAACGATCTAGGCTCTCATGAAAGGGACAGTTAAAATTCTGACATACCTTTACAGTGGTTCCATTTGCAAATTCTAACCTTGGGCCCATCCTGGTAGTTTCCAATAAACTGATCACTCCTTGTGCTGAAAATTTGTTTAAAACAAAGGCAAGAGACTTACTAAGAGTCTCGCGGTCAACAAACTGGCTCACACATAGCCTACCCCTCTCGTGGACTCCCCAAGGTAAGAACTTACAGATGGGACGTGCAATTTGTGCATCTTGGAGAAAAAAAGGGCAACATCAAGACTAGATAATTTTTGACTTTGAGAAAGATAAAACAACCAACCAACCCTCTTAATATCCTCTATGCATTTGATGATGTAGCTCCTTTTGATTGCCTCTTTCACTGCATAGGCATCACTGAGGATTGTCAGATGTTCCTCTAAGGCCTGCTGAATAAGACTACAAGGTAACGTCGGAAGATGAGCCAGCTCCCAAAGCACCTCCAGAACCTGGAGGAAGAAAACAAGCTCAGTCAGCACCTAGTAAGTACCAAGACACTAAACCCTATGTTTTACCTATGAAAAAAAGGTGACCTTGTTTCACATTCACATACCTTTCCAGTGGTTGTCTCTACCCGAGCTTCTCGACCAATGCGTCCTATCAGGCTCAACAGCTTCTGGCGCACTCTGTCACTCTCTGTCTCCCAGCTCTGTACAGCAAAGAAATAACATTCACTATTACAACAGCAAGAACTGTTACTCTTAAATCTCAAATGTGCAAGAAAATATAATTTATAATTCCTTTACTGCTGTACAAAAAAAAAAAGTATGTTTCCATCATACATATTTTCTCATTTGTTCAACTGTTAGCCAAATATGTGCTATAAAAGATTAAATATAAAAATCTCACTTTAAGTACCTGAATATATACACTTTAAGTCAACTTGCAGCACAGCATCAGACCAGACATTTGGCCTAAAACAAAACAAAAAACCGCAAGACCCTCCAAAATAGCCTATAGTTTATTATAGCTAAAGGGTGTGGAGGTACAAGTATTTCTCATCAGTTGTCATCCTAACATAGAAAAATCCATGTTAAATTTTACCTTTTGGATAAGAACAAATAAATGATTCAGCTGATCGGAGCTGAACTTCACAGCAGCTGCAGCAATAATGGTGTGTATGTTTTCAATCACAGTGGAAGATTGTCCAGACTGAAAAGATAAAAGAAACACACAACGGCAGGTCTTTTTAAATCAGAAAATTAATGAGAGATCTTCATACAGGATTATCCCGTTATTCTTATTAATGAGAAAGAGTAACAGCTTCTGGCATGTTAGCAATGGTAGATAAAAACAATTGACACAGTTCCTCATTCCAGTGTCATGGAGGCCTTGAAAAGTAACTCTAAAGCACAACAGAATATTAGTCTGCTTGTGTTCAGTACAAGGAGCAAAATAAAGATCTGCCACCTCTTTGCAAAGCAGCTTTGTGCAAGGGATATGTACATATATCTGTTTTAAATAAAAAAACAGGAAAAACAACCATCTGAAAGAAACACACAGGACAACAACATTATTTCAACAGGGAGCTAATGATGCTCTCTGAAATCATCTAGCCTACCATGATAGCCACACATAGATTAGTCAAGACCATTCTTGAAAATCAGTCATTAATTGTGTTTATAAACATAAATGGCACAATCCTAAACTACCCCCAGGAAATCACCATTTCCTTCACATAAACCCAAACTTTGGGTCTTGCAGAAATTTCACTACATTCAATAAAATTTGACTTATTTCTTTAAATCCTGCAGCATTTAAATACTAACCCGTATATCCCATGCCAAATCTCTCAACTGATTCACTAGCAAGCAGACTCCCTGATCGCTGCTCAGGGAGGGGAAGCAAAGTCTATAGTTCAGGAGTGAGGACCCAAGAAGGGAACAATCTGCCAACAAATCTGTCCCACCTCTGGGGACAAAGACCTTGTCCCCAAGCACTTCCATGCAGTTCAGCACTGCCTGCAGTACTGAGGCCTAAAGCAAGAATTTAGCACTTCATTTCATGCACACAAGACAAAGCACCTTACCAGTCATAAGATATGAAGAAAATGAAGGGAGGGAAATTTTACTCAACCTTTCCAGTTCTGCTTTTACTAGAACAAAATATGTTTTTAACATAAATGTTGCTTCTACACTGGATTAGATTAACATTGGTTCCATAAATTAGACTCTGCTGAACCTCACTTGTACTCCTCCCCACAACTAGTCAAAGCAAGGAAAAAAAAGAAAAAAGGAAAAAAAATCCACTCAAAGAACAATGATGTTTTCTTACTCTATGCCTCAATAACCTTCTTTCACTCCCTGCTCTGCTTTCATCCCTTGAGCTCCATGCTTCTTTCAGTAATCCTGGAAGTTTCCCTCCCAAATGATCATGAAACAGCAAAAAGGCTTCCTTTTCAAGGAAGCCCAAGTAAATACTTTGCATCCTGATTTTTATCAGGGGAATTTCATGTTAGACTTTCTTTAGTTCCCGTTGGATTGCTTTATAGTGCTTTGTGATAAAAAATTTTCACTCCAGGGATCTTTTGGGATTTTTATGGTTCTTTGTGGCTGTTGTTTGAATATGTTGTTATATTTGAGTGGTATTTCTATCCTTCAGTTCACTGTCTAATGTATTAGGATTGAAAATGTCTCTGCCATTGAGCCCTGCCTACAATTATTGAAAGCAATTTGGTATACTCTAATTTGAGCAAAGTATTTACTTGGACTTCCTTGGAAGTTTGAGAAGTCTTAGGCATGACTTTTCAGACTATTCCTGCTTGCAACTTTCCTAGGACTGTGAAAGGAAAAGAGGGGAGACAGAAACCAGCTGCATCCCTCTCAGAGCAGCTTCAAAACACTGCAATGGTGCATAGCATTGTAACTGTGCCAACCAGCCACTGAAGACTCAAACTATTTTACTTAAACACTGTCTGGTACAGCATGTGTAAGTTCTCTAATATATTCTTAATACAACGACTCTCCAAGGTAGCATCTCCCTATAAAGCTAATTTTCTTTTCAGACACTAAGTACCTGGAAGAGACAAAGGACAGTGAACCAGTGCTAGTTCTCTAAGAGGGAACTTCTTTACTTTTCTAATCCCTATTTTGTACAAACAGCTTAAATTCAATTTCTTAAAGACATTACTTACAAAGTAACATTCATTTAAGATTGAATCCTCCCTCAACACTTTGTTTTGAAAAGACCTCAAGGCAGTAAAAGGCTATTTGTGGAGTTGGACAGGAGACAAATTAATAGTAAGCGAAACTACACACTATAAGACTGGACTCTCCTTTAAGTATTCCCATTCCTATCCCAGGCCAGTGCCTAGGCAGTACAGACACCATTTTCATTACTTAAATAAGTTCACATATGGAGTGCTCCATCTCTGACTTTTTTTAAAGAGAGCAACACAAAACCTCCTCCCACACTGATGGGAGCACCATGGTAACAACAGCCAGGAGGGGGAAGAAGCTGCATTTTTATTAAAGAACGCACACAACACGAGCTTGAGTCATGCTTCAGCTCTAAAGCATGCAGGACTTTATCTTGCCTAAACATGCTACAGATCTGACAATCTCTACAGAGTTTAGCTCAGAACTTCAGTATTTGGACAGGGAAGCAAACGTTTCCTGCACTGCAAGATTAAATTTCTCCTCAAAATGACATTTGTATTAAGCACCCAAATGCACTTTCCTATAAAGTGCTAAGCAGAATGTACATATGGTGAATGTGGAAAAAAATGACTAGTCAGTCAGTAATATATATTTACAGGAAGCTGAGCAGATATCCATGCAGTCTGAGCCCACTCTCTTTAAACTCAGTGTGAGCTGCATTCAGATTTATTCCTCCAGCCAGGATAATTAATATCCTTAGGACACAATTGTTAGTCTAGACAATATCTCTATCACCTATTTCAGGCTGACTATTCCAAGCCTGACTTCTCTTATTCCAAGTCAAATACTTTTGCAGTTCTCTTACTCTTGTTGCAAAGAATTGAATTTCATCCGTAAGATTTCCACAAGAAATGATAAGGTTTAAGCTGTGTTACAAAAGTTTGTCAGAACAGTTAATTTTAAACAATAAAAAAAGAAATAGAAGAAAAACTTTGCATTAACATACTGCAAATAAATCTCAACACATCTACCTTGCAATGGAGAGATATCTATACAATAAAACAAGAATTCATAACACTACACTGTTTCCTCAGTGGAGAGAGAAATCTCTACTAAAAATAAAAAGAATATATTCTTTATTAGGACAGTAGCAATACACAACAGATATTTTAAATGACAATTCAGCAATTAAAATTATTTTTTAATAATAAAGAAGCTTTCAAAATGAGAGACTACAATCAACTTAATGTGGATATCACTTGGTATGTTCCCATGAACACACGTGCTGGATGTTAAGGAACTTGGTAGCACAAGTGTGCAATTTTGTAATGTGGCCTAAAGCATGTGCCTACCCGTTGTGGCTTACCTGTATTCTCCAAATTTTAGTGAGCTCATCTAAAGATAATTTACTGCCCAGCAGTTCTATAATTCCCTTTATACGATCACAGTATTGTGCTTGGTCTATATTACCTATGAAATAAGGAAAGGCTGGATTAATATTTTATAAGAATATTAAAAACACTGAACACATAACAATAAGCCAGCTATTTTTCAAGCGATAAGAAGAGAGCTATCTTCATCTGAATGTTCTTTATCTATTGTTACAGATAAATCCCTCAGTCTAAAGAAAGAAAGAGCAAGCCTCTTCACAGCTTATAATAGTTCATTCATCTGACAGTACTTTACATCTGTATGGTTTTAATGCTTGGAAAAGGAACTGTTCTCTTTTTTCTAAGGGCTAACAATACAGAGAGGGGAAAAAAAAAAAGAAATGACAGAGAATACAAGATATTTGCAAGTCTGGATGTTAGCAGCAACATTTGCAGAGTTTTTCTTACTCTATTTTGATGATGAGAAAAACTTTTGAACTCATTTTTTAACAGTGTTCCATTAAAATAAAACATATGCTCTAGGTGACCCTGCGTGTGCAGTGGGGGTTGGACTAGATGACCTCTAGAGGTCCCTTCCAACCTTAAGCATTCTATGATTCTACGAAAATTATATATATATATTATATATAAGTATATAAAAAAGTATGTACAATAAATATAAATATAAAAGCATAGACTAACTTTTTAATTTAAGATAGTCAAAGCACAAGTCTAAAGTCTTTATGGATTTGCTTACCTTCCAGAGCAATTGACAGGACAGAATTTTCTACTAGCCAGTTCAATAATCTGTCTGTATCTATTGCATTCTTCACAGACTTTGATACAGTGCTGTCTTCTATTAATTTGGTTACCTAGGAATTGCAAAATGCATTTTTTTTATGATACTTCCTACATACATTATACTCACAAAAACTGAACTACATTCAAGAAGCCTATTTAATTCTCACTATGAAGCTTAAATGTAAGTCACTTTGAGCACAGAAGGATTTTTTTTTTTTTTTTTTTTTTAAAGAATGAGTTGTTCACAGGTAAATTTCCAACCAGAAACACCTTCTTGGCATCATTGCATTATCATGCAGCAGATTAATAATCCCATTCTGATACAGAAAACACGGTCTGTGCTGCAAATTTCTTTAGATATTCCAGAAGTGGGTTAAGTCAGGCTTCTGACTGTGACACTCAAATTAGTGCCCCATTTTTACCCAATATGGAACTGATACATGCTCCTCTCTCTAGGGAAAAAGCTGGAGAAAGTACATTTCTGCTACAGCTTTTAAAAGCTGCACTTTCATAAATTCACCAAGGATGCCCAACATTTATGACTAAGAACCAAAGAGCAGCGAGGTTTAACATATCAATTTTTCCTTAAATAGAGAAGAAAAAAAAATCCCAAAGAGACTCAAAAATACCTTACATAAGAAAAAAAAAAAAGATACTTTTTTGGCACATTATTAAGTTGTACAAGTTCCAGAAAGAAGACATAAATGCAAGCACCCAAGCAAGCAACTTGTACTCCCATGAAAGAGAAAATGTTTTTTTCTGCTCTGAAAAGCCTAGCTCAAAAAGCCCAGGTCCATAAACTAAGGCTTCTGTGTGTTACTGTAGTGTCCAGATAACCACAAAGAAAAGCGATTATATACTGTGATGTGATAATCTGATGCAATATGACTGAGAACACCAATCCAGGATTAGATCTCATGAAATGTTTTTAAATTCATTTTTTATTCACTTTCAATTTGATAACAGAGAGAAAAGAGATATCCCACAGGATGCCCATAGGATAGTGATACTGAAGTGAATTCTCATGAATAGCACTGACTACTGCTTATAAATGAATTTGAAACTGTAGCTTTAAAATAAATTTCACACTATATTCAGATGTTTTTTAATTGAGATACCAAAGTCTTTGCACTGGCTACTAATAATACAAACAACTGTCATCTTCACTTCTTATGGTATTAGGAGCTCTGTGCTCACTAAAGCAATAACATTTCTTAGGAAACACTGTACACCCTTGTTTTTAAACTTATCGTTTTGATGATTTCTAACAGCCCATTTCAGATACACACACACCCCGACACTCACACAAAAAGCAAACTTACCTCTTTGAGGGAATTCATTTTTGCACTGAAGTGAGGAGATTTTAACATGCGCAGTAGAATGTCCAGCCGCAAGTCATCTACTGCAGTTACCAGATCAGGTTGGAAGCGCATACACAGCAGTTTGATACCAGACAAGAGCTCAGGGATACTCACTAGTCTCTGTTTAAACCAGTAAAAAATAAATAAAAAAGACAGAGGCATTACTATTTTTGCTGTTATGTTGCAGGCTTCAGTGATTCACAGAGGGAGTAGGTTTAACTATCAGTACTGACTGCTTTAAGTTTTAAAATGCAATACTATGGATATCTAAAATTATAATTCTATGCTTGGAAATTGTAAGGCACACTTAGAAGTCAGAAGGTAATAAAATCACTGGTTAAGGTGGATGGATTCTCTTGGCCTAAACTCAGTACGCTAAATTGCTCCTTTGCAGATGCACAGCCACGGCATACTTTACAGTATGTATTTCTAAGCCTAAAGAGTCAAAACTAGAAAATTTATTAGAACTGCATGTTAAATTGGATATAATGCAGGACATAGTCACAAGTTACATGGAAATGGTACCAACTACCAACCAATTACTGCAGCAGTTTTTTTCTCCAAAAGCAGTTTTAAACTTATTAGAGTTAACACAATGCACATGAATTTTTAGAACTGCCACATATCAAGCATCTTCAAATCATCTAGAAAAGTGGACCTGCAAAAAGGTATTTAATCATCACTGTGGGAAAGTATTTTAGAAAGGTCATATAACATCAGATATCCACTGAAGAGAATTTAGTAAGATATCCAGTAAATGCAGGATGGTTACTCTTCAATATTTTGTGCTATGTCATTCAGTGATAATTCAGAACAGGCTGTATTCATATCAGTGAAAAGGAAGATATTTTACAGTCAGTACTGTCAGCATTTCCAAGACACAGAGTTCTTCCTAAGTATACAAAACATACAACATTACCTTATCTTTCAGATCCTTCTCTTCTACATTCTGTACATATTTAATCATTTTGTGAATGACTGGATCCAGCATGGGCTAAAGAATACAGGAGGAAAAAACAAACAAACAAAAAAAGCATTTTATGCTTCCTGAAATCAATTACATTACATTACTCAGAAGATCTGGCTGCAGTAGAATGAAATACTTAGCTTAAAGTTTACAGTTATCTTGGGCATAAAGCAACACATGCAAATATATGAGCTGCCTTGCCAAGTATGCCCAGAAAAAAAAAAGTGCAATTAGAGTAAGAAGCCAACTTCAGACTACTACAGTACAGACTAAATGATCTTTCAAAGTGCATTAATTATTAGACATATAGCCCTTTGGCTTTCAGTGGCTTATTCCTGATTTCCTCTTCAAATAAAGATTTTACTAAATTAGTAGTCACTAAACTGGTAGTTCTTGTAGGCAAGTGTAGATACGCAGCCATGAGCATATCTGCACTATACACAGATCATCAAGTTTTTTTTTTCCTGTACTAGAATTTTTCTTGTGAAAACTCAGAACCATGTGCTAGATGTAAGCTCAAAATTTTGAAACAAAATTCTTCTACCAAACTAGATTTTCCTCATATATTTTACACTGGTAAAGCTTACTAATGGCAGTGGCATAACTTTTCTTTTGCAGTTATAAATAAGAGAATAAAGATATTTGTGCTTAGAAAATGAGTCTGAACCTTGTCCAAGCCCTCTATCCATCACTCTCAGAATATGCCATGAAATTCCAGTGAAACTTTCTACCTTCTTAAAATTTTCAAAGGACAACCCATCTGTTTGTTTAGTAGTGACTTAACTTCTAGTTGAGGCACCCAGGGTACTTCCAATCTTCTCCTAAATTTCATTCCTAAATCAGTAAGCGAAGCTTCTTTCCTCCATGCAATATTTCACATGGCCTTGCTCTGTTGCAGAAACCGAGCCTCCTGGCTGTTAACTGTATCCTGGGAGAAGCTGTGTGCTCTGCCTCGCAGACAGCAAGCTTTGAATCCAACCCCCAAACACAAGCCGGACATTCATCCAAAACAGGCATGCTCAAAATTATTTGTATGCTTTATGCAACATGTGTTGTGAAGGCTTTCAAGATTAGTCACCACTTTCACACCTCCACAGTTTTTTATTTGATTTTTCAAATAAAAAAGAATCCTTTATTTGATTTTTCAAATTCCCAGGACAAAAAGAACAGGTTCTATATAGCTGCCTTTTTAATATTTTGCTGTTTAAATATTTTGTCTAAATCTCAACAAACTACTATACCACGTTTCAAGGCTTTCCTATTTGCTGAAAAGCATTCATAATGAAGGTAATTTACCTGTACTACGGAAGAGTTGAGATATTCTGCACAAACTCCAAATGGCTGAACTAATGCAGAGATTGCCTGAAAGAGAGAGAGCAGTTTTCTAGGGGTAGATAAGAGGTCTTTCCAGAACTAGTGATCTACACCTTAGAAGGCAAATGCAGGTGAATAAATATTATGCATCTGACATCATCACCTTCAATCTCCTGTTACAAATTGTCAAGAAGTTGCATGGCAGAATCAATAGGGCATGGTCCAGAGAAAAAAAACGATTTATTCTATGGCATAAACTATGTACCATATATTTTTGCTCAAAATGAAAAGTGCTTTGTTTTCACTAGTCTCAGGTCTTTCATCACACTTTTAAATCGCAGTCTAATCATGTTTCAGCCATAGAAATAAATAATCAAAAGAGACACATCACATTTGTGTTGTTCTCCACAGCATTGAAAAATGTGAATACAAGATATAGGTGAAAAGTTACAGGGTGAATTTGCTTCCTGAAGTATTAAGCACAAGGAAGTGTTTGTTAATCTGTCAAGTAAGTGTCAAGGTTTCTTCAATATACAACTTTCAAGTGGTATCTATTTTCAGGATATTAAGAGTCTGAAGACATTCATGAACCAAAACAGCAAAATTTGCTTCCTTCACACAAAATGTAAAAGATTGTAAAACTGAGTGTGCATCACTGCAACCAAAAGCCTGAGTTAAGTCATGCTGAATAAAACTTTTCTCCTAAGTAAGAAGTTATTAATCATTAAGAAAAGTCAAAGTTGCAAGATTAAAACTGAATTTCCTTTTCTGTCGTGCTCACATATGAGCTTCTCTCTCAAGAGTGACAAAGACAAACACACTGTAAGAAAAGAAGTTGTATTCTCTCCAAATGGCAGCTCATTGAAAACAAACAGATTAGGGACTGATCCTAAGTTACACTGCTTTCCTTTAACTTCCTTATTCTCCAAGGCTTGAAAGAAAAGTCAGCTGATTACATTTTGGGAAGCTAAAAACAAGAGATGCTTTGCCATCAAAAAATTCCTTAAACTGTTAAATTAGTTTGTGTTTTAATACAGTTCTTGGCAAGTTGCTTAGGATTAGACAGCATTTGGCTTCCTAAATTCTTTTTCATAAATAATTTCACACTTTTTTCAAAGCACTAGAAATTACTTTGCTTAGAGTTAAACGCAACTACAGTAACTAAACAAAAAAATGAGGACATATTGGTGAATATACAGAAACACTATGGTGATTTACACCTTACTGAAAGGGTGAAAGTCACCCAGAAAGATACATTAACCCCTCCTCTTTTCTGTAAAGTCTCCTTAGTCACATTCTCCTCTCACTGCCTGAGTGACAGCACTGCTCCAGCTATCTGTCTGGGTATTTCTCTGGCACCAAACTAAAATTTAAGAGCACTGTCAAGAGGGACACTAATGATTCTTCACAAAGATATTCACAGAAAATGAACATACCCCAAGTTCAATATCTTCTGAATTGAGTTTTGACTGAATTGCTGAAAATCCACCCAATTCTGCAAACTGAAATAAAAGAAGCAGCATTACATCAGTGAGCTACAGTATTTCATCATTTCAATGCACTTTTTTTTTTTAATATTAAATATTTCATTAAGAATGCCTGGCTTGCTAGCAAGTATCCTTTACTGTAGAACATGAGGTTCAACATGAGCTTTGCACTTTCCGGAGAATTCAAGGGCACACCAGGGAATGCAGCGCATTATACTTGGGTACTGGTTTGAATATGAAGCTAGAAACTCCATCTCCATCCATCTGGTAAAAATAGGTACGGGGAAGAAAGCTGGATCCATTTAAAGTAACAGCTGAGTGCCCCAGCACATCTTACTGGCAGACACTACTGCATTAAATTGAGCTCTGGACTTTTCTTTGGTGCTAGCTATCTCATTAGTGCAAAGATGATCAAGGGAGAAGGCAACAACCCCTCAAATGGATTTCCTGTAAGGCTCTTTCCTTCTATGCAGGGAGCAGGAATAAAAACAAACTACTTTCTGTGGCTGTCATTCTCTAAGAGAAGGAAAAACAAGAGGAGGTGGGAAAAGGGAAATTATTATCTCTCAGGAGTAATGAATTCAAACAACAATTCTGTTAGGTACACATTTACCTACCCTGTTCACCAGATCCACCAGCCACCCGTGAGGTTCCTGAACAATTAAAACATTAGCAAATTAGTAACTGCAGTATCAGCACTAAGCTTTTGTTTCCTGAAAAGAAGATTTGGACAGAAACACTCAGCTTATTAACCCAAACCCCAAATGCACGCACTATTACTTTAAAGAAAACAGAGCAACATGTTTATAACAACTCCTTTACAGAGTCTGCAGCTGGAGCTCTGGGAGGTTCTCATTAGCATCATCCTTTTTTGGACTCCGTTTGACATCGCTGACCACGTGCTGTGCAACAGGACTCACGGCAGCTGCTGACTCACGAGCAACTGTATTTATAGCACACGAGCAGTGTGGAACACTACTAAAAAGCCTTTCCTTCCTAAAGTAGCAGACATGAAATTTTGTTTCTACAGCCATAACTTGTTTCTTGAAGGAGAGACAAACAGCAGTGAAGCTCCTTTTTTAAACCTATCTATCTGCTACAAATGTGACAAGGCAGTGCAAACCTCAAAACCAGCTCCTTGCCACTGTGTTTAAGTTGGAGATAGTCTATCCTACCCTTGTGTGTCAGAAAAGCATGAATTCTCTGGAGCTATTAACAAAGTCAGTAAAGCCTGTGAATACTGGTACACTTGGAACTCTCTTGGTCCCTTCATCTTCAACAGCAAAACAGATGTAGTCCTCAGATACAACCAATCTACCTGGCTGACTGTTACAATACTTTTGATAGAAAATATACCCATTTATAAATCTGTTCTCCAACAGAGAACGAAGATAAAAGTTTCAGAGAACAAAGAAATTCTTTTCTAATATACTCAAGAGCTGCTCACTCATTTAAACTTTCTTGAGTCATAAATGCTTACTAACACAAAAACACTTTCTGAATCACAATTCTGCCCTAAAAATAGGCTTTAGGTTATGGTCACACTCACCTTCTGAAAAGTGGATATGGGCGAGACAGCATGCATATTGCCCTCCCCGAAGACCTCTGCCCAATTTCTCTGGCATACCTTCATTCGATTCTTGAAGTGATATTCATTGTCGGGGTTAAATGCCTTTAAAGAAAAGCCCATGGTAATGAAAACTATGGCTTAAGCAACAGTCTCAAAACTTATGATAATATTTGATTTTTATTTTTTTTTCTGCACTCGAGCAATCCTGTGGTTGGCAGCTAAAGTTCTAGCAAAAATCAAACAGTTTAACAGATGACCCATTTTTCTGTCTCTCAACTCTCACTGTCTAAAGTCTTTTAGACATTGAGCATAATTCATGCCAATTACTATTACAGACTTCTATTTTGAGGATGTTCACTCAAATTATACTCTTATTTTCCATAATACTTAATCAGATCTCTGAGTTTAAAACCCTGTTATTATTAGAAACTGCACAAGAGAGACAAATACCATTGTAAGCACACCGAGCAAGCCCACAGGAATAGGATCTTGTTTTACTCTTTCTGCAACCAAGTCTACCAGCAGCATGAGCATGTTGTAGATGCCTTCATGGATTTCCGTTCCCCATTTGTGCACGGCACTGGATGTCAAGAGCTACCAAAAATAAAAAAGGAAAAAAAAAAAAAGAGTAATTATTGAACCTTGAGCACAATCACATAAAACAAGAGGAAAAGATCAATCCCAAAGACTCACTCTTTTCAGAGCAAATATTTCCTTAGAGTGCTTAGAATACAATAATCATCGGCTAGCATGTTAGTTTAGATGCTTTCTCTACCCTCATGGTTTAAGAGTTAAGTTAGCTTGTTAATTCATTGTAGAACATCTTAAATAACAATTTATGATTAATAAAACAAAGCAACAAAACAAACCACTTTCCACTTTCACTAGCTATTAAAATTGTAAATTTTGCAAGGCTTAGCCAATATGCAACTAATTTGTTTGCAGAACGAGTGCACAATTGTTAAATCTTCAAATCGGTGTACCACAAAGCTGCAACAAACAAACTCTGAGCAGGTTTTTTTTTTGTTAGCAAACAAAAACCAGATCTTTTTCTCTACTATGAAGAGAAGTATTTAATTGCACTTTCACACCTACTGAAATGTGTTCTTTAAACAATTACATTGGACCAAATTTAAAGAGAACATTAAGTTTCTACCTACAGGCATAATGATTGCTGGCTGTGTGTGAGCATTAGCAGGTCTTTACAGCTAAAAAGCACAGAATGTCAAATACAACTACTGTTTGCATCCTTTCAAAAAATAATGATAATTGGGCACAATAACTGGCTTGCAAATACTTAAGTCAGCACATTCTAAAAGCAGGTTTCTACAGACTCTCCTTCTAGAGGAGTCAATCTACCCTATTTAATGTGCAGAAAATACCAAGGGATTTGAAAGCCTTATAACCAACATCATTAGGCTAACAGCCAAATAGGGTAAGGGATTCCTTCTCCCCCTCCTCCTCTCCCCTGCCCTTTATTTTGGGTTCTTTTAAAAAACGTGTATACATAATGTTCACACATACTGTCTAATAAGTGGGAAAGAAACTTAAGGAGAAGCCAAAACGGATAGAATAGTGAGAAGCAAATTGGTTTGGAGATCACAGGGAAATTTCAAAATAACCCAGACAAGAACAACTACAGAAACATGTAAGGCATTAAGTACTGAGGACAAGGGTAAAATCTAAACAGGCAATGAAAAGAGGACAAAATTTAACAACCCTCCAAGGAAGGAGCAAAAAGAAGAGTTAGAAGAAACCTGCTATTAGTGGCTGTATCCAGATTCTTTACACCTGCCTTTAGGCTCCAGTAACTGCTATAGAGAAGATAACAAATAATAACAAAGCAGTTGACCTGTATGCAGCAGTCACAGAACTGGGACTTAAGGGTTTGATGATTTTATTTTATTAAATCTAAGAATACACTCTGAGGTTACCACAGTTTCTCAGGCATTTATTAGTCCAGAACATAACAAGTCAAACGCAAACCATTTTACCTGCTTACCTTTTTAAATGCTTCAGGCATGCATCTGTCCATAAATCTCTTGCAATTCTCATCAGAATCAGCAAGACCTTTACAAAAAGGAAAGACAGTATAAGTTTTAGGATTACTTCAAGGAGCTTGTTTTTAATTTTTCTGAAACACCAAAGAAACATCACCAACAGAAGTCCTGTTCACCACGCATAACCAGCATTACACTTTTTCAGGTTCAAAAGTGTGTCAGTGAAAATAACTTGCCTTCTAGAATATTCAGAAACTTCTTATTTCTAACTTTTACAACTCATTCAAGCATGACTAGCACTATAAATGTTTATCCCTTCAATTTTATAGCTTTTACCAACTTCGTATCACTTCTCATGCTTCCCCCCCAAAAAAAACAAACCTACGCACAGTCCTGACAACACAACACATAGGTGATGGTTTGGGTTTGCTTTTTTGTTTTTAACCTACCAACTTCCACTGTTCAAACAGACTATAGTCTCCTTTTAGTCTGCCATCAGGCATGATGGAAAAACTACCTTGCAATTGTTATCCCATGAGTTGGGCATGATGCCTCCGTAACGCACTTAACCCCAGCCAAAGTACTGAACACAGAAAAATCAAATTCAGGTTTAATGCAGTATAAGCATTTCACCAGGGGAAAAAACAACCAGTTACACAAGCTTGGTGGAGCATGAATGTAGATGACAGCTTGTTTTTACTAATGGAAAATAACCACCACAATCAAAAAAAAAGCTCCAGTTCATCTCTGAAAAACAGTAACTCCTACAATCGTAAGAACATAAAGAAACATGTGCTCCACTTCTTCTAAAAAGCTAAATAAACAGTGTTTTAGAAAAAGGGATTGACATTTTTCTCAGTGCTAGGTGTAGTTCACTGTTAGTCACTTACAGAGATAAAACCATTTCTCAGGATGCTGTATAAACAGCTGCAAAATGGATGTGAAAGCCACAGCAGCCCACTAAGCTGCCTCTAAAATCTTCTGAGCAGATTCTTTTTGTATGAGCTGAACTTACCGAGTCTTGCGAGATACGTGGATGCAATTAGGCACTTGCCTAGAGACTCTTCCCGTTTATACGGTATGGACCAGTGATCTGTTAAAACTCTGCTCTCCAGTTCATATAAGTTGGTTGTTGGGAACTCGATACCTTCGCCAGAGCAATTCCCATTTTCATCATTTTTCTGTGAATAAAAAGACATTTGAGTCAAGCAGTTTTTAATCTCTCCTAGACACTTTTAGAGGATTTAGTAGCTTTGGAAAAGAAGGCTATGCCTATAACAAGCATGTCAAATCCTCACCAACCCTGAGGCTGCTTGTGTTTTACAAAGTAGAAACTGATATTTCAATTTCTATTGAAGGGATTATATACCTTTATATATTTCCTGTAGGTGATAACCACTAAGTTTACATGACTAATTGCTAACTAATTGCCTATTTAAATGGCAAATCCTTTTCCTTAACATAACAGATCCTAGAGTCAAGTGATAACTGCTTCTAGTCCCTGTGGGGCTCTAGAGAGCATAAACCCTGATCTTCACAGAACTCTGCACATTAATCCCCTGTTCAGTAGGTGTTGGAAAATACAGAATAGGTTATTGCAAGGTAGACCAATCTGATCATCCTCTCACCTCATTACATAAAAAAAACTCACATACAAGACAATAAATCCAGTACATTTGGATAATTATCTAATAAGAAAAAGTATTCCAAGAAAAATTTAAATCTTAAATGTAGCTAACAAGGAGACTACAGCCATCCTTCTGTAGTCAGACTGAGTTTCTAGAAAGTATTCCGGGAGGCAGACGAGGGAAAGAGGAAGCTGCTCAGCTTTACCAGTTCCTCTGCTAGTGCCACTAAACAGCAGCTATTTCTGTGCACAGACAGAGCACAAAATTAGCCCCACATTCCTTGTGAAGTGTCAAGCGAGGCAACTGTCTCAGTAATACCAGGGAAAAGAGTAGGCTGGGTAGACAAGTCACCTATTTCTTTAATTTCTTTTTTAACCTGAAATTGAGACTAGCTACCCCATGTGCAAAGAGTTCACATGTTCTAGCTTTTCTCAGTCTTCAAAACAACAGGAGGAACCCAAGCAGGAGGAAGGACAGACTGTTTGGATCAGGACTGCAGCAACTGGGAGCAGCTGTGAGAGAAAGAAGAAAACAAAGCGCGGTGACAGTAACAAGATCCCATGAGGAGAGAAGCCAAGAACATGTAGGGAGGATGAACAAGCAGGAAACATATTCAGGTATAAAAAAAGAGTGTCAGGAAAGTGAGTGCAGCAATCAGAAGGAATAAACCAAGGGAAATCAAATAAACTCAAGAGGAAGTTGTCTGCAAAGAATGCAATCAATACACACAGAGAAGCATGCTCCTGGTTTTCTCACTGCACTTGCCTCTTGAAGGAGTAGACCTGCTTATTAAAAAGTAAATGCTTCACATTCACCTTCATAATGATTAAAAAAAAACACTAAACCATAACCATCAATTGTATAAAGTCCACCCTATAAAATTTGATGGCAGAGGAGACCACAGCACACAGCATCCGGTCTTAATAATCTGTCTGTAAATCAGCATTAATATTTATAGAAATGGGATATAAAACAATATGCAGAATGGAAAGCACATTGATTTTTGGGAAGCAACGTGCTGCTTTCCCACAACCCTCTGCTGATCGCTTAGTTTCGGGTTTGTCACTGTCGGAAGCTGTACTTCCTACAGGAGACCTGGACACCAATTTGGGAAGCTAAAGTTGTGCAATCCAGGCCTGCACATGCAATCCTAGCCTAACTCGTGCCTGGTAAATCATGACTTGCCAGCTTTTGAAAAAGCGGCATTTAAAGGTCTAAGGTAATTTAATACTACTGAAAAAATGGTATTTAAAAGGAAAGCTTGCCTAGGAAATGGCACGTGGTAGTGATGAACAAACAACAGTTAAGTTGATCACTTCTGTAGATGACACCTAGCCAGAACCCAAACCCACTTCTTGAACACCGAGTACATTAAAAGAAAGTCTTTATGGTAACAGTAACATCTTATAGTGAGGTCCCAGAGCTCAGTTCAAGCCAGACCAGCAGCAAGGGAAAGCAACATTTCAACAAGCGCTACCTTAGCAGAGCCACAAGGGAGTTTCTCCATCCCCTAAGGAAAGGTGTCCATGGTAAATAAAAACATCCATTGCTAGCACCAGCCTTTGAGGAATTCTGCCTAGTAGCAGTGCAGGGTTCAACTGTTGCTTAAAACATCAGCTCTTGTTCTGCCTCCCCAACTACTTTTAAGCATAGCTGCTCTTTGTTCACTTTATTCTTTTAAGTGATTAAAAGCTGATAAAATTAAGGAAATTCATAAAGAGATTCCAAAGTATCTTTTCTGAACTGTACACTCATTTGCTCCAAGGAGGGACATTATCGTAACAGTTGTGCCAAGGATACCAAACGCTTATTGCTGGATTAATTCTACTAATAACATAGGAAAAAAGGAGGTCTCCTCTCATACAAGTGGTAACAACAGGTGCGGTACTGGAAATACAGCCTGAATAACATGAGTAACTACTCTAAGTGAGGGAGCACATCTTTGGCACTCTATTAACTAGAGAATGCAAGTCACCCTTGCACATCAGTTTTTCTGCTCCTAAAGCCCTGCCAATAAAGCACTGAGTTCAATTATACAATAATTTTACAAACATCCGACACTGAGCAGCTTCACAACTCCTGCTAAACCTGCAGCAGTCTCCAATAAACGCCCAAAGAGTTTAAAACTCCAACTCAAAAACCACTTCAAACCATTGACTTATTACCCTATATTTCTTGGAAATTACTGCCCTTTTCAGATAGTTTATATTACTGCACATTCAGTCTTGTTCTCAAAACATATCTAGCATAAATAATAGCCTCTCTAAACAAAGATCTGTGCACTGCTCTGAGGGGAGGGATTTCCTAGCAGCAGTTGTATTAACAAAGTGCTCTGTGACAAGGTGCAATGTCAGCTCTTATGCAACTTTAACTTGCTCTCCAGTCGACAAACGCTGCTGACCTTATTTGCCCCATGGACATGGTTTGGTTCACAAACCAAACACATTTCGGTTTGGTGCTATCCACACCCGGAGACTGAGGGGCTAATAACCATCACGACAGATCCACAGACATCAGCTCAGAGCTGTAATAAAAGCTTTCAAAGAAAGAAGATGCTATGGAAAATAAGTAGCACACACAGCAATGGCTGTCTCCTCAAAAGCAGTTTTCTGCATCGTATTTTGGGGAATACATTTTTGATACAGAATCTTTTTTCGTTCCCCTCAAATAGATGACTTAAGAACAGCGTCCCTCCGTTGTTGCTTACTCTCAACCTCAATCAGGACCATGCGATTCTGTCTGAATAGACTTAATACTGGAGTGGCACCTGGCATTTCAAGGACTTGCAGGGTTACTCTCCTGCAGCAGAACTGTAACAGCAAAGAAAACAGTCATCCAAAATAAGACCGTTCAAAATCATCAAGAACTATCTGTTTTCTGAGGCAGAAAATCACGGTGCACACCAAACACACAGTGACAATCTCCCTTCTGCAGCTTAAGGCTTAAGAACAAAGAGCATTTGCCTGCAAACCTTTAGCATCTTTTCCCATAACTTCTGTTGCATCTTTGACTACACGAGAGCCCTGAAGCCACCTTGCCCCTGTGTAACAGGGCTACCTGATTCCTTCTTTCAGCGTATTTTCACAGTGTAAAACTTTACTTATGTTCATAAAGAAATATAGAAGCACCCAAGAATAATATCTTCACTCGAAGATCTTAAGAGAAAACTTAAAGATTCTCTGTAAAGAGACCAGGCAACTTCCAGGGTTCTTTATAAATTGGAATAAATAACAATTGTTAAATATAAGATTTAGAAAGTGCTGCTTAAATCCACACTACAAAACTTGCCATGGAAGACCAACGAAAAGCCAAGATGAGTCCTTATACACGAAATGAAATAAAAAATTAACTTTAATTAGCTACAAGTTCACAGATCAAAATTTTAAATGTATTCTCTCAAAGTTCAGCTAATTGATTCACCAATCAGGATTTACCTAAAGCCACTGACACTTATGATAATTGTTATTATATATAAAATAACAAGGGCTTTAAGAAAGTATTTTGGTTTCTGCTGGTGGTCTTTTGCTAACTTGATTTTAATAAAAGACTACCATCACAATTAGTATCACCACAGCTAAGCTTCACATATCGTCCTGAATCTAATATAATTCACAAAACAGAACAACAAAAAAAGTGCTCTTTCTTTCAGCATGCAATAGTTTCACAGCTTTTAAGATATCACAAGAAAACTGTCCTTGATGCTCCACTATATTGTTAAAGAAAGAAAAGAAACTGTTCTCTTAAGATATACCTACAAGCAGAAACAAATTGAACTGCTCTTGAAACAAACAGTGGGGAGAGAAAAAAAAAAAAAAAAAAAAAAAAAACAAAAAAAAAAAAAAAAAAAAAAAAAAAGCCTAAAGCCAAAGTGAGAAGTCAAAAACTCTTGTCTTGGTCCACCTTTCAGGTCTGCTTTAGACATAGGGTACAATAACAAGGAAGACAATTTTTCAGTGTTTTGATTTCCCCAGCTGTGAAGTGCCACTAATGGCACTTCCCTGTGACACAGCACGTTGATGTGCGACTCACTCGTGTTTGCAAAATACTGCAAGATGCATAGACAGAGGCAATACAGAAGCAAGACATAAATAACTATATAAACAGAAAGAATATTTTTCTACTTGGACCTACTGTTGGATGTCTACCAATTTGCAAGAGAAGCTACGAGTCCCCAAGCCAGCAGCTGACAGCCCCTCTTCTCTTTATCTGTGAGACTGCTGATTAAAGAAGCTTTTGCTTTTATGCCTGGAAGCCTATTTGTTTTTCTTTTTTTTTTTTTCTCCTTTTAATTAACTTGTAAAAGCAGGATATTCTGTTTCTTAGAATTGATTCACAGGGGATAAGATTTTAAACCTTTCCAGATGAACCAAAGCCCCTGCTTTGTACTCATATGCTTGAGAACACTATGCAGAAGGCAGACAGCATTTAAAAAGAATGCAAGTTTTCATATTTGTAACCTACTTATTTTTACAAACTGGTATTCCAAGAGTTTAAAGAAATTTAAGCCTATGCAAGAAAACCTACTTTAAAAGAGATCAGTTCGCAATAAGAAAACCTACCACGATATCCTAAGAAAATAGGAGCAGTCTATTTACCTGCAAGTATAATAATAGTTTTTAACTGTTCTAAGTCTTAAATGGATACACCATTTTGCTCTTGCATTTTCACCAACACAAAATCATCTCTATGCAAAAATTCTGAATATAGTGAGAGAAAGAAATACCTTTGTAGTTTTATGTTCCATTAAGAGAAAGTAAGCTTGTTTGGGAGGTATTCGGATTTTTTATATATAAGAAGTTAAGTCCTTTAGTTCAAAGTTTTGCTATGCAATCTGAATTTGCTAAGCTTTTGTCAGACAAGTAAACTCATGTAATAAGAAAAAAAATTAATATTTCATTCTGTTAATATGAAGGAATGATACCAGTCTATCACTTTATTTTTTTCTTTTTTTTCTTTCTTTCTTTTTTAAATACAGATTCCATCTAACTGGAGCTAATTTGTATTCTGACAATACGGAAAATATCTCAATTACTTAGTGAAAGGTTTCATAGAAAGCTTTGGAGTGGCCTTAACTGAGAGTATTACAAGTGCCTTATCAAGCCTGAATAGTTGAGACTAAATGCTCCTTAATAGGTATAAAGGATTTTAGTAAATCAACCACAAAAAATAAAGTCCTTTCTTCTCCCATCTCTCACAACCCAAGTATCGTGTAAGATTGAGCATAAGTCAAAACATGAGCTTGAGAGGGGAAAAAAATCACTTCTCAGCAAAGGTAGAAATTAACTAGGATTTCCTAAAATACAGCTTAGGCTGAAACCTTCATTGGATACCAATCCATCAGAGGTGATGTTGCAATGCTGCTATGCAGGATTTGCTCGTTATTCGGAGAGAAGCACAAGCACTGCAACGTGGGAAGCATTACAGCAAAACCAACAACGGCTCTGTAAAGATTGTTTGTAATAAAGAAGACCCATATAGTTAATTTGAAGAGAAGTTCTTAGCCTTTTTATGCTATTACCATAGTATTAATACAGCGAGGAATGCCATTCATAAGAAACCTAGGAAAACATACTTAATTTGTGTGTTTTCAGTATCATCTCTGAAGTTTCCTGAAGACTTCTTTTGTAAGAATAACTACAAACACTGAGTTGATACCATTGTTCCTCCTAACCCTTAAATTTTCCTAAGTGTGCACACACAAAAAATTATGCTTATTTCCAAACAATTTAATATAACTTTTCATAGTATCCCATAAATATTATGCTCCAACATAATAAAGCAATGAATACAAATGCTTAGAATTCCAGAGATTAAAATTAAGTCAATATGTCTGTTTTCCTTTACCAGCTCATCAGGTGTTAATAGCGAAGCGCTGCAGCAATACTAGATATAGCATCTATTAAAACATCTCAGTAATCAAACCTTAAATTCTGGAAGGAGAACGAATTCAATAATACTGCTGAACAGCTGCAGTTCTATTCTTCAGGTGTGTGCAGACGTTCTGCGCAAGAGACTAGTGTGTACAGAGAAAATAGTTTGACTGCAATCAACTTACGCGAACAACCTTTAAATGTCTGTCAGGTCTGCTCTGCTGGGCACCAGAAGAAAAGGAGTCCGAACTGTGGTACCGGAGCGAGCAGGAAGATCAAGCGGCAAGGAGCATTTAGGGTACGTTGGGTTTTTTTTAGTTTAGCCCATCAAGCACAACGGAAACATACATACCAAAGCCTATTCCTATGGCAGCACCAATACGTGTGTTTTTCAAATTGAGAGCTTTACAAAAGCAATCGGCACTTCCCTTCCATCTTTACCCTCTTCATACAAAGAGCTACTGTTCCTTAATCCAAAAGCAATCCAAATGATTTGCTGGAATTAACTTCTAACACTGGTTAATTTGTTTTTATTCTCATTCTTCCTCACTATTTCACTTCCTTATTAAACAGCTGCCACAGAATAGCACTTTCAACTGGGAAGGTTCCCAGAAAAAGCCTCCAGAGAGTATTAGAGCACAAACACTTCCTGCCCAGATGAGGAGATGGCTCTGCAGAAGACTTATCTCCACCTCCACCCACTCCATAGACATCACCTTCAGAGCTGAACTAGTAACTTAAAAGCCTCAATCTGAAGATTATTTCAACAATCATACTACATAAGGGCTTTACACATCATTTGAAACAAGGCTTATATTTAAAATTAACCAGCTGCACCTGTCAGTCTTATTCCCCCGCCACTCTCCAGCCAATTCTCCCATGTTCACCCGGCATCTCTGCATCTTTTATCAACAAGAAATCAGGTCATTTTCTTTCAAAAATACCAGAAAACATTCAGGTATACCGATTCAATGTAAAGGTGCTGTACCAGAGATTTTTGAACACAGTGGTGCTTAAACCAGGACTACTAAAATACCAGTTCTACTCGATGGCACCTGGCCAGTGACTCAATGCCAGAATCCACCACAAAGCTTTATTTGATTGCTTAATTGTTTTACAAGGCCAGTTCCTAGACAAGCCATACTGCAAGACTTCCACAGCAGAACGCCAGAAATACCCTTTTGCACAGCTCAACTCTACTTATGAGAGAGAAAGCTTACTTTAAAGTTATAAAATTGCAGTGAGAAATTCATTATTTTCTTGAAAGCAAAGTACAAAGATAGCTTTTTTTGTCCTTAAATAAATACAGCTCCTTCCATTCAAGGATCAAAGAGCTTCTCAAGTCTCACATCAGCAATACACCTCTACAGCATGAATCATTATCCTCATTTTACACATTAAAAACTAAATAAGAGGTTAAGCTACATACCCTAAGTGACAGAGTGCATCTGCAGCAGAACTGCTTCCAGTACTGAGCTCCAATAATGAGGAGAGACAGTGTTTTGAACACACAAATTCTGCAGCATGACTAGTTAGAAGCTGTTCCCTGCACTGGTTCTGACTCAAGCTGCTGTTTTGCTGCTTTTATAAAAGCTCCTTCTCTTGGAGTAGAAACGGCACTTCTAACAGCAATCTTAGACAATTTTTCAACATAAACCTTATCCTAGTAAAACGTGGCACACATGAGGTTTTGATATAGTGCAAGCCAAAAAAAATGCACATACTAAAGTAGAGATGAATAGCTAGAAGGTAATACAATCTATTAGTCACAATTTCTGAAGAAGGTCATAGCGGTGATTCTCAGAAGCTGTTTAAAAACCAATCAGGCTTATTTTAGGAAAGGTTATATGAACTGCTTGCACATGTGCTGTTGCTACTAAGTTCCATATCTTTAGTATCAGTGGATGCCTGCTATTACTGCAGTTTAGGTTCACTGGTCACAACTCCTACGTTTATTTGTCCCAGTCTTTTCATCCTATTCCACCCCTGTCCACAAAGCCCAGCGCTATGGGTAAAGTCCTCCAATGCACCAACACGCTGACAGACATTTTCATCATTTCAAATTTTAAGGATTTATCAGCAGTTCATATAACAGCATATCTCAGTCATATGAAGAGATAAGCATAGATCTTTGTTTCTGCCAAAAATCACACCATATGTTGCCTAAGGAATAAACACACAGCATCCCATGTTTTTGCCAAAATATGCTTATCGGTTTTACTTCAGGCAACAGACATAAACATAGATACCATGTCAAAGCAGTAAACTTACCCCTTGTAAAAGCAGATCTTAACCCAGGGAGGTTTGGCATTAGAGGACTTGGAAAGGTAAATTAAAGTTAAAATTATTAATATTTCAGAAACACTGCACAAGTCTGTGTGAAGACTCTCTTATATTCCCAAATTTTTATGCCTTCTTTTAATAAGTTAAGCACAGTCATGTCAACAAGATTGACTGCACAGACACACTACAGTGACGACCTTTTAAGATCAATCCACCAGTTGTTCTTTGGAACACATCAGCCTGTGTTTCAGCTCTTGGGAAAGTGGAGGTGGCCATGTCCTTATTTCAGGCTTCCATAACCCTTCCAGGTGCCCTCCAAGGCCAAAAGCCCAGACCACTGAAGGTAAAGAGGACGCACGTTGCTTTACTGTATCTGAACAAAACACACTTTTTGCTACTCCAACAAGTATCTGGCTGCTGTGGTAGTCTCTGTGAAAAACCACAGATAAAGCTTTCTTTGATCAACATACTTACTGAGCAAAACAGACTAATGTTATGTAATAGGCACCGCATAAGCATATGCAAACATAATGGATTCATTACTGATTAAAGAAAACAAAGTGTTTAATCATTCATAAATCTATTTTTATAGGCAGTGTAAGCTGCACTGTCAAAAAAATGTAAATACAAAGCACAGACTTCTCATACCTTGCGGCATGACTGAAGTTCTCCTATTATTTTTACACTACAAAATCCAACCCTAACTTGTGCCCACTGACTCATGGAAAAGTTTACCAGATCACATAATTTTAAGGAAAATTTTCTAATAAGCTTGCGCTGCTGATCATGAATACATGTATACATGTATTTGCGAACAGTTAAATGAATTCATGTATACATTCAAGTAGACCACTGATAAATACAATCCAAAACCCAGAGTAAAATCCTAACTAGTCACCACGCTTCCATTAAGAACATGAGACAACAGGTACTATCAGGAGAAGGAACAGGTACTTCAAAGACTGTTAGAGAGATGACAGCAACAGCAAGATAAAAAGAATTAACATCCAAATTCTATGTCTCCACAAAACAGTATTATCTACAACACAGAATATTATTCAACACAACATATAGGACTGCAATGAGTAACATATATAATTGTGCAATTGGCTTTTTGAACAGCTTCACATGCTATAAGCCTGCACTGAAAGTTTTCTGCTAATTAACCACCTAAATAATATCTCTAGTTTATTAAGCATAGTTATAAATTTCATTTGAAGAATAAAGAGCTGATCAAAAATACCCCCACATCATTTTGAAAGGTTACTACACTGCAATGCAGTATTAGTCAAATAAACAGGCAACAATGCCAAGGCTTGAGATTTCTTCCATGCAAAACTTTAATATAGTACTCTTTTGGTCATATGTGCAAGGGTAGATGAACCTTCATATTCAAGTGAATGCAATTATTAGATCCAGGTCTGTTTCTTATATAAGAGTTTTAGATAGAATGGGTGCTTTAGTCCCTCTGAGCCTATCTCTGTTTCATGGATGTGTAGCCATTTACCTACATTCAAGTGTTTTGTTTTCCCTTGCATGGGTTAGTAAGAATGCAAGCGAGAACAAGACTGGCAAAAGGAACTATGAAGTGTACGTGAAGTTTGATCAGATGAAAGCTGAAATAAGAGAAAAAAACTCTTCAAGTTGACAAAGTGTCATTTGTAATAGGAACAGCAGAAAGGAGAAAAAAAAGTGCTTCTGTGAAGTTTACACTGGCAGCATCTCTTTAAATATCACACTCACAACCCAGATTTTCCCATCTGTAACTATAAAATATCTGAAAGGAAAATCCACCCTCTTGATGATTACAGAGATCTGCATGAAAACAGGCAGCATTAGGACAGCAGCTCTCAATCACTCCCAACCTGTGGACGCAAAGGTCCAATTTTCTGCTGCTCTGATCAGTAATGGACTCTTCTTCTGCACAGAGGCAGCCCCGCAGACCGCCCTGATCGACACGTGCACCTCATCCTCCCGCACCAGCGACGGACCCAGCCCAGCCGGGTCCCCCATGCAGGGGATCACACATCTCAGCGCTACATATCTGCACTCCAGGGTAGATAAGGGGCCACAGAGATGAAAGATGCACAGAGGAAGCTTGCATGCACGCAGAGACGCGTGTGCAGGTTGCACTCAGCTTTTAATACACATATATGGACATGGAAAGTCACCCTTTTCTGGCTCAGGGATGCCCAAGGGCCTGGAAGATACCCGAGCTCCCCTCTTCTCATTCCTGTGCTTAGCCAGAGGCTCCTGGTCATGCTTGGAGACACAGGACACGTGAGGTGGCCCTTTGGCACGACACCATGGGGCCGTTCTTGCCTCCTTATCCCCATGTGTCCCGCAGTCTGGACACCACCCATGAGCCCTTTTTTTCCACAAGTTTTTTGAGGAAAGCTTTGGAGCAGAAGAGCTTTTCCAGGAGAGGGCTGCAAGGCTGCTCCATGCGTGGAAGGCAGCGGGAAGGAGCCTCGAGCGCATCCGCCGCCTGCAGAGTCCGGAGCTCCGGCACAGCATGGAGCAGCCGAGAGGGAAAAGGGCAGGCGCGGCAGGAGGCGAGGAGCTGCAAAGGGCATTTAAACACGGGGCTGCAACGCAGCCGCAGCTTAAATCCGTATGGAGACCCTTAATTAAAAATAATTATAAAACAGTTCTATTTTGGTACGTATACTTAGCATCTCCCGCTAAAACCGCAAGCAGAGAAATACCCCAGTACAAACAGTTAAAAAAAATATATAGGAATATATACGACACCCATTAGAGTTATGC
>VWPW01013354.1:72195-114584 GCA_013389825.1 Crypturellus undulatus
CATGAATGGGCGCGCGCCGCGGAGGGAGGGGGGGAAAGGCGCGGGAGCGGCCGTTGCCGCGGTAACGGGAACGGCAGGGGGCGGCGCCCGCGGCGGGAGGGGCGTTGCCGAGGCAACGGGTGGCCGCTGCTTTCCCGCCCAACGGGAGCCCCGCGGCGGGGTGGGGGGGAGTCGCCTGTAATTAGCGCCCTGGCTAATTAGCCCCCTTGCTATTTAGCGACCCCCACCCGCCCACCTCTCGGGGCAGCTGCGCCCTCGCTATTAACGTGCTGGTGGCGGCAAGGGGAGGTTTGTCCAAGGAGTCGTTGTGAGGAGAGTGTGTGGTGGGGGAAGCCCTTGGCCAGGCCTCACCTTGCTGAGGTGAAGAAGCTTTTTGCTTTGTAAAAATGTGACTTTTAAGTGTAGATGATCTTTAGAGGACCCTTCCAACGTCAGCTATCCTGCAATTTGGCAACTAGGAGCCCAGTTCTGTAAGAAAAGTAGGGTGCAGTTAGGAGAGGGGGGACAAATGTCCACTGCCCTAAACAGAAAAAGCTTCTTAAAGTTGTTCCTCCAAGCCCTGGTATCGAAGGGACATCACCACAAGAGGCAGCGGATCTCCAGAGACACCTGAGGTAGGATTTGTCACCTTGTTCTAACATATATATGTTTTTAATCTCTATAGAAGAAGAGGAAGGAGGAAAGAGCTAATAGGCTTGTCAACAGCAGCACTGCTGTTGGGCACGCGCTTGTCTCTGGAGACTGCTGCTTTCTGGCAAGCTGCTTTCTGTTAGCAGTGGCTGCCATGGGTGAAAGCACTGGGACTAGGAGGTGAGAAATAGCTGTCTGAAGCCCTAAATATGAATTGTGTGCTGCGTAGAGGAGACTTGTGAAGGCACAAACCACGTTTGAGTGTCCAACCTACTCAGGCCTCTAGCAAGAGTTGGGTGTCTGTTCCAGAGAGTGTTTGTTTATAGGAGACAGGCTGAGAGCTTGTTATGTGTGATTGTGAGAGCTTGTTATGTGTCATTGGCACGATTTCTGATTCCTTTTTAAATTGCAGTATAATTTAGTGGTCTCAAGTTCCTGATCCAAAAAGTAATCACAGCTCTTTATTCTTGCACATTTTTTTTTCTCCTTTTTAATAGGCTGATATTCAGTGGAATGGATGTAATGTACGTATCGCTCTGAACTTTGGCTTCTGGATCTGAGGAAGGTTCTTTCATTCATGCTGCACTCCGGTTATGAAAGAAACTGTTATGGTTCTGACTTGGCAGGCTTCAGAAAAATTCCAGCACTTCAAATGTATTCAATTAATATGCTGAATATTGACTCACTGCTTACTCACATGATGAACATTTAAATTACGCTTTCTCATTTTCAAAGCATGTTATAAATAACATTTAATCTTCACAGCCTGATGAAGTCAGTTGGCATCGTTTTTTTCCTACTAATGGAAGAAAAGTTTGTACGAAAAAGTAATATCTTTTATTAGATGCCATTGCGGTTTTCATATTTATTTCCTGGAAGTAGTCATGTAAACTTGCACTGAGCTAACTAATGAAAAAATACCAGAAGTAATAGAAGTACTGATTGTAATCCCAGGTGAATAAGAGCAGAAGAAAAAGCTCTACAGTTTGTGTCTTCAGACTCTACCCAACTTTAGCCTGTCTGTCCTGGAGAGAGAAAAGGAAGTTTGAAGGGACTCTGCCAAGATGTAACGGTGATTCTTGGACCTAGCAACACAATGTAACTTTGACAGTGAGGTATACTGGTGCTAAAGTAATCCTTTTTTTACAAACTTCCCTGATAGAATATCTGTTGAGACCGCTTAAAGGACAAGACTGTATATTCTAACTTAGGAAAGGAATGTAGAAGTTAGGAAGTGTTTTTCATGCACTGTTGCTCTAGGAAAAGTTACAGGGAAAAGCACCACAACCTGTCTAATTGAGGACCAGAAAAGGAAAGAGGAGTCCTGAAGTATCAGAAGGTACAAAGGAAGGAAAGAAAAAAAAGGAGAAAGTATCTTCAAGATCTGCCTTTAACAACTGCCCAGGCACATATTCCACTGTCCAGTTTGATAGGGCATGTATTTGCTAGCTATTTGACTGCATTACTTTTCTTTAAAGAAAAAAAAATCAGAATGTGTTGGATTTGAGGATCCCAGAAACTGAATGTTACATAATGAGAAAAACATTTTGGATCAGAAGCTACTGTTTTGGTAAGTGGTCATGTGAGATTGAACAGAGACTTCTACATTGACTATGGTGTTGCCAGGTAGCCTAAAAACAGGATTTGACAGAGCATTGCAGGGCCTGCAGAGATATTACGGTAGGAGTGTTTGATTAATTTGTGTTTTATAAGTAAATATGCTTATCTTCATAAGCCCATTTTAAAGTCAGCCCTGTGTTTTATGGCTCACTTGTTTAAACAGTGAATGCAGTATATTCATTCAAAGAAGAGGAACAGCTGTATTGTTCTGGTGAAACTTATATGTGTATGTTATGTATATGTATATACATGCACATGCAACCAAACTTAAAAGATGACTCTATGACCTGTTGAAACCAGAAGTTTTCGGTGTTTTTTACAGCTACTGGGGTATTCCATCCAAAATCCTTCAACTAACTGAAAAACACCTGTTGCCATCTTAGTTTTATTTCCCTGTTGGTTGTGTTACCAGATGCATCCCACAATGTGGCTGTTACACATTTGGAGACTTTAATAGAATGTATATTTTTTTTTTATGCTGCCACTAAATCTTTAGCTTCAGATGTATGTTTTGCTCAGAATGCAAAACTGGCTTTCTTATCTTTTATTGCAAGTAGCATAGCAATATATCACCAAGGAGAACTTGATAGTATCTAAGAACTTCCTGTTCATAAACATTTTATCAATAATGACAAAATCTGCAAAATCAGAATAAAATTTAACTACAGTGCTGTCTTTAAGACTCTTCCACTGTATGGTACATAGGCCCAGAAGGAGTTGTATGAAAACTGGAGTTCTAATCTGCACAATAGCTAGAAGGAATTTCTTTCTATTTATTGCATGAATGAAGTGTGTGTGAGTCTGCATGAAATCCAGCTCATTTATTTGCAAAGGCAGAACACTTTTTCTCACTGAGGTTAACATTTTGGGATTAGGTTCCCAATACAGTTGGATCTTATGAAGATAACAAGAGGTTTCTGTCCTGTCTCCAAATGAACAGAAACACTTTCCACAGGCTGCAGTGTAAATGTTTTCTTGTGAAAATGAACTAAACTAACAGAAGAGGCAGCAAACAACGTGGTGTTACCTTGCAGGAAAGCCCATGGGCTATCTGAGAAGAGAAGGTAGCTTTCTTGTGAGAAGTGTCCCTTCTCTGTACCTCTAACCATACTGAGCACTGAAGAGGAACATTTATACAAAGGCGAGCTTTTTTTAATTTTTTTTTTTTTTAAGATGGGCAAGGCAGTCAGTGCAGCTGATTGTGGTGCACTGAAAGCCCTTACGGCTTGAGGAAAGAGTATCTCTGATCTTGCAGGACCCTACTTTTGTAGTGGTGTTGCACAGAATTAATTCAGCTTTTCTGGAATAACTTTATCCTTCCTTCCTGTTGTTCCTTGTCCTGCCCAGTCCCTTCCAGTTTTCTGCTTCTGCTTTATAGTTAAATATAAAAGGTGTGATTTAAGAAGCTGACTTGATGAACAGATAATGCAAATCCTTCTGAATAATATCAAAAGTATGATTTTTTTCAATATAGAATTTGATTAATAATGTTTGGTTGTGTTTAGTAATAGGCTTAAAGGGGTCTGTGTATTGAAGAACTGCAAAAAAAAGCTGGAAAAATAAACTGCTGTGGACAGATAGCATAGGTGCACAAATGCATTTGGCTCCTCAGACATCTGCACACCTTCAGGCAAAAGAAATATTTTTGGTAAACTTGGGAAGTGTGTGAATGTATTCACGATCATCATTTGCCAGACTTGTGCAATGTAGGTTTAGACTTTGTCTACACTAGGATTTTTGCTGCCTGTGCAGCTGTTGGCCACCTAAAAAGGAAATTTGCTCTGGGGTAACCTCCAGAGCAAAGCCTGCTGTCAGCATCGATTTGCACAGAGGCACCTCACCTTGGTTTCAAGCTGGGATTACTCATCTATATGAGTAATCATAATTACAATATTTAGTGCTCATACAGTGCTTTTAAGCTGGTATCTAACACGTCTTAAAGGGGGATGGAAGAGTGTCATTAACAGCTCTGCAGGCGTTAATTTTGACTACTGCTATAGACCATAGTGGAGCTGATAGGGAAGGAAGGCGAGTAGATCTTGTGGTGATGTGCTGCCTCCAGCAAATCCATCCCTCTTGTCATCCTAGTGTCCAAAAGAAACAGGAGCTGAACTGTGACTAATTCGGCAGCAGTTGAGTACCCAATACTCTGCTGAATATAGAAGTGAAGTCTCAAACTGTTTCCCATGACTGGGAACAGCATGATGTGACTGTGGGGAGAACGGAGCAGTTATGTCAAGGGAAACTCAACTAAAAGGAAAGAACAGCTGATTCCAGAGGCTGATTGGATCTTTGCCCTCCTGCTTTGCTCTGTGGTTTATTTGCAGCTCTTTGACTGTCGCATGGGTCTTGCAACACTTCTCCACATCTCTGAGCTGGGAAATGAAACAATTGTGAGAGGTTTGGTTGCTCTCCTGGAACAAGCTTCAAACTGTGGAAAATGAAAGCTAAGACTGAGCTTTTTAAAACAAACTGAAAGCACAGCAATGCATACTGCAGCCATTCAAAAGCATCTAATTTGGAAGAGAGCCATGAAAAAGCCTGCAGTCAGGGCTGATGCAGTTTAAATGTGTGTGGTTCTAGGTAAAATTACTACTTTTAAGATGATCTCTCTGCCTCTGTTGGTCAGAGTTTGTTACTGTCATTAGAGATGAGTTGCTTTGCTGACATGTGAGTTTGTTATCAGGTGAATTACAATGGCAGAGCTATTTTTGGTGCTACAGTGGCTCTTGTGGAACTGCTCAGGAAGTGGAGGAGCTGCCCAAACAGGATATTCTGTGCCAAGCCACAGCTGTACCTCGAGACCTGCAGAAGTGAACTCTATCCTTCAGCTGAGATAGCTGAGGGGACTTGCTGTAATAAGTGTGGGACCCTGAGCAGGGGCAAACAATGCAATGATGCTCTAGGGATGAAACAGGCTGAAATAGAAACTTGGGTGTTCTGGATACACTCAAAAAGTGTGTGAGACACCATGCAATTTTACAGGATAGCCTTTGGGTGCTGCTGTTTTATCTTCAGGTTGTCCCAGTCTTACTTCCTGATCACTTTTCCCTCTGATCCTGTGATACAGAACCCCTGAAGCTGACAAAGTGCTGCAGGGAAGAGAGCTGTGGTACAGGGACCACTCTGAGTGTCATGGCTATTGCAGTACAACCCCGACCACTTAGATCATTTTCAATCTCATTGTAAGTAGAACTGTGAATAAGAGCTATGAATCTGGTAGAGACAAGCAAAAACTGTGGAGGGGAACAATATCAAGGCTGTGCTAGGCAGCTAAGAGACAGTACAGGAAGCTCAATGCTGAGGGAGTCCCATCAACTTACAGGCTACAGTAATCTAACTAAGGGCAATACAGTGGCAATGGTGACTAGTAACATGCAGTACTCCAAGGGTTAAGGCTATTTTCTGTAGCGTGTGTGTAGCTGATATCCAGGAACAAAAGCGTTTGGCATTTTCCTGATGCAGCTGTAATGATGTGGTGCAATGTGTTAGAGCAACAAGCAACTCCTTGCTGGCTTTTTGCCCTATGCAGTT
Organism: Crypturellus undulatus; assembly: GCA_013389825.1. NCBI lineage: Eukaryota > Metazoa > Chordata > Aves > Tinamiformes > Tinamidae > Crypturellus > Crypturellus undulatus. The sequence goes on from VWPW01013354.1 coordinate 77,980, forward strand.
TCCTTTTAAATTACGTTTTGACCTTTAGAGCAGAACCTGCTTCTTCAGTTTCTCATTGTCTAAGATCTGCATTGGAGCTTGAGAAACAAATCTGTAGAGCTAGAGGATTTTCTAAGCTCTTATTAGTGAAACAGAATAGGCAGGAACAAGGTTTTTGAGAAAGAGATGAACCACCAAATAGAACTGAGATGTGAGGGAAATGGAGAACAGTTTACAATCTGGTGCCTTTTACTGTGGCTTTTACTCTGCTTCACAGCGCAGACCTGTGTAGTGCCAGGCTAAAATCAGCTCAGAAGCCTATCTTGTATTAGTATTGGTCTCCAGAAGCCCTTCAGGGGCACCTGTACCTGCTGATCAAACAGAGGGAGTCCTAAATTTTATCCCTCTCTTATGGGTTTTGCACTGCAGCTGTTTGGCACCACAGTCCCACAGAAGAGTTTTGAGATGGAAGAAGTGAAACTGCCGTGCTGACTGAAAACATGGAGATATTGAGGCTGACAGTATATTTAGCTGTGATGGAGAAAAAAGCCATTTTTGCATTTCTTTAACATTACAATTGTCTTGATTGTACTCCCAGAGATTTTTCTTTTTTTTTCTTTTTCTTTTTTTTTTTTTTTTTGGAGGGGGAAATCAGATTGCATTACTTTATGTAGACTGTTTGGTGCAGGTGCAGACTGATGGCAATTGCTGCAGCTTGGCCAGCAGCAGCCACTGCGTGCCGGGGGAAAATCCTCACTGTATGTGAAGTGACCTGCAGGTGCCACTGCAGGGGAGGGGGAAACATGCATAATTTGGACTCAGATACAAGGTTTAAGTTTTCAGAAGTATCAAGAGTTTCTTAAAGGCTGTGAAAGCCCAAAGTGTTGGAGTTCTCAGTCTCCTCTGCCTGCTGGCACTCGCTACTGCCTTGTCCCTTTAACATTGGTGACTCATCTGCAGTCTCTTATCACTGAGGTGTCTCAGGGTGAGTTGCACCCAGGTACCAGCTCTGCAGCTGTATCATGTTATCATGTACTCCTTTCACTCCTTGGGTGCTCCCAGCCTTTGATCTGTTACTGTGCTACAACATAACTTCCTCTGTTCACTTATCTTCCTTGGCTCCTGTTTTTTTTACTGCTGTATGATATTGTGCAAGGCCACCAGCCCTCTACCAGTACTCCCATCCCTGCTGGCTGCTCACTGTTCTTGCAAGTGTATCCAGGTTATCTTCTGTAGTGCCTGGTGTTGACTCTTCTCCCTTACTCAAAAAATTGCACTGGGAGAGACCACCTGTTCTCCTGAATCAGTTTGCTAAAAGATGGTATTTGTGATCACACACCCTTTTAGCCTGCAGCGAGATGGTGTGATACAGTGAATTTTCCCCTTCCTTTTTTTGATGCCTTTGGCTGCTGCTTTGTTAATAAACTGTGGGGCAGAGGCAGTCTGTTTATTCTACCTGTACAGCACTTAGTGTTGTGAGCCCCGATCCACACACCCCAGCAGTGAATTGTGTCCTGCAAGAGCAGAGGATTCCTTGAAAATTCCTTTTGCTGGCCTGGCTGGATCTTGTCTAGTATGAGACAAAAACTTCACTGGAAAGAAGAGTTGTCTTTGCAGCAGGACTAAGGAAACTTGGTTTATTGGGTTTTGCAGTTGTTTCACTGTTAAGCTGGGAATCCAGTTTGACTGTTTCAGATGTCAGAGAACTCCCATGGGAGAAACTTCTCTCTTCAGAAATGAACTCTCTGCTGCCTGATGAGGCACATGTTTCCAGCAGAGCTGAGACACTAAGACACGTAGCTTCCTTGCCTGTAGGTATACTCTGCACAGAAATTGAGCTCCCATTGCAGCCTGCCCCTTGGTGCTTATGTCAACAAGATATACTAAACTGTGCCCGAGAGAATTAAGACCTGTGCCCAGTGTCAAATGTGACTGAAGTTGGCCAATAAGTTACTCGGACAAGGAGTAGGTAAGTAACAAGTGGGCAAAAGCAGAGATAAGACAATGCTATAAACCTGATTTGCTTAAAACCAGCTGAAATCCTGGTAGTGTTGAAAATAAGACCATTGGCAGCCTCTAAGCCAGCTCTGCTGGAGAAGATGCCTTTCAGATAACCTAGCAAAACCCTCCTAACTCATGGGATGTCAGGTGGGAGCTTTGGTGCAAGAAGCATGTGTCAGCTCATAAGCCCCAGAATGAAGCATTCTTGCTGCTATTCCTCAGTGATCCAACACTTTTCATCCATGCAAGGCTGTGGCTGCTGCATTTTGTTTCTGATCATGCTCTAGCAAAGTGACACTGTTCCGTCTGCTGTGTCTCTAACACTGAGAGAACTAACTCCAGACAGCCTGAGTTTCTTTCCTTTCAGTGGCCAGGTTGGGCTCAGTTTATTTCTTATACCTCTCTATCCTCCCACATTGTGATCCACACAAAACTGTTTGGCAAGTTAAAAGCCATGTCTGGCATGTGGGCAGCAGGAGGGCTGCGGCTTGGGGCTGTGAGTGAGATGCGGCCCAGTTCATGGGGGAGAACTAGGTGGGGACCAGAGTCCTGTGCTGCCTTTGTAAGACTTGCCTGGCCTGTTTCACAGCCTCTTAACTACTAAGACTTAATTGCGTTTCAGGCTTGGCCTACAGTCACTAATTTTCAGTGTTCTGGGGCTTCTTCCAGGTTTTAATGGTTTCTGTTAGTATGATAGTTGCTGGAAATACTGGTGAAAGGTGGTGGTGTTTTCTCTGCTGCTCTTATTGTTGCTGGGGCTAGCATGAAAGCTACTTACTGGTGCTTTCCCTCCTGCGAAATGTGTAGATGAGCTATTTATAAATGAACAGAGATCCCGTATCTCTCTTTCACTTGGGTTTAAGGGTAATCCCCACTAGGAGGGGAGAATCCCTCCAGGATTGCTAAGCAGGTTAGTGCAGAGTTGCCAGTAATCCACTTCTGAGCCTCAACCTCTCCTTTAGGATGGAGAGGATTTATGGTGGCAGGAGTGGGGGTGGTGAGGAATCATATTTTTTGCCGTTAGCACTGCCTGTTATGGCATGATCTTCCATCCTCAGGATAAGAAAGGGGAAAAAAATTAGAGCCCCTTCTATCCTCCCCTCCCTCTGCAGGGCAGATCCACGTAGCCTTGTTCTAGTCTGTATTTGGCCTTGGTCTTTGCTTTCTTTTACGTTTCTGATTTGGACCAGAGCCATCCTGGTATGCAAGGGGCAATGACTCTTTTGATGTTGCTGGAGTTCTCAGGTTCTGGACATGCAGAAGTTAATCTTTCTGCTTTTCAAAAAATCTTCTAAAGTTAGATACAGATACTTCCATTTTTTTTCTTGTAAGGAGAAAAATTAGCTTTATTTCCAATATGCCTGATTACCTTTTCACTTTTCCACGTGTGGGTTCTCTGCTGACTAATAACAGGCAATCTCAGTCTATTGAACAAGAACTTAGTCCATCTCTTCTGCCTAAACCCCAATTTTCCTGAGGCTGAGGGGGATTTGCCACCTTTGAGGCCTGCACCCTGGTGTCCAGCTTGCTTGGAGTTTACAGAGGTGCTGCAGATCCATTAGACAGATGCAGGCACACCACAAAGGCTATAGTATGAGCCTAGCTTCTATAAGAAATAAGACTAATGCTGCATGGCTGCAGTGTGGAAGAGACTCTGGCTTCATTCCCTGAATGTCTCTTCAGCTCCTGATGTGCTGACTGTAACTGCAGCACACACTGCCCTCTCTCGGTCCTTGGTGGGCTGTGGCTCTGGGCTGAGGAATTTGTTCTTACTGATTGTCAGAGAAGCCACAGGGTGATATTTGGAGCTTTCTAGGGGAATCTGATTTAGACTGGGATTTATAATGTTGGTCAGTTACAGGACTTTGTAGGTTTGCTCCGGACATAAAGAGATGATTAACATGGAATTTTACCACTGAATGAAACCAATTGTAGGAAGAATACCCTTCTAGCAGTTTTATCACTGCATGCAAAATAAGTGATGTAAGAAGCTGCATAAATGAGCTAGCTGAAATCATGAACACATGGTAAAAGACTTTCATCTAGTTTCTCTTTTAGGTGGTAGTTTTATGTAAATATTTGAGAATCCTAATTATGATACAAACATTTCAGAGAAATTGCACTTCCAGATGTAATGGGATTGTAGGAGTAATCTCGGGGCTGGGAGTTGTTTGAACGAGACATCTCTGACTTGATCTCAGGATCAGGCCCTGCAGAACTAAGCTAGCTCAGAGCTGTTTCTGGCCACTGGGTAATTCAGTCTGAAGCTGAGCCCTGAACTGCCCAGTACAGTGGTCTTAACTGGAGTGTAACAGTTTCAAATTTGCACAGTTCTGCTGCATGCTGTGCATATTTCTTTGTGGATTACTTTCTATGAGCAGTGTCTGACCATCCTTTTTGCATCCTGGAGAACCTTATTAATCTGCACTATCTCATTTCTGCATTGAAGAAGATTCATGCTACAGGAAGACAGGAGTAGCTAGGAAAAAAATGTTTATTTTTATTTTGTCATTTGTCAAAATAGTTGGGAAGAAAAGCCAACATCACTTTGAAGTTAATGTACTGACTGCATGTGTTCTTGAAGGAGCAACAAATGGAGATAGTACTGGGACCAGCGAGTCTAAGAACAAGTGCTTCGGGGCTGCACAAGCTGATGGATGTCTCCCCTTTAATGCTAATGTGCACTGTGTCACCAAAATAGGTCAAAAGAGCCTGGGCTGGAAATGGTGTCTCGTGCCCGTGGCTCTGTTTCTGCATCACCCACTGCTGCCTGCTCTGAGCTGTCCCTATCTGGCTCTTCAGGTGCCTGGTGCCTCTGCAGGCTGTGCCCACAGTGCGGCTCAAAGCCCCAGCAAAGTCAAAGGCTAAACAGCCACCCCGGAAGGGGATGGAAGTGGGAGAGCTGGATGTTCCGCAGTGCAAGGGAGCTCCCGCAGCGCTTCCTGAGGCTGCCTGGGCTCCTGAAGTCACCAGCTGACGTGGGAGCCCTGTGCAGGCTGCTGGAGGGCCTGGCAGGAGGCCGTGGGTGCACTGCGGGGAGGCCGTGGGGCAGAATTACCCACAATGGAGTCTTGTGCATTTGGACAGGAGGAGTCTGGTCTGGGCTTTACTTTCAGCAATGTCTTGCTGAGATCCCAAGGATCTGTTTCCTTTCTAGGAACCTGGGTTTGGGGGCCCACATTGGCCCTGCTGATGGGCCCTGGACTAAGCTGAGGAAAAGGCATTTTCCAAGCTGAATCTGCTCCAAACACTAGCATGGTATTTTTATAGTGATTTACACCTTTCTGAAATAGGACCTTTGATCCCTTTTTTTTCCCCTTTAGAACTGACATGAAAAGGGAAAACTGGAAAAACAGCTAAAGATATTTTTTTTCCAATTCAACAGGCTGGTTTTTGAAGGCAGACTTGGTATCCTGCTGGCCAGCTGCACCAAACACTTGCGTCTTACACGTGGTAGTCTCTTGGCTGAGTAAGTGGCTGAGCAGTGTGCCCGGGCGATCAGCCTGGGCAAGTCTGCGGGGCATGTCCACAGCAGCAGTGTGCGCATTCATATAAACAATTTGTTTTGCACTTCTCATGCTTTAGCTTGACTGAAAACATCCCCTGGTCCTATACCTACAGGCAAGATCAAAATGACTTAGCAGCTCTTATTTGTACATTTACATTAGTCACTCGTGTAATTATAGAGCTGTGCATTTTATGCAGGTCCCTGGGTGGATGAAGGAACCTGTGTGGGGACGGTTCAGCTCTAGCTGTTGCCACGGGGGGACGCTGCTGGATAGTCTATAAAACGCCTTCCACTCGCCTGGCATTTGGTGTCTCTGGTTTGTTTCAGGCTGATTATCCCAAACTCCCAGCCCCTGTCTCCCTCCCTCTGCCAACCCCTGTTGAGCTCGTTGTCCTTGGCACCTTCACCCTGGCACTGGATTTGGCAGAGCTGTTCCCCGAAGCGCTGGCTCTTTGTTCTGCTCCAGCAGGTTTATTGCACAAGGTCACCATGCTGCACTGTCTTGCGTTTCACTCGATATCTCCTCCCTGGGGCAGGTAGCCAGGGCACCGGTTAGCAGGAGCGTGTCAAGGACCTGCATGGGCCTGGCATGCTCGGAACGAGGCATAGGCCAGGCACGACCTGCCCTGCTGTTTGGAAACACTGAGCGGAGATTCAGGTTTGGGCCTGTTGGAGAGACTGCTAAGTTCAATCTAGGTTCACACTACTCCAGTTCCCTGCTAAGTTAAAACTGGCTTCTGAACTCTGTTCCCTGCAGTGACAGTCAAGCACACGTTTCATTGCTTTTGAAGCTGAGACCCTGAAGTTATGAGGAAACTTCATTTGCTTGAAATAAATATATTTATATATATGCATACATATAGTCCAGNACAGTCAAGTACACATTTCATTGCTTTTGAAGTTGAGACCCTGATGCCTCAAGTTATGAGGAAACTTCATTTGCTTGAAATAAATATATTTATATGTATGCATACATATAGTCCAGTTGCTCTTTCAGCTTGAAAGGGTTGTTCCTTAAGAAGCTTGACTAGGTGAGCATGAGAGAGATGTGGGTTCCTTGCACACTTTTGAGCTGCCTCAGCTCAGGAAACCTTTGTGAGGATTACCACTGGGGATGGAAATGCTTTTTTGCATTAGATTCTTCCGTGGCTTGGTGTATATTCTGATTTGCAGCATTATCTGAAGACCAGGTCAGGGTCATTGCCACAATCTGCTGTTTTGTTCTTCAGTGCTAAAACACACATAGAGAATGAAGTGGACGCATCTCTCTGCTCGTGTTTTTTGGCATAAATGCCTTGGCCTCAGAGAGTTTATTCGGCTCATTCAGAGCTGGGACATTGGTCTATCCTGTACTATACAGACTTTATTTTGTGTAATGTGGTTTCTGGAAGCAAGTTTAACAAAGTGTTAATAGTGCACAAGAGAGAAACCTCCTGCTTGTGCTTTGGTGGCTCCCAGCATGCTGAAGAGCTCCGTGCATTGGTCTCATGCTACCAGAGCTTCAAGCACCTCTGGGAAAGGGAAGGATTTTAGGCTTCCTGCTGTTTGTATGGCCCGTTAAGGAGATGAAGTGCCCAGCACAGCTATTGTGGGGGAATTTCACTGGTTAGCCTATGAGCAGAGTGTTTAAAAAAGGGGACGCTGGTTTTGAATGTGAAGAGTAAAGATGGTCTGGCAGGCAAGTGGTGTTTAAGGATGAATGTAGTGTAAGCAGTGCTGCCTTGTAATATGTCAGGAGGCGGGAGGCAGCAGTCTGTGCTAATTAAGCTTATGGTTAGCAGCAAATGCCTGTGTTTCAGGCCTGATTATGATTGATTGGAATTCCAGGGAAGATTCAAATTCGTGTGTCTCTTCAAAGGGGTGGATACGTATGTAGAGGAGGAGTAATAATTCAGTAACCTTTTTTAATCTTTATGGTACCTTCTTGCAGAGCAGCAGTAAGCTCCCTGTGATTGCAGAAGCATTTCTATAACGCAGAGCATGTTCAAATATTCCTGCAACATTTCATTCTTAAAGAGGATTCACATTTCAGAGTCTGCATTGACTCACTGGGAATTAAACTTTCCTGCAGGGCTCCAGATTTCTAGTGCCTTTGGACTGCCTAGGAACTGATGGAGAGAAGAGGAATATGCTGAAACTCTTCAGAGAAAACTCCCCTCAGCCCTAGGTTTCTTCCTGGAGTTTGGCAGGGCCTCCTGGTTCTGACGGAGGCAATGAAAGGTCTTCATGTCACCAAGTGTTAGGCCATGTGTTGAAAAGCTACCCTCCTCCTATAGTGGAGGGAGAAAGAAGTATCCCGACACGAGGATGAAGGTCCATGTTTTGCGGCTGTGTCATCCCACAGAACAAATGGGATCTGTGGCAAGTGTGGACATGCAGGCATTTTTGATGAATTATCCAGAGCAGATGAGATGGCTTCATCCTCTTACTCTTACTGGCAGGAGACAGCTGAGCCTTGACCTAACACAGAGCTTGCCACCACAAATGGCAAATCTGTGAAGTTCTTAAATGCAGAGTGACTTTATGTTGGATCAGCACTTTTGCCTCATGTAGCTTTGGCTGTTTTGACCCAGTATTAGGACACCTAGAGCCGTGTTAAATGTTTCAGGTAACCATGTCTAGCCCTACTCCAGCTTTGAATCATTTTTTGTGGAGCCTGTCTTTTCCTGCTGGCTCCTATGTTGACTAGATTCCTCAGTTGAGCACGAAAGCTGGGATTCAGAAATGTCCCGAATCCTCCTCTCAGTGAATCTTCCTGCCACTGCATCCTGAGCAAAGGGAAAGCAGGAGCAAGGGTGGATGTTGCCAGTGGAAGGTGCGGATCTGAATCTAGTTTGTAGGTCCTTTGAATTCAGTGCAATTTTGTCATGGATTGGATCAGCCCCTGGTCCTGGTTGTATCACAGACCTGCTCTGGCAGCCACTTCTTTTCTTTGCTTTTGCCTGAATTTATCACTTGCAATTATCTGGGTAAATATGCACAATATAGGCAGAGAGAGGGATGTGGGGCAGGGCAGCAGGAGTACACTAGTGAGCTGCTTTCATGGGAGCCCCTCTTGTGCCTCACTTTCCCCTTGTGGTATCCAAGGAAAAGTGACTCCCACAGTGTGATGGGAGCCTCTCTATAACATTTGGCCCCAGCAGAAGAACGCTTGCAGGAAAATGTGATTTAAATTATTGAGAGTGTTGTCATGTGATCACAACCGATTGAGTGCCTGTGGCTTAACAAGTTGCCATCTGTTATCATCCCCATTATGAATTATGCATGAGTTTAAATCAAGGCTTAAACTAGAGCAATTCAAGCAAAGTTCTAACTCTGATGATGAGGTAAATCTGTCTCTTGGGCTGTTCATACTGGATCCAAAACATTGCAGCCATATGACACATGGACCTGCTGGTCCAGTGCAAATTCTGCTGGTTCAGACACGTTCAAGATGCAGTGGTGGGTTCACTTGATGGTGACAGGCTTTATGCTGGATCAGGTATCCTCCTCCCTCCCATAGCTGGCACAGGATCAAAAAGATAGTGAAAACTCCCTCATCTTTATCCTGGCTGAACTGACAGAAACGTGATCGTGGGCCCACATCCCAAAGGGCTCAGGATCATCTGATCACGAAGAAGATGCAGGGACCAGCTGCTGAATTGCTGGTGAACTGGGTGCGAGGCTTTCTGAAGCTGCAGCTGTGCTTTAAAACGTGGCAGGGTGTGTGTGTGCTGTCAAAGTGGCCAGTCTCAGGAAAACGCTCCATGTCCAATTCGAACATTTGTGCCAGTGCCCGAGAGCCTGTCCGGCTGTGCCCTGTGGCTGCACACAGCAGAGAGCAGGCCCAGTCTGCGTGTTCCCATTTCCCAAACTGACTTGTGTGTCAGCCTCTCAATGTACATTCCCTGAGCAGGAGAGGTGGCTCAAGTCTATGTGTACGGGCTACTTCCCTCTTAGGACAAAGTGCTGTTGCTCACACATAGTTCAGGAAGCTACTGCTGGCCCCTGGCCAGGTTGTGAAGTCACTGCCCTTGGTTGGGTAGCATATATCAGGTCTGCAGCAGCGAGAGCAATTAAAACCTGCTACCATTTGAAGAGTGCAGTTCCCTGATGTCCCATATCTCTCAAGTCAGATTTACAGGCCAAGCTTTCTCTGCATGCTCTATACCAACGGCAAGCCAGCTTGGCAGCCCAGTGTGGTTAGAGGCAGGCTTAGCTGTTATTACTCTTCTGAGGTTGGCTCAATTGGTACGCAGTGCTGCCAACAGCAGACTGGGTCAGTGACCTGGTTGTGATGCAGTCCGCACTGTATTGGCATCTATTTGGGATAGGAGCCTGTAAAATAAATATACCTTTCTGTGGGAATGGGCAGCATGGGTTCCTGCAGCTAAATTAGGACATCAATGGAGAGTGTGCACGTAGTATAGTGGGGAATGCAGAAAATTCCTGATGTGAACAGACTATATAGAATCCAGACTCTCTCAGACTGATCGCGGGAGTGTCTTGAGGAGAATCTCTGGGATCTATGGGACAAACAGGCTGGGCAGGCAGGGAATGAATACCTACTGGCATAAGCAGTTGTTGCAATGATAACTCCTGTTTGGATTTGGGATCATAAATCCATTTGTGGCTGCAGGGACACTTGCAGTGACTCCTGCCGTATTCCACTGTTTAGAGCTATTTACCCCTGGAGAGTACTTGTTCCACTAGCTGGCACAAAAATGGACTCTGTGGCTCCGGTTTCTTCCCATGGACATCTGAGGGCAAAATCCTTTGGCGGCAGCAGGAGTAACTCACGTAATGTCCCTGCTAGAAATAGAAATATGTCTCCTGCCTTAAAAATAGGGTCAGATTCTCTCTCTCCACCATGATTGTGCAAAGCCTTTCCCATGGGAGACAGCCAGTTCACTTGTTCTTCCAAATCCGCAGGCATCTGTACCCCTTGCCATTTTCTAGAGTATTAAACAGTTTCTTTGATGAAGATAGTAACTCAGGTACCTTTTTAATGTCCGCTTTGTAAAGGGGGTGGAAAAGGTCCCTAAAATCAGTACTACCCTAAGGTCTGTATCTGTTGAGATGGTCAGATTTGACATCTTGTCTTACATTTCATGCATTTGAATTTACAGTCTTAAGATAACAACAACAACAAAAAAAGAATGGCTAAGTTCTGGATGCTGGGTCATTACTGGATTAGAAAAGAAGGAATAAAAAATTAAAGGAGAAAGAATTGGGATTTAGTATGGACCACCAGAGTGGGAGAAAAGTGAGACAAATTCTCAGACTAAGTCTCGTATTGCTTCAAACCACAGGGTATTGCTTGGGGGTGAGGCAGGGAGGGAGTAGTTAAGCAATTTCACCCTCAATCATGTGAAGAGAAAATTAATGGATGAAGGGATTGTGTTAGATATACTGCACTTGGAGCCTGGTAAAGTGTTTGCCACAGGATCTTACAAGATCCTGCATTCAGCATTGACTGGCTTGCTTGGATAGGAACCTGGTTCTGTGATTTAGGAGAGGTGTCAAGCGGCACATGGCTCTGAACGTGCAGGTTTTTGGCCAACATGACTGATGGAAGTTGTTGGTGTGCTGCTTCACCGAGGGCTAATTCTGTGATTTAGTGTAGCACTAAAGAGTGTTTCAGTGATATTTTTAGGTGCAGTTGTTTTACAGACTTTACTGAGGACCTTGAACATAAAGTATGGCAGGAATCAGGAAGCTTGGTAATGTGGGATGGAAATAATGAATGCTTATGAAAGCTTAGAGAGGGAAAAACATCTGAAATAAAAAGTCTCTAGGAAAGAGGAACCCCGAAAGCTTTAATGTGAGAGACAGCAAAGTGAACTGTGTATAGTTTGGGCTTGCATACTTGGCTGCATGTGATAGACTAACCACAAGGTGACTGAAGTTAAGAGTATCGGGCCAGACTGTAAACTGGGATAAGCAGTATAGCTCCACTGAAATCTGTTAAGCTCTGGCAATTTACCCCTGCTGAAAATACATTTGGGATAGAATTTGCTACCAGGAAATAATCATTCGACTGAACTGGAATCAGTGTTGAAAATAAGAGGGATGAGTTAAATTAATCAACTTCTCCCAACATATCAGGAAAGGAAGTCTGCTTACCCCAGGCCAGAGATGAAGGGGGAGGCTCTAAAGGAGCCTGCCAGCAACTGAGAGGTGGGCAAGAGTTACTGAGCAGTTTGGGAGAACTTGGCACACTAGCAAGGAAACGGAAAATGGCACTGAAGCCCATTCCATGGGAGCAAGTCTGTGGTTAGGAGGTTGCTTTGATGACCAGATTGGTCTCTAGCTTTTTTAATTGGGCTCTGTGGATTATGGCTGAGATTTCACTACAGGAAGGTCATGAGATATCCACTAATAATCCCACAGAGGAAGGAATAGCTCTAGCCCGTAGGAGACAGGAATACTGTCCAGCCCCACCAGTTGTGGCTCAGGATATGACTCTCTTTCAGAAAGCTGTCCACTTGCAATCCAAGGAGTCCAACTGTGATGACTTTACCATTAATGCATAGTCCATACTCAACTCTTGTCCTTGGAGAGATGCAGAAATGCAGATCATTTATGTACCCTGGACATATTCTTGTGCAACATGCTCTAGGTGACTCTGCTTGTGCAGGTGGGTTGGACTAGATCATCTCCAGAGCTCCCTTCCAACCTCAGTCTTTCTGTGATTCTGTGAATGGTTCAGGGAGGAACCTCAGTTGCCTCAGCAGTACATTTTACCAGCCAGCTTGCATCCTAAAAGCTTTGAAAGCTGATGGAGAATGGAAATACTTTGGTCATCATTCTCCCCACCCCGAGTGAGCTCTTGCCTGCATCCCAGAAGGACTGTCAGACAGTCAGAAAAGCGAGAATGGAAAAGCTAAATCTGAAACCATCCTGCATCACTGAGCTTGGCTCCCTGCTCCCGGGACTGGAGAACTTTGGAGGGCTTTCTGATCTGATGTCACACAGTTTGTTTCAAATACTGCCTGTGCTTTTCTTGATAGTCACTGGTGAGAAAATTGCAGTTTACAGCTACTCTTCAGTGGTTTTTGCTTGAGGTATGGCTTTTGATGGTGCTTTACCTGGCATTTGGCAGTTTATTCTTCTGGGGCATCTGTTGACAGCAACATGAAATAAAGACTTTGTTATTACAGCATTTAAAGTGATGGTTGCTCAAAGGATGAACCAAGCTGGTCAGAAGCAATGCTAATATGAGATGCTTTCAGTGCAGGCAGAAAATGCCTGAGAAAACTATTTGGCTGAAATCTTCTGTTCCAAGCATTGGTAGTTCATACATCTTATGCTGCAGCAGCAAGTTTCTTTACTAATGATATTGCCTACCATATTCTGAATTTTACCCACAGTTAACTGTCCTCTGGCCCATACTACCTGATCTGCAGGGGCTGAGCGCACACAGTGGAAAACAGAGTTGTTTCCCCTCCTCTCTTCAGACTCAGAGTAGCTCTGGTGCTGGCAGTGCCATTACTCCTGGGTTACACCAGATTTTGGCTTCGTCTCTTTTGATTTGATAATAGATCAGAGTGAAGAGGGGTGACTGATTACTCCCTCATCCATCCTCAGGAGAGGAATGCATGGTCAAAAGGTTACTTTAAAAAAAATTCTTAGTTCTCTATCTTAGTTCACTCCTGCCTTGCTGTGATTCCATCCAAGAAAATAGCTCTGTAATTGTTAAAGGCTGATCTTCTAAATAGGGGTGTATGGTCTGGAAAGCAACGTGCCCTAAGCGAAGAGTAAGCAACTAGGTTTCAAACACCCGCCAAGCTGGATCCTTCAGGCGACTCTTTAAGAGTTTTTCCACCAAGAGAAAAGGAGAGAAGAAAGGAGAAAGGGGAAGGGAGTGTTTATGCTGAAATCTTTATTTAGTTCCAAAGGCCTAGAGCAAAACATCAAAACACAGAATGCCTCGGACAAGCCAAGACAGGGAGCAGAATTTCCATTTAACTCCTGATGAGAAGTAGGTCTCGTTATGAAGGGCTTGGGTGACAAAGCAGGGCATAATTTACATTTCTATACAATCTATTTTAATTATTCATGTGTAGATTCTTTTGTAGGGTTAACAAGGAATTTGCCACAAACTTGAGTTGTAGTTTTCCAGCAGACATCCTGGAAAAAAAACCACTGTCACAGGCAATCAGTGTCCTTGGTGAGGTGGCCTGTTAGAGGGCATTTGCTAATTGGGATCATTCTGGAGCAGATAATTGTTTATGGCACCCACGCCAATTGGACTCCCAGTATCTTCCCATCCTGCAAATGGTCCGCGACAATTTTGATGAATTTGAAGTATGGAGTCTGAGTAAATCTATGGAAAGAAGAAAAATGCTTTCCCTCAAAAATATGTGTAGAGGAACAGAGCTCTGCCCTGGGTCAGCCTCCAAGAATGGAGCTGCACGAGCACGCGGACATGTTTGGCAGTTACCAGGAAGAGAGGCCACTTGATGGCTCTCGTCAGACTATTTCTACCTCTTACTTTAATTAAGAGACTGGGGGAGCACCAGCTATGCCAGATATAAATGGGAGCGGTGGCTGGATCTGCACAGGACAGCAATGTCTAAACCAAAGGCTCCTTAGTTTACTAGGAAACTGCAGATTTATTAAAATATCCCTGGAACGAGTTCAGAATGCAGGACAGGCTTCCTTGCTGGCAGACCCTAGCAAAAGTGAGGTGGATGACTCCCAACAAACAGGCAGTTCTCCGGGCCTGGGAGCAAAATGTGAGGGCTGCAAGTGCTGTTTTGCAGTGGAGCTGTAGAGATTGTTTCAGTTCTTGGAGCCCTGACCGAAGTGTATGAACTGCAACACTGATCTGTGCTAGCATTGTAAAAATGCACAGAAAGCTGCTTTGTCAGGCCACAGTTTGGAGCATCTGGTGCCAGGTCAGTGCTCTCCGCCAGACAGTGATGCACTGAACAGGTCCCAGATCACAGCGCTTTCTCAATTTGGTCAACATTTCAACATGTTTTTTTCTGGAGGAGTAACTTCATCCTGGCAGATTGCAGGTCTAGTAAGTTATCATGTGTCCACAGTACTCTAAATCATGGGCAGAACTAGGATCACAAAATTGTAGACTCATTCTAGCTGAGGCCCCTGCTCAGAGCTCATCTGTCCTTCTGGCCCTGGCATAAATCCTGCAGTCAGGATAAGCACCATACCATATGTTTTCACTCATCTGACAGGAACGAGATTGCCTGCTTTGTCTGGATTACATTTGTACCAAGCCGAGGTGAGCTGGTGATGCAGCAGGTTTAGGCTTTGCAATTAAGAGATCGAAGCATCAGCTGGATTTTCCAAGTTCCATGTGAGCACGCAACACTTTCCAGATTTCAGGCTGAGGATAAAGTTGCAGAGCTGATCTCAGGCCACAAATCAGTGGTGTGATCATTGGGGCTTCTTTGTTCCCCAAAGGTCAATGGTTCTTTCTATGCATATTTCAGTAAGAATCTAGCAAAATTAATATTGTATATATATCAATTCTAAGGATCATTATTATAGTTCCCATATCCGCTCTTGGGACATTTTGATTAGGAAGCAAAGAATTAAAGAATAAGCTTTGTCACGGCAGAAAATTTATTAGTGCTGTTAGCAGAAACCCATATGCAGGTCTTTAAATCAGAGGATTAGCAATGACTGAAGTATAAGAGACAAAGATTCAAAGGTGATAGGGTTAATGTTTCTGTTCAGAAGGAAGGTCAGGCATCTTCCTAGGCACAGAGACACAGAGCTCTTCTGTACTAGCCCTGCTCCATTCCACAAGCAAGTGAAATTCTAGATTCAAGTAGTTATGGAAATCTATGAAAAATACTATAGACCAGAGCTTTGGAGAAGAGGAATTCTTTATAGCAAAAAATTGAAGTATTTTTCAGTGCTTTTTTCAATTTTCCGTTATGACAAAGTTATAGCAAGAATGAAAAAGTCCTGAATGTTAATCTCTAGGTGCATTTTAAAGTTGTCCCTCATTTTTAAACAATGGACTTAATTATCTAAAAATATGTTCCACATTTCCTCAACAGTAAAATCCAGAATACTCTTCCGGCCTCACAGCACCCCGCGGAGGCCAGCGAGGTCACGTGGGAGTGATCTGGTCCGACCTTTTGGCTCTAGCGGAGCACTGGCTGACCTGGGATCAAGGACTCAGGTTCTGAGTGTGAGCGCTAGTTGCAAGAGATGATGATGGTTATGCTCTTACCAGGGGAACCTGTCTCCTCAATCTTAGCATCATGCACTTCAGCTTCACTCTGATAATCTTTTGGAGCTTTAACAGATTCACAGGAAAGGGTGTATCTGGAAGGATTCCTGGGGGCTGTTAAGCATCCAATATTTCTATTGCAGCGAGCTCCAGTGCATCTTCACTAAATCTGTTTCAAGTTGTTTTTTTGGGGTCAATGGAACACAGTATAAATCCCAACTCACTCCAGTCCTTCAGGCAGAGAATTTGGGAAATACATGTGGAAATACTTTTGCTTGGTGTTCTTTGCACCCCTCCCAAATGGATTTTACATTTGTGTTGTAGTATAAAAGGGAAAAAACCTCCAAGCCTGGAATAATGTACACAATTCAGTAATACATGAAATGAAAAGCTACACATTAATCACATTCATGTTTAGCTTTCAGGTTTGAGGTCCTGCAGGTTGCCTAGCCTTTGTGTCAGCTGTTAAGTGGAAGGGGGCATCCTAACCCCTCCGTATAGAGCTCCAAAGCTGCCACGGGTAACAAGTGCAGTTGACTTTGTAGGTGACACTGCGTTCTCCCCCTGGGGCATGGTGCAAGCTACTGCACAGACTGGCCCCTTATCAGGGTGTTTGGGCAGCAAAGGTTTGGTAGGGCACTGCAAAGGGCTCCTTGCAGGTTCAGGAGTGCAAGACCGGAAAAATGATGTTGCTGCAGGTCAGAGTCCAGCTGCTTTGGCAGGGCTGGCCATGAGTAGCAAGTTTTAAATACATCAACTTCCCTTCTCCTCTTGTCACCATCCAGTTTCCAAGCCCCTGATTTTCACTACTGTTTGTGCATTGGCAGATCTTTTGTTTAAACAGCATTTCACATTGGAGAGTTGTCTCTGAGACATCCTTGTTTGTTGGGTTATTAACTGTCCTCAGTGGTTACCTTTGTCTGGGCCTCATTCATCCAGTGCTGCAGTTTCCTTGCCCCTGGCTATTCAGACCCCCATTCTCCCCTCCTCTTTTGAACTATACAAAATGCTGTTACAACAAGCTTTTATCCTGCCCTTTTCCCACCCAGGCATGCTTTCCAGGGCTCCAAAAGGGCAAGTTAAGCCAGAGGGGGGCTAAAACTATTCTGCTGACCCTCTGCAGCCTGGTGCCATAGGCACCTGCTTTCTTGCTGTCTGTGCTGGTTTCAGTGATAAGCACCAGATGGGTGCCGTGGCTAACCAGAAAAGACATTTATTTGCACTAGATGATTTGCATCTGGGTTTTAGTCTTGTGTTATGCAGTCCAAGCATGATAGGACAATAGTGATAGTTGTGCTGTGGTTGCCAGTATCTCAAAGTATCTTCAAGTGGACCAACCCTGGGTGCTGGTGTTACGGAGGTTAACAAGGTAGCAAGATTCACACTAGAAAACCTGGCAAGTAGTAGTTAGTTTATGATATTCTGGTCATCAGGTAGTTGAAAATGTATCCACAGAGCTAGAATGAGGTATCTTTCTGCTTCCAAATCCCAGCGTGTCATCCCAAGTAGGACCTGGATTTCAGATGTTCTGTCTTCATGAGGGATATGCAGTGAGCATCCAAGACTGCTTATAAACACTCCAAAAAAATGAATCTTGACCAGACTTTGTTAGAAGTGAACAACATTGGTTACGCAGCAGAGTGAAATGCCCTGTTCCGAAGATATTAGAGGTGCAGTGCTGGATTAAGACCTGTATAAATGGTGATAGTCTGTTGCTGGTGGGTCAGCCAAGAACATTTTTGATGCAAAGCACAGATTCTGGTGGTGCAAGTCATTAAGAGCTGTCGAGATGGTGGGAGAGTTTGATCCTGCGAGGTCCTCTCCAAAACCTAAGCAGGAGAATAAAGAGATTTTTTAGCAGGGACTAGAATGTAAACGCTTGCTAAGATCAAGGGGTAAATTCATCACTCTCCCTTGCAGAATTGTAGGCTGACAAACTAAGCTCATCACCCGAAGTGAAGGAGAGCAGGGCCTGAATGGCTCTTATGTAGAATACAAATACAGAGGTACGGTAGAGGCCATAATTTTCCATCACTGTCAGTTGGAGAGAAAATATTTCAGGTGATAACACTGAATTTAGCTTGCAGTTATAGAGCTTATGTTGTTCTTGTAGGGCCACACTGGGGTTTTAATGAAACAAATGGCAAAGCTCCCACTAAGGGGGTTTGACCCACAGCAAGTGCAAGACTGGAAGTTATTCTGTTATGTATTATATGAAGAGAGGAAAGTTTCCAATCTACCATACTTTGATGCAAACAACTTTTCATGCTTGTGTCAAAAGGATGAAGTGAACCAGGCAAGTAGCATGCAAACATTTCTGAAAGGTGGGATTATTGAATAGTACCTTGGAGTTTTAGTGAGAAATCACACAAGAAATCACCACTACATTTGGATGTGCCTTTGGCATATCCAAATATATGGAAAAAACATGAGATTAGCTTTTCATAGGCACTAAGCACGCAGCCCCGATTAAGGGCTGCGCTAACTCAAATTCAGTGCAAAGCCAGGTGTCTGTCTTAACCTGTATCACAGTTGCAGGCAGGATTGCCATGAAGAGCAATGGTACCTAGGGCACAGCAAAGATCTCAGCAAAGATCTGCTGATTCAAAAGGGAGCAGAATTCAGCTCAGCTTCTGATCGAAACATTTTGACACACTAGTTACCATTTGTCAGCACAATAAAATTGTAATAAAAAATGCCATTTGTGTATTCTTGCCCTGTGGCAATCCACAAGAAACGACAAATAATTTGAGTTAGTGTTTTGCTTTTTAACTCATGGGAAAGCTACCCTACATTTAACAAAATGTCCCACAGGGGTAGGAGTGTGCACGTGGACTGAGAGAAGCCCATGTGTGATACTTTGGTATGTTGCAGTTGTTGCTGTGACAAAGCCCTGAGATAGATATAGGGGCTTTTTCTCTTTTTCTTATTTTCTTCTCGTTTTTTCTTTTTCTTTTTCTTCTTTTTGTTTTTGTTTTTCTTTTTTCTTCTTATTGTTTTTTTCCCTTTCCTTTTCTCTTTCTCCCTTTCCAGTGTCTCTTATCTTTTCTGGGTCTTCCTTTAAATTGCTCTTTCCATGACAGAAAGAGGAAAGGATTCCTGTCATGACACTCACAGGGGAATCCTGAAATGGGAAGTTTGACACCCAAATAACATTTCTTCTTTCTATACACCTGACTATTGGAGATAAGCTATATCCCAGTATCCAAAGGGGACAGCACACACAGTGGGGTTTGGCCCCAGTTCAGACCGTGTAAAACACTGGTGCAAACTGGTGAGGGCCTTGGGGAGCTCCCACTGCAGGGCAGAGAGGAGCTCTTGTCCTGGGGGCACTGTCAGCCATGGCCTTTGGCTTCTCTGTGCATGGCGTAACTAGTTGTTGGCTGAAAAGGCAGTAGGAACTAGCACATTTGGTTTAAATTTCATTAGAGTGGGTCTATATAGTGGGTTATTAAGATGAATACAATTCCCATCACACAAGGGGCAAACTTGGTAAATAACTTTTTTTTTTTTTTTTTTTTTCCTTCAGTGCAAGGGGTGGGAAAATGAAACTCCCCTAATGTCCTGGAGGGGAGGAAGCTGTGACTCTGTGTCCCCTTTGCTTTGCAGCGAGACAGAGATAGCCTGCACCTCTAGAGAACTGTGCAGGGTCTTGCTCCAGTGGGGACCAGCTCTTTGGCTTCATGACAGGCTCCAGCAGAGCAGCTCCATTGTGCCAATTTTTAAAAAATCCAGTTATGAATACTCTTGGAGAGCCCCTGAGACTAATGCGGGACAGCAGGTTGTATCTAAAATGACTTACTTCTTAGAAAGCAGTATTTGATGAAAGGATCGCAGTCTTTCTTCAGTTCAGCTACGTGGTGGCAAAACAGTATTTTAGCTAGTTTGGAGGCAGCCAGATAGTTCATAAAAGACTCAGTAACTTAACATGATCCTTCTTGTATAGAACTTGCTGTTCTTTGATCCAACTAACTCAATCCAGGAGGGCTTTAAAAGGAGAGAAATAAAGTGTTTCTAATTAAAAAATTGAAAGAAAGTTTTCAGGAAAAGAAAAAAAAAAGAAACAGCAGAACATCAATGTAGAATTATTTAATTTAAAAAGTTTCCTAATTCTCCCCATGTTGCAACATGAAAGGTGGATCTGTGGCCAGCTTGTTAAGTAGAATCACTTGGCTACTGGCCCACACACATGGGTAGCGAGCCAATTCCTGCCCTAACTCCTGCAACTTGGATGCGCTGCAACGTGGCAAGAGGAGAGAGATGGAATCTGAGTGGGAACATTGCAAAATTGGCAAAATCGATGGTTGATTGGTTGCCATTTTTACAGCTGCTGGATGTTTAAAGTTGAGAGAGCAAAGCAAATAGAGATTTTAGGACAAAGATGGTTCCAGAGCTTCATTTTCTCAAAAGGGGAGTGATCAAGAGTAAAAAAGTCTTTGAGATCTTGCAACTTGCATGCGTGCTTCTCCTTGGCAGCTTCGTAAGGTGACAAATTAGAGGAAAGGATTTTTGGTGTGGGAAAACAAAAGTTGTATGACATTTCCTAAGTAGGTTTAGGCTGGGATAAAACTTACTTGATCTCGGGTTTCACTACAGTTTTGATCATTCTCTCTGGCATCTGGTGCCCATTTATAAGGTACAAAATACGGAATCACTTAAAAGTGCGCAAGCAAATATGAAATTTGTGCTAAAACAATGCACTTGGGGATTTGAATACAATAATAGACCCCTTCCTTGTTTGTCCGGCTAATGCTCACTTTGTTCTCCTAAATCTTCTTAGGTATTAGGTTTACTTGCTAGAGAAGGACTGCAGGACTAGGAAGAACTAAAGAAAACAAAAATTTGTTGAGAAAAAATTGCTGCGAAAGCAAGAGAAGGGATTAGTGAAAAAGTCGTGTCTTCTCTGGTCAAGCAGTACTTATTCTCCTGGTGATGTACACCAGATATTCTCCAGCTATCATTGCTTGTTTTTTGCTCCACCCTTGAAGAGTTCTTTTGACCACAACTGTTCTGCTTTACTGGTTTTATAGATCTGATAAAAAAAGCCTGAGAGCTGTACAGTCTATTTCAGATAACAGCATATCAGTACTGAAAACCATTCACCTCACAAATTCCCAACTACCAAGGAGATTTACCATCAGTGGTGACAGCCCTAAGCTCTTCTGCTCTTGTTTTGCACATGCTCTCACACTGGAGGCTTTTTATGTCTTGCAGGTAGATCTTGGATGTGTAACATAAAAGAGAGCTGGCGAGCAGGCAGAGCAATGTGTCTTTGACTTCTGGGCAAGTAGTTGTGTTCAGAAGAAAATAAATGGGCAGGATTTCACAGTGTGCTTCCTTGATGTGCACAGGGTCACACCTGTACGTGGCAGCTCGACGCGTGCTCGGCCACAGCGTGCAGCTCTTGCAGGAAACAAGGAGTTTGGGGTGGATCTGAGCTGCTGCAGCGCTGCGGAGCTGCTGGAGCTTTGCACTGAACCACCCTGAGAGTGGAACGCGCCACAACAGCCTCCGTGTCCCAGGCATGGAGAAGGAGAGAGGTGAGGAGAAGGGAGGAAGTGGCCCTGCTCTTCTTTGACCCTTCCTTTCATTCATTTGCTTGATGCCAAGGAGTGAGTACATCATCCTGCAGCTGCCAAGCCATAGTCTGGTATTAAAACACAGCAGGAAACCTGGCTAGATCTCTGTTAACTCCGAAGAAAACCAGGGAAGAAAAGTACAGGAGACAAGTGCAGTGATTAGGGCTGATTAAGATAGAAATATTAACAGGGAAGAATGAGAGAAAAAAAACTCCAGTTGCTTTGGCAGTCAATTTACTGCTCTTACTGTTATTATTTGCTTATTTCTATATCATCAAAAATTTTCTCTCCCTTTTCAGTGGTGTCTCCTCATCTACATTCATTGCTCATGCTCAGTCATCCCAGATTCTCCTCTTTCCCAATGAGAACTTCATCTTCTTCATGAAGCTCCTTAATCAGTAGGGACAATGATTTCAGTACTTCCTCTTCCAGCTTTTGGACTAATGCTTAGGTCTCCTTCCTCTGCAGCACAGCGGGAAGATTTTTACAGAGCTCTCCCAAACGAACAAATGCCTTGCAGGTACTGGAGCCATGGTGCGATTCACGGCATTCATTCTGAGAGAGACACTTCCAAAGATTTTGCCTGTGACCTCTTTTTTGGCCTTGCCCCCTCGGTTGGATCAAAATAGAAGTTAGGAACCAAAAAATCCCTTGCAGGTCTTGCTTTTGAGCTGCCAAGAAGCTATTTGGCTGCCATAGCCAGGCTCTCCTTACACCGGCAGACCAGGCTGTGAGCATGCCGGTGCCATTCCCATCAATACACGCGTGACAGGCAGGCTCACTGGTTCTCACGTTGTCCCCAGAGCAAGTGCTCAACAGAGGAAGGACTGCACAGCTACGCCTGAATTCAGGACATGTGTTTATCTTGCATGGAAACCCCATGGCTGGAGATCTGATAATTAAGTGTTTCATTAAGCGTGTGCTGTGTGTGTTGAAGCGCTTTCGCGTGCAGGTGCCGTAGGCCGCTGTTAGAAAAAGCCACTGGGGAGGAGCTGCGGCTGCTGCGTAGGAGAATATCTTTGTGTGGAAGGATCTAGTGGGTCTCTGAGAGCAGCACGTGTCTGAGCGAGGGGCTGAGCGCTGAGTGCACCCGCTGCCCCAGCTGCTGCTGTGCCCCAGGAACCTGCCCAGGGGATGTAGAGTGGGGCTCAGAGTAAAGGAGCTGCTCTTGGCGGTGGAGGAGAAGGAAAGAGGAGGATATTGAGGAGGGCCAGGAAGTCCCAGGCAGCTGGAAGACTCTCAGAAGTGAAAGACAAGACTGGAAGGGGCCCAAAAACATCAAATGTGGGAGCAGATTTCCTTTATATCTTGAGATGGATTGGAAGGCGTTTGCTGGTGGCTCGTTCCCTGTCATCCCCTTATCACCATATTCAAACATCTCTTCGCCAGAGCAATTATCAGGAAAAAGAGATTTCTTGATGAATGACTGGCCCCAGACATTCTGCTGCAGAGCCCCGAAGGGCATGGCGCTCTTGCACCTGGGGATGCGTGTGGTCAGTACCGACGCTTCCACTCACAGCTTTTTATTTTTTTCCTGAGAAAGAAGAAATCCCTTTTGAACAGTAAACAGTTCCAATAAAGAGAGTTTAATCTTAGAAAAACGCCCTGAAAGTACTTTGCTTTGTACTGGTCAGTCTGATTATCCTGGGTGCCAGCTGTATCTTTGGCTTTTACCTGTGCAAGCAAGAAAAATTTGGTAGGATGCTAAGAACTCCCTGTTCAGGTGCCCGTGGGCAGAAGATGTGTGCAGTCCCAGCTGGGTAAGGGATGCTTTGCAGGACAAAACAGCGTGTAGCCTCTTCTGCACCAACGGGAATGACCTATGGTCTCCACTTTTCTGTTCAGCCTGTTGTTTATTACTGACAAACAATTGAAATAATAGCTCACATGTAAAGTGCTTGCTCATCTTAAAAACAAGACCCAATCAAAGAGGTACTCTCTGAAAGAAGTTTTCAACAATAATTTACTTCACTGTAATATGAACAAGCTTGAACTGAAACTTTTATGACCTATGACTTGTTGGATTTTTCCTCACAGACCTTGGCCTTTAGCACATTTTTCATGATAATACAAACCAATCTGTTTATTATTCTCAATTTAAAAAAGTAAAAAATATTGCATCCTCATGAAAATTGCTTCATTGTTGGGGCTGTTTGAGTGGCCAGTGCAATATATCATTGTTTGATCTGGCAGCACCATCTATTTAGAAGCTAGTATGTGTCAAACTATTTTTTTGGCAAAACTAAGACGACACCTGGTTTAGTTTAGATTCTTCACTATGTAATTCCAAACATCACTTGGTCCTCTTGGATTGAAAACCTAGGCTAGAATCCAGACTTAAGAGTGCTGCTGTTATTCATAAGATGCTCTGGGCCTCTGTTCTCAAGGTTCATGAGTTTTTTGGGTTTATTTTTTGGATTTAAGTTTGGGCATAAGTCCAAAATGGGCCACATGATTTTGGGAAGAGTTGCCTGGGTAGACCAAAATAAGAAGCAGCAATGCTATTAAAGTAAGTTTGCTGACAAGCTCAAGAGGAGTAGGTCACTTTTGAGGAGCTGTCATAAAACTTGGGAAGATAGCACTGCACAAGAAGCAGTGCTTGCAAACAAGAGTTAAACACATTTATTTCTATAGTTGGGTAGGTATAAGGGAGCAAACTATTGACTCACTGTTTTTAAAGAAGCTGAAGGACTCTGTTAAATAACAGTGCAATAATGCCATTACAGAAGTGTCTTTGTTATTTATTAGTTTGGGCTCGCTATAGCTGATATAGAACATACTAATTCAGAATTATACTCAATGCAATTCCTGTTTTGAATGATTTGCTGTTAAACAGAATTCATGATGTAGATATGAGTGTTGTTTGGTTATGAAGTTCAAGAATTTATATTTTTAGATTCATATTAATTTCAGCTGTAACTGTTCACAGGTTTCGTAAAGGCCCTGGGATCCTCATTATCCTGGAGAGGTGAGAGCTGGGCTGCACAGTACTGGGCATACGCTCAAGCTGGTGACTAAACGTGGCATTGAAGGTGAGAAAGATGACAGCTCTGTGATGAGAGAAGCACAGAGAGACAAGGAGAAGGTAAGGAAAACAAAAATGTAGGTTGTCCATGAGCAATGCACATTAAATGTGCATGCAGGTTAAGGACAGCAGGCAGTGCTCCTTGTTCAAGCAGTGCTCATGGTCCATTCTGCCATTGCAGTGGCATTATGCTATTGCATCAATAGTGTCTTCACCCTTTCCTAGTTTTTTTTTGCCTTTCTAGTGGATCTTTTTCGGTTGAACAGGACCCCTCTGCAGTGAGCTGGCCAGTTGTCTAAATAGGCTGCAGGCCATCTTGATTATTTTCGTCTTCCTGGTGAGGGAGATAGGTGGTACAAAAAACAGAATCCAAGTGAAATGGTTCATGCCCAGAGCAGCTAAATAAACCTGTGCTTTAAGGCCAACAGTTTTCATAATTTATCTTGTAATGTAAGCCAATGCAGTAGTTTAAAACAAATTTACCTTAAGCTTTCAAGGGCAAAGGACCTGTATATTTAGCCAGAGGCTAAATTTGGCTTATGTACGCAGAAGTCAGCAAGGACTAGTGCCTCAGTGACCTCCTATCTCCTACTAGGCAAAGTCCTTCTGTTTCAGCAGCCTGCTTTGCACCACTCCACGGTAATGCAACCTTGAAAGCGCACTGGAAAGGAAATGGAACTGGATTATGCATAAAAGAGTGGTTATTAATGGAAGACAAACACCAAAGCAGTGAGCAAACCTCTGTATTATGGTTTCTAATGTTTATTAGGTACTCAGTTGTGCAGTAAATGAAGAGCTAGGCACCCAAAACTGGGGTGGATGATGACAAGCTTGCAGAAAGGATCACAAAAGCTGCCAGGAGAAATATCAAAGAGAAAAGGGTTTCTGAAATGTTTCCCCTCAAGTTACCTCATGCTATTCAAAGTAACTGCAGGCTGTGTTTAACCAGTCTTATGAGGTTGTGCTTTGAGTCCAAAGCGGTTTGGTGCATTTTGGTGTTGAGTGGCTCCACCAGATAGACGGTCTTTTAAAATACAGCCAAATGAAGTCATAGTAGTGACTGTCTTCTCCATGGTAAACCTCAAGTTACAACACTTGGTGAGAAACAGAAGAGGTGGGTTTTAGAGCTGCTTTAGCCCAAGGGCAATTTCTAATCCACCTCTCCCAACTGTTGAAGCTGTCAGAGGCCAGAGGGAGAATGAGAGGGCATTTCTCTAGCCACAGAGCATGACATTCCTTTGGCTTCTAGTAGTCCCCATGCTTAAAAATCTGGGCCTGCTTCACACTGTGTGACTCTTTAATGCAAAATGCAGAAACTGTCCAGTTACACAGGGATTCTGCGTGTTACCTATTTTTCTTTTGGTATCCAAAATCCATCTATGAAGCTTGCACTGTAGCACTAAATACTTCACGCAGTGTGACCCGAAATATTTCTTTTCTACTGAAAATATGGAGTGTCAATTTACTACTAGCTGAGCGTCTTCTCTGATAAGGACATTCCTTTACTTATTTGTCTATTACCAATTCCAGGCATTTTGAATGAATGGGAGTTGCACAAATGGGCATAATAAGCATCTTAATTGAAAATCAGGTAGTAGTAATTGTGCCAGTCCAGTCTCTAATGATTAAAAGGGACAATGTTCAGTCTTGGGAGGCTGAATAGGTCCATAAGCAAAGTAGCCAGGGAAAGAGAAAGAAAATTTTAACAAAGTTTCAGAAAACTTTACTGAGGTTCAGTAAAGGGGTTGCAGCTTTTGTTTTTTCATTAGAGGTCCTTTTCTGTAACTCTTGCAGAAGTTGTGGGAGAAGCCTCCTGCACAGCATCATGCCATTTAGCATGCAGCGGGTTTGAGTTCTTACCCAGGGAGAGAAAGCAGGATGCTGTGGATTGGGAATGTTTCACATTGACTCTGCATGGTGTGAACATCCAGTGCCTGAGATAGTGAGACTTCTGTTTTTGTTTCTCCTATGCACGTAGTAACTGACAGATGCAGAATGTTCCAGCTATTTTCTTAAAAAATAAAAACACAATTGTGAACATCATTCACTGTTTTTAAATATCTGATTCCGACTCAGAGATAGAACTGTATAAAGAGGCAGGGATAATAGTGACTTTAGTAGATTATTATTCTATAACTGTGAATTCCTTGAGCTGTTTCTTAAACAGTCAGCAGTTTATCTTTGAAGGACTTAATGTCTTTCAGCTCCCATATTTCTGTGCTTGCCAGTTTTAAGGACATAAGTCCTTTTATTTTTGAAATTTCAGGTCTCTGAACCATCAATTTACCTGTTCAAAAGTTGGTATTTCTTGGAAACAACATGCCAGCACTTACCCAAGACACAGTAATAGTATTCATAGTAACAAAATGTGTCTCAATACTTGCCTCAGGTTTAAAAGTACTCTTTTTTGCTCTACTCAATTACAGATATTTGTTCTGCTCCCTTAAGATTTCTCTGTCTCTTGTTGTACCTCTTACAACTAATGTGATTAGTCTTCTATATCTAGCATTGACTTCATAAGGGTAAAGAGAGGCTGCAAGGATGAGTCATTGAACTTGTCTTCCAGATGTGATATGGTCTCAACCAAGAGTTCTCGATGCCTGTGAACACTTGTCACCTGAACTAGCTGTGCAGCCACCTCCACTTGTCCATGTGTCATGCTAAAAAGCGTGGCCTAGCCCCAAGGTGAAGGCAGAGATTTGTTTTATGATTGCACTACACACAACAACCCAAGCTAGTAGATTCTGCTTTTTATTTGGTGGTAATCTTGATCAATAGCTGCTAAATCATTTACAGAAGAAAAATAAATGGGAAGAAAAATTCACATTTATATTCCAGCTGTGCAAAGGGATCTTGGGTTTTTCCCCCATCCTCCCCTCCCAGCTCTTGTCAGCGGTAGAAATTTATAGTAATAAAAGCCAGACTTATTTCCAATGCAGGTGTTTCTAGAGTGATTGTAATCTTTCTGATTAACTGCATCTGCAAGAGATCTCATCATTACAAGCAAAGCAGAAATTATAAAAGAAGGTGCCCCTATAGCAGTGAGCTTGTAATTAAAATAGTATTATAGGCTCTGAGCCTTATGGGATGGCAGGGTGAGCTGGGCATCCTGCTGGAATCCTTATGGCACCGAGACCCTGCAGCAGCATCCAGGACTGACAAAGGCGAGAGGGTCTGATGCAGCTAGTGCTGACACCCAGCTTTGGAAGAGTCAGCTGCATTACTGAGACATTAAGGGTCCTCCTCAAACTTTGGGCCCCAGCAGGCTGTCCTAAGTCACCTGCCTCATTAAGAAAAAGGCTGCAGAAAAGTAAAGCCCCCATCTTGAGAAAATAGCATTTTACTGCTTACCAAAGTCCCTGCAATGACAGCCTTGGAGACTGGTATCTTATTTCCTCCCAGAGAGCAGCAACATAATGGTTAATGCATTATAAGCATTATATGTAGGCTCACCCTGTGCTTACAACAACAAAAGTTAATTGAGATGGAAATCGATTAGCAGAGCTCATGACTAAGGGCACGTTTTCTTCTAGCCTTGTAGCTGAGATGTGAAATATCTACAAGTGCCTGTTGTTCCAGGCTGAAGCTTAGTGAGAGCAGGATATATTTATACATGTAAAATGCATTCCTTCTACCCTGTCTAGAGGTTGTCACAGTCTTTATGGCTGTGGTCTGTATTGTCACATGAAGGTGACTCATGCAGAAGTAGAATGAACCTCAGTTTTTCTTTGGCCATTGCAGTCCTCTCTCCTGCTCACCATTGCTGCTGACAGCTCCTACAGGGACCCAGTCCTTTGGTCACATCTACATATTGCTCCTTGCAGCAAGTTTTCGAAGGGAAAAATTATTCCCATAGAATCAGGGGACATTCAAGAATCCAGGACATTTGTGAAGACTTGAACCCAGGAGTCCCAGTACACAACTCTGTCTTTGAAGTCATCCCTCCTGCATCAGCTCTATAGCTTAGAACCAACTGATGCATGAACACATGGCACAGAATTAAATGGGTCCTTCTCACCTAGCGGCATGACGGGACTTTGAATTTTGCATTATTACTTGCAGGGAGACAATTGGAAGGAGCCCTTCGGTGAGGTACATCCATGATATAGATTTTAAAGGTTGTTTTTGGAGGAGATCCAGTTGTAGAAAGAAACCTTGCCAAATCAACTTAGGGAAAAAGTTGACCAAGATGTTTGAACAGAAAGACTGTTCAGCCATCTATGCAGCTGGCTCAGTCAGGGAAACAGTCATTCCTAGGTAATTTGAAGCAAATACATACATATGTATATATGCTTACATATACTGCACAATCCTTCTAGCTGTCACCATTGCTCTCACTGAGAGGTCTGAAATCCAAGGGTATTAGGAAGGAGAACTCAAGTCTAGAAATTCAGTCCCCTTCTTCCTCCCAGGCTAATCTCTCCTTTGCTCAAAAGAGGCTACGGCTTTGGATATTGCTGCACTCTTGTTTGTGCAATGGGAGTTTGTTTCCCATCCCCTGATGAGCTGCCTCTGTTCTTTGCCTTCAAAAGCCAAGCCAGATATCCCTGGCCTCATCATGTGCCATGGAAAAAGAAGAGCCATTAGGTTTGGTGACCCTAGTTGTGAAATCCGCAGATGGAGTTTCATCAACAGCCAAACATCAGCACAGAACCACAGCACGTCCTTGTTAGCAAAACATTTCAAGTGCCCCATTCCGCATTAATTTGCCTTGTGGGACTTGGCACCAGCAGCAAGTTTTGTGTTTGGTTTGGGAGGGAAAAGGAAAGGAAAAATCTGCACCCTTAGAGGCATTTGCCCTGTGTGCCAGCCTGTCACTAAGAGCACAGCAGTGGGACACGACTGCTCGCGATCTGGCTTTCCCAAGCTGGGGTAACCGGAGGGTTACCCTGAGCCCCAAGTGCTTGTTCTTCCACCATACCCTGCACTCTTCACCCTCCAGAATTTACAGTCATCCAGTCACATGTTAAAAAGATTATTGGAAAAATATGTAAATGAAAGTTAATAAGTATAGCAGAGTGGTGTAAAAGCAGACTTCTTAGCAACAGGATCCAAGGCTCTGCACATGCTACATTTCTGTTGCTGGAAACACCATCAAAGAGCTTTCCAAGGCTGCAAGGCCCAGATGGATTTCACATTTCTACGCACCAGCCCTGAGCCAAATCCGAATTCACAGGTGAAGTCACAAGGAGGTGCCTCAGTTGCACGTTTCAATCCCTCGTGCCAGCACAGAGATCTGGGTCTCAGGAGAAGCAGAGGTCTCCCCCAAAAGATGGTTTACAAAAAGAGTTTGCTTCAGCCTCCTGCCTTTTTGGGAAGGCCAAAAAACAGGGCTTTGCTTCTGCAGAGGGGATTTAATAAAGCTGCCTCCTTCAGGTGGAACATATACCTTGCACATTGTAGCTACTTTTTCCTCCANGCCTTTTTGAGAAGGCCAAAAAACAGGGCAGACAGCTTTGCTTCTGCAGGGGGAATTTAATAAAGCTGCCTCCTTCAGGTGGAACATATACCTTGCACATTGTAGCTACTTTTTCCTCCAGCTCCATTATAGTTTTTTCTTTCCAGGGACTACATGGCTGTTTGACAGCAGCCCACAGCACAGCACTTGAACCTTGTTCTCTTCTCCCATTGCTGGCAAAGAAGTTTTTCTGAGACATAAATAGCAGGGAGAGCAGCACCATGAGGATACACTGCTGCTTGCACCACCTGCGCGGCTCGGGCAACAAGACTGAGGGCAAAGGGTACATCTCACCTGCCCCGGGCTACCTGCCTTCCCGGTGTGGAAGAGGAATCGTCTTTCCATGCAACTGGCAGAGGGAACTGGAGCTGATTTTTTTGGATCTAGCAAAAAAATAAAAAAATGCTAGATTGGCAAAATGTGAAAGTGAATAATATTTAAACAGCAGGCACCTGAGCATATTTGACCTAATGCTGAGTGTTCTCTGCAGAGCCCCACTTGAATTTTGCACAGAGAGGCCGCAGGTACTGGGCTGGCTCCCACGCTGCAGCCAGTTCTGCTTCTGCCCTCCCTGCCTGGTGGCAATGGCACTTGCCCCCTGACCAGCCAAACAGCCGTCCCCTCTGCATCAGGGACAGGCGCTGGGAGCCGCGGCTGCAGGTAGTGACAACAGCCAGAGTGACACGGAGGAGACGAGGCCGGGTGGCCAAGGCTCCACATGGGCACGCCAGGAATTCTGCTCCACACGTTTGTTCACTTCACCAGGAACCAGATGGGTGTTTGCAAGTCACCTTAAATCTGCTCTTTGGAAACCTCAAACAGGCAGCTTTTAAAAAAAAAAAAGAAAAGAAAAACAAGCCCTCAAACAACAACACCACAACCAGTGTGCGACCAAAGGCTGAACCGTGGCACTGCCACGGTCTCTCTTGGCAACTTGTCCTTCTCAAACCTGCTGCTTGCCACGCTCGTGCGAGGCACATTATTGAACATTTCCTGACTATTTGCCCAGGATTCCATAAACGCCGTCCAAATAGCCGGGTCTCGGCTGCCGCTTTGATCCATCTGGCTGAAGTGCATTAAGGCGCGCGCCAGCGGCTGATGGGATCCCCCCGGGACGCGCTCCGTGTGTCAGGCCCTCCAAAAGGCTGGTGATGAATGATAGCGCTAACACTGAACAGCTTGCCTGGCATGTGCTCCAAGCGTCCCTCCCCACAGCCTGCCTGCTGCCCTGCCTGCTAGGAGATAACCCAGCACAACAGCACATTACCTCATTAAGAAAGCGAGCTCTAATTGGAAACAGACAGGGCATCACCTCCCTCATGCTTGCTGGAGGGTCCACCCTGCCATTTAAATTCCTCTTTGGAAGATTAATGTCTATGCACTGAAGAGCGACATTCTTGGGCACAGTCAGCGCGGCGCAAGCGCTAGATACCATGAGAGTGAGCAGCAGCAACTCAGCTGTGCTTATGGGGCCTTCAGATGTTCATGCTGTGCTCCAGAGGGTTTTGTGCAGGGGATCGTAGAGGTACCAGCTTAGAAGAAATGGTTGGTTTGATCCAAAACCTGTATTAATATCATCCAGGCCTATCATTTAGGTGCCAGGGCGGTATCACTACAGCGTGTGTCTGCACCAAAGAACGGTACTCGTTCAGAAGAATCAAGAACGACGCACAGGACAGCCATGGCAAAGTCCTCTGCTAACACCCCATCTCCTTCCTCCTCACTTCCTCCCACTACTGAGTTTCAAAGTANCCAAAGAACTGTACTGGTTCAGAAGAATCAAGAACGATGCACAGAATAGCCAAAGTCCTCTGCTAACACCCCATCTCCTTCCTCCTCACTTCCTCCCACTACTGAGTTTCAAAGTAGAGGAAGGCTGGGTAAGAGATGAATTTTGCTGGCCCCTACATGGGTGGAAAGGGAATGGAAAAAATGAATCATATCCATGAACTCACAGCTCAGTTTTCATGGCACTCTTCTCTTTCCTGATGACTCTACAGTTTATTTTAAACTAAAAGTCTTAGGTTCAAAAATGACTTAATCTGGAATAATTTGAAGCAAGCCAGTAGCATCGTTTAAGTCAGTGTTTATTTTGTCTTTTTGCTCCTTTTATTCTTACAGAATATTTGGCCTAGAGCTCTGTCATAATTTGTACAGAATTCACATTGTAGGAGCAGCATGACACACTGGAAGTACTTCTCAACTTCAGAATTTTATTGCCACCACCTGACAAGTCCCCACCCCATGCTGCAAAGACTGTACCAGTTACTCAAAGCAATTGTGAGAAATCATAATTTCTGTATTAAACAGCCATGATTTTTCATTGATACAGTTGTCTGTGAAACCATGAAAAATTTGCTTAGCAGCCAGCTACACTGAAACACCTTTGCAGAACAAAATATGTTTTTTTTTTTTTTTTTTCCCCTCTTTTTTTGAGTTCTCACAGGCAAGGTAAACAGCAAAGTTGCTTCTGGTCAGAAAGGCCTCCTGGGAGGCAGGCTGGGGAAGGGAAGCATGACAGATGGGAATGTGCTTAGACATCTATGGGCACAGCCTGGCCTTCAGTTCTCAAGGCTTCATTTCAGTGAAGGCCTCTCCTGAGCCCTCCCTATCCTTCTCCCCTCCCAGACCTGCTTTGAAGAAATTCCTCAAAGGGCCACAGAACCCAACTCATCTCCAACTGAGACCCAAAGAACACTCATCTGATCTGAGAAGCACGAGCAATAAATTAAGGCCACCGTGCTGCCTGCTGCCTTCATTGACACTTAGCGTGTTGTGACGAGTGCTAGCTGCGCTTGAAGGAAGAGGGGGCTACAGAGCTGCTTCCTTCCTGGTCTCTTGGACAAAAGATCAAGAGCTGCTCAATATAATCTGGAATTTAATCACACGTTTAGTGGAAACAGGGAACCTGGAAGGCAGCAAGTAATCTGCTGTACATGTTTCTGCCCTAGCAAATGTTTGGCCCAGAACCTATATAAGGGAATTGAGATTTAAAACTGAATTACTACATTTTGCTTACCTGAATGTGCACGCGGGCACATGAGAATGGATCTTGGTGGGAAGAGTCAGTTGGAATGCTTGCCCGGATCTCAGTCCCCAGTGTGAAGGTTCAAGAATGATCAGGTGCAATCAAAAAAAAAATTCTTATTTCTCTGCTCCTTAATTTCCTGGTTGCAGTGTTCAAAGTGCAATTCTCAGGTACTCCAAGCACATCTGTTTCCCAGCAAGGCCCAAGACATCAGGAAGCTGTGGAAGAGTATGAAGAAAACCTGTTATCAGCTGCAGACTGTCAGTCTGCTTATGCAGGGTCACAGGCAGGGGAGGGCAGAGAGGCTTAGCAAGACCCCATTAGAGCTGGTTTTGTCAGTACTTAGGGAACAGCTTCTCTGGGTTCTCAAAACCACGTGGGGCTGCAAGGTCTGCTGTTACATCACCATTAATCGTGGTCAGACTTGCAGACAAACTCAGTCAGTTCACGAAGCATTCTCCCTTCTGTGGGTATGATCGGAAACCATTCACAATGCTTTAAAGGGTTATGGGCTTAAAAAAAAACCAAACCCCGGCAATAAATGACTCTTGCAGATTATTCCAAAACTGAAATATTCATAAAAGAGGAAATCCTAAAATCCAGTATTCACACGTGTTAATAACAAAGTGGAAATGGCTTTTAAAAACTACTCAACCTCAGTCTGTGCTGCATCCTGTTTAGTAGTTCCTTAAGAGATGTAAGTTCGGAAGCAGAGAGCAGTGCAGACCTCTCCTTTAGGAAGACTCACTTCTTTTCCCAAGGCAGAGCTGCTGGCTTTGGCTCAGAGTCCCTCTTCACCCTCTGCTTGAGGCTTATTTCCCGCCCCCACCTCAGATAAGGGGTTGAACAGATTAATTGCATCAGAGGCAGATTGTGAACCAGGGCAGTGTTCTCATCCACACCGAGATACAAGGAGCAGCAGTGTCACCACAAAGGAGACTGCTTGCAGGAGTGGAAATTGTTGGAGTAAAGGATCAATCTTATTGATCTCAGCAATGCATGCAAGCAGGTGGTTTAGTTGGTATGCACATATCCCAGGTTACACTTCTGTCCCTCAAAGAGAGCCATCTATTTTGTAAATTCATCTTCTTTCGCTAATATGTTACTGTTTGTCTCTTCTGTCCTGCTACCACACTGTGCCATCCAGTTGTTTAGTCATCATATGGCAATTCTTAAAACATTAAATTTTTCCCTTCCCAGAAGGGGTTCATCTTCTGGGATTTGTCTGTCTTCATGCTGAAGTACAACACAAGACAGTTTTTCTTCATTGCTCATTAGCTCCTCTGGTAGATGAGGCCATTTTTTTTTTTCTTTAGTAGCTTAATGCAGTACCAGATGCTACTGCTTCAGTGCTCATTTCCAAGCTCATTGCTTAGAGCTCTTTGCTGCATTACAGGTAGGATACCTGCTCCACTGGCCTCAGGACACTTGCAAGGAAGCCTGTAACACTTCTGAATTAGGACTTTGCTTAGATCTAATGTAAGATTGACTCACTGAACTGTTCTTCCCCAAGGCTAGGACATTTGCACCACACTTGTGGGTCAGAGTCTTTATGCAGTTAACCCAGACCCTTACTGGCTTTCCCAGATCACTGCAGTAGAACAGATTCCATGAACTGTCCCAATGGAGTACAACAGATTTGCAGTTTCAGAAGTGCCACAGCTCAAGAGCACCTTACCTGCATACAACCTTTGCACTGAAGGTCCCATTACAAAAGCATTTAGTGCAGCAGTCTTCAAGAAGTTGGTATATAGCATTGCTTTGCACACAGGCTGGTGTGATGAGAAACCAAGGAATAAAATGGAGCAAATATTACCCCAAAGGAATATTCCCAGATAATAGGACAAGGAAGATGGAGTCTGGCAAGTCAACAGCAGGTGGTAGGTTATCTTATTTAGAGCTGCCCCATCAAATCCAGGTGTTGAACAGATCTGACTTTTTAATGTACACAGAGACACTCTTTTTATAGCCCTATTTACTTCACTCATCAAGGTAATTGGTTTCAGCTGAAATCAGCTACAATCCTTCATGCCTGCCTCTTGGCAGAGCTAGCAGACACCTGCAGCAACCAGCCAGGGCTTTTACCTCCTGTTAATAGATTTGGCTGGCAAGCTCCAAGCTTCCAGGAATGCTGTATTAGCAAGACCTCCACAAATCCTTTTTCCTTGTAAATGAGAGAAATCTCCCTTGAGCCTCTGATATCTCACGGCAGTACCTCTCACGTTCCTTGAAATCACATGGATGTCCTTCGCCTTGGCCTACAATGTTGTGCTAAGTTACTTCAGGACTGTCAGCATCTGACAGGCAAAATAACCTCATGTACCTGCACATCACGCTGGTGCAGATGCTGCTCCTTCCAGCTTAAAGAAGCTCATTTAAACGTAGCCAGATATTTTTGGTAACTTCTTGTCCTGCAAGCTGAGGTCTTTAAATAATGTAAGACTTTCAGAGCTGAGCCTAGCATATTTTTTTCAACCCTTGGAAAATGGGAATTAAGCATGTTCCCTGCTGAGAGTCATTACAAAACCAGAAGCAGTTCACAACAGACTGAATTAATTCCCTTGGGATGTGGTAAAGCCCATCTTCCACCCTGCTCAGGCCTCATTCAGGGTATTCTGAATTGTCTTGGCATTAACTGATGCATTTTTCAAGAGTTTTAACAAAAACATTTTCCAGAAGAAGATATGTTAAAGTGTTGCTGCCTTGACCTTGCAATGGAATCAGTAATCAAAAAGGTTGGGGAGGTTCGATGGTTAATTTGAGT
This sequence comes from Crypturellus undulatus, assembly GCA_013389825.1. Classification (NCBI taxonomy): domain Eukaryota; kingdom Metazoa; phylum Chordata; class Aves; order Tinamiformes; family Tinamidae; genus Crypturellus; species Crypturellus undulatus. The sequence goes on from VWPW01013354.1 coordinate 113,514, forward strand.
TTCTAGTTCTGTTGCAGGTAGGATTTAACACAGCTGAGCCTGGTTAAATAAGAAACTTGAAGCTGATGACACCATTGCAGGCCTAAACATTAGCCCGGGCTAATGACAAGGGATCTCTCTTCTCTCAGCACCAAAGGTAACAGTCAAAATAGTCTTGGATGGCTCTTACTCATTGCCAAATCTGAGATGTTTCAAGCTATACTGTGCAAATCCCCTTTGCATCAACAACGATGATTTTAACTTGCAGCAAGTAAAGTGGGCATCACTCCTGACCGTAGTTTCTCCCCAGTGCTTAGACTCCCAATGTAATCTCTTAACATTTAAATTCCCACAATTCTTCCAACAGGGAAAGAACTATTAAATTTCCCCACAAGCTTCCAGAACATAAACACAGCACTAACCTTCAGATAGAAGAATTAATTTGCCCGAGAAACCTTTGCTAGGGAATGAATCAATTCCTTACTGTAGAATTAGAGTTTAGCCACATAAACTCACTTTGGGGCCTGTAGAACAGGATATGAACATGAACGAAACATTAAAAATATGAGTTGAGAATAAAAGCTCTCCCTAAATCTCCCTTATTGTATAAGCTGCTATGAATTAAAGCCCTTTCAGGCTGATTTTTAGTCATCAACATAATTATTTAGGAACATTTTCCAGACCAGTGTTTTTTACAAGTATTTTAACAACCTGCAAATCAGGAAACTGTAAATCAGAGAAATGAACCGAAATCAGCAATCACAAGGCAGGAGGCCCCAGCTGAGCCCTGGACCGAGTGCTGAGACCTGTTGCTGGCGAGGCCTGAGCTCAAAGCCCCCGGAGCCTGGGGTGGATGTGGCCAAGGGCGCGGGGTGACACTGCCACACGCACTGACCCTTCCCAGCCCCTGCTCACTGCCACGGATGGGCACGGCAGCACCCTGGCTCTGGCATCCTGTCCTCCAAACGGAACAAACTGGGAACCAAAAGCCCTTTGCAAACATCTGCCTTTCCCCAGAGCGAACCGGTTGGGCTGCACTCCCTGTGTACACTGACCTTGAAAAATTAAATTGGCTGTAGGAAGAGAAGACTT